>CM071925.1:26883377-27233568 GCA_016081115.2 Rehmannia glutinosa
CAAATTGTATCAAAACTGGTCCCACTCGATTTTAATTTTTCAAAAACACCGCAATTTACAAATTGTATCAATTTGAGGACAAATCCCACCGCCGATTGGAATTTTCGCGAGGAATTCGTCACGTGATAAGCACGTGACCTGAATTTTGAGGATTTCTCACCCTCCTTGACACGGTGGACTTAAAATGCCAGCGAGGAAAGAGATTTGGGGGAAAAAAAACTCGTCACCGAGATTTTGGAGGGAAAAAAAACTCGTCAACACCCTGTAATTGGGCATATTTTTTTTTGGGGAAAATGGTGGTGACGAGTTTTTTCCTCCAAATCTCTTTCCATGTTAGCATTTTATTTCCACCGTGTCAAAGAGGGTGAGAAATCCCCAAAATTACAGGTCACGTGCTTATCACGTGACGAATTCTCGGCGAGAATTCCAATCGGTGGGTTTTGTCCTCAAATTGATACAATTTGTAAATTACAGGGTGTTTTTGAAAAATTAAAATCGAGTGGGACTAGTTTTGATACAATTTGTAAATTACAGGGTGTTTTTGAAAAAGTAAAATCGAGTGGGACTAGTTTTGACACCACCCCAAAGTTATGGGACCAAAATTGCAATTTTCCCATAAATTTAATTAAGGGGCTATTGCCCAAACATAATAATTGAACTCGATGGATTCCCAGCCATCCTCCAATTTTTTTTTTTTTTTTGCCATGTGTGTGTACCAATTAATTCTACATTTTAAACGCATCAAGAGAAGCATGTACAACTTCGTGGCCTAAACATCCATGTTGTTGACAAATTTAACTCTAGATATTCACACTGAATACTTGCATTCAACGCGGACGCAACACTTGTGTCTAAAAATTAACCATGTTGATGTGCTTCTTGGATCAAAAACCAAAATACTGAAAGTGTATGACTTGGAAAATAAAAGTGGACACTTAGAAATATAAAATGGCTAATTCTCATTGTTTTATTGATGATGCCTAGCAGAGCTTCTCTGGTTGGCCTTTTACACCTGAATTTGAATTTTACTAGTTGTATAGTAGTTCTCTCTTGTATTTTTCCTACTAAATGTGATCTATTTATACTAATACAATTAGTGGGCTAATCATCATTATATCTAAGATAATAGTGGGACACTTATCTCTTCTTGGTGTGCATGGGGCGCACGTTGGCCATGTATTGAGAGGGGCTTGTTGACTTGTCCTGTTGACAGGTGGCACATTGGTCTGCCACTGGTGTATTGGATCCACTAAGTGGGAGAATGTTGAGTGGGGCACTCACTTGAGTTGTTTTTGTTGTAGTGGGTTGAGCTCGGCTCGGTTACCATGACCCGGTCCACCTCATCTTGGTCCGTACGTCATCATCACCTAAATGGCCACGTGGATGTGTTTTCAATGGCCCCCAAGTTCAATGCCGAGGAGAAGATTCTTTGTAACTGTTTTGAACTTTAATTGGAGAGAGAGTGAAAAAGAAGTCAAACGGTTTTTTAAACTGCCGACACCTGTCAATTGTCCATCAATGCCTGAAATGGCGCATTAAATGAGTCCCATGATGACAGACACATGGCGACTTTTTCGTGGGACCTTCAAGGTGCGGGAAACGGGTGGACGTGATAGTTTCCCAACTATAAATATGGTATTTCCCTTTCATTTTCTACTTTCGCATTCATTCTACAAAAACTAGCCTTTGCAGAGAGATCGAGCGAAGCTTTCAGGTCGGCTTTGGCGAGCAGAGACTCGAGGATACTTAGGTAAACTTTCAAAAAAATCTTTCTTTCTTCTTTTCTATCTTCTTTTGAAAAAAAACATGTTCGATTCCGGTGACGATAGCAAGAACCAAGATTATAACATATAAGTCGAAGTTGAAGACCCTCCGTCGAAGATCTACCATCCGAAGATCCTCATCGGAGAGAGATGCAACTCCGGAAGGTCTCCACATTATTGACGTCTCGTTCCAAGAATGATCCCGAACCCGAGATTCCTTGAGTGAGAAGTACGTGGTATTTGATGCCACCCCATCAATGATCCGTGAAGGTCAAGCATACAAGACGCATTTATCTCCAGGAAAAGAAGTCGGGTGAATAAGAGAAAAGCTTACACGAACAAGAATAGCATCCAAAATTCAAATATGGAGCCTGGGAATAATGACCGTGCGCAGTTGGGGTCTTTGGAGTAATTGGGAAGGAGAAACATGGCAGCCCAGGTGTGGTTGGGCGTGAGGGTCGCACCACCACAGGGCAAGCAGCAAGCCCCGAGAAATACCGGGAAGATTGGACCGAAACCGACCGTAACCACCACCGGGGTCGATGATGTCACATGAGTGGAGGCACTTTACCGAGAGGCACCAATTCCTTCTTCTATTCAGTTTTGGTTGCTCGATCATAACAAGGTGCCCGAGGTTCCGCCACGGGATGCATCACTATGTATGCCCACAAAGATCTTGTACTTGTTGAGGTTAAGCTCTGCCGAGGCCGATAACCAAGTGGTTTAGGAGGTAGGGCCCGCCTTTTCCCAGTGCATCCAAATTACTCGTCCTCTTCTCCCGCCAAGGTTATATGCGACCTCATTTTGAAGAGTTGAACGAGCGTTTTGTGTGGAAAGCCACCCGGCCGAGGGCGGCCATCGGGTGGTATTGTCACGCCCAAACGGAACGCGATGACGACCCACAACTTAAATACAATAACCAAATAGTCCGACAAATATCAACGAGAACCCAATGAAACATAGTCTAAATAGCAGCGGAAATAAACAACATGTACGAATACAACTTATAGTCCACAATCCATACTCTAATGTCACGCCCCAAACGGAACGTGACGACGATCCACAACTTAAATACAATAACCAAACAGTCCAGCGGACAAATATCAACGAGAACCCAATAAAACAGTCTAAATAGCAGCGAAAATAAACAATAAGTACGAATACAACTTATAGTCCACAATCCATCATCCAAATTACATACCCAAGATCAACCAAATATAACAACATAAATTCAAAGGGTCTAGGCCGTTCGATTACAAAACCGGAATAGAAAGAAATACAAGAGTCCAACAACAAACACAAGATAAGAGTCCAATCAACAACAAGAAGAAGTAGTAAATCCAACAAGCGGAGTACAAGGTCTCAATCCAGGGCCGGTTCCGCATCTTCAACGAAATCCTCATCTAAGGTTAGAAAATAGGTGGGGATGAGACAGAAATCTCAGTGGATGGGGTGATCGTGTGCAGGTGCGGCGCAATATAGTTAATGTGAGAAAACAGTTATATGAAAACGCGTGAGTATGATGCATGAATTCACACACAGTCCACAAGCGTCGTGATAAATATATTTAAATAATATACTTATACAATTCAAGAAAACAGTTCATGGTCACACAGGCACTATGTGATTCAGTCAAGACAGGTAGGATTGCGTACGGAAATGTAACGCCAATCCCATGCAAGGCAAATAATGGTTGCGTACGGATTTGTAGCGCCAACCAATGCAAAACAAGTAGCGGTTGCGTACGGATTTGTAGCGCCAACCAAATGGGTCCAATAACTCCTCCGGAATTGTGTGGATCGGACAGCGATTCCTTCGTTCTTCCATGTAACTCCCAAGCAAGATGGTCCAAGACTGTCACCTTATCGCTCGTAGTAGGCAAAGACAAAATCCACAGTGGAGCTTGCAAGGCTCGGATCTGTCATAATCATGATTATACCTCAAGTACTACGACCGCTTCCTCTTGGACACTCCGTCCCTCGGTTGTGGGATTAGGACGATGGGGCCGGAAGAGTGGAATAGCAGCCAGCTGCCCGATTCCATCCCCGACGTATCCATTCCGATTGTGAGCTCGACACACCAAGTTGACTCGGGCAGAAAGTAAATACAAGCACAGGAGTCAACCAGCAAAATCGAGTATTATTGATTCAGGGAAGCAATTCGGGAAAAATTTTGAAAATTCACGAGTAGCAATATGACGTTGGTGGAGTTATTTGGATGAAGATGATTATCGAAGGATAAGAAATCTTCGATATCTTGAAAGATTAGGTGGAACATAAGTCCCGTTATAGATTCAAAACCGCAAGACGAGGGAAGTCGCCCGCGATCGGGTATTAATTGGTCGAATCGGTCCGATAAGTCAAGGGTTTTTGAGAAAATAAAATATATTAATTAAATCTCCGAGTCAGAGGGTCCAGGGCTATTTTAGTAAAAGGGAAAAATAATTTGAGTTAGGTCCTTGATAAAAGAAAATTTACAATTTAGCCCCATTTTGTAAAAACCAAAACTTTTGGGGTTAAAAATTGAATAAATAAATATCCTGACCTTGAACAATTATGAGGTTAGTTCCTAAATTCTCCAAATTGTCCAGAGATTCAGGTTTTTAATGTTTTGAGGTCGAGTTTTTATAAAATTCTCACATTGGCCCCAAATTTGTAAAAATTGCCAATTCGGACCTTAAGTTTAAAATAATCGGAACTCACAAACCGGAAGGGTTTTTAATGTGATTCCAGTTGTAAAATGTCACTAAGGTTAGTAGGATATTGGGAGAAAAGAAGTTTTTAAAATAACTAAGTGTAGGTCCTTATATGATTTAAAATATAATTTTTGTCCCATTTTGAAATAATTGCCTTTAAGGCTTTTAGGGGTCCAATTGTTATGAAATTTGAACCTTGGCTCCAAAATATAATTAAGTTACAGTTAAGTTAGTATTTCCAGGTGCACGGGCTGCATAAGTCCTGGAAATTTCATTTGGATCCTCAAGTTTAGTATTTTATACATTAGTCCCTCAATTTTAGAAAAATTACTTTCCAAGCCCTAAACACTTGGATTTTTGGAATACATTTAAAATGTGTCATCCCCAGTACCTTAAGAGTAAAAATTTCAAATTTTAAAATTTAGGTCTGGTACAGTTTCAAAATTTGCAAAGTAGCCCTTAAACTTTCAAAATTGTACAAGTAGTCCTTGGGCTTTTAAAGGTTGATTTTATTTATCTTAAAACTCTTAAAACTTTATTAAAATGTCCAAAAGTCATTTTTGAGCCTGAGTACAGTCCCAAAATTCGAAATTTGCAGAGGGATCCTTTAACTTTCATTTTCTTGCAATTTAGTCCACCAATTTTCTATTTTTGTATTTTTAAGTCGAAAATTGAAATTTAATCAATAATGCTCGACTTTTCCAGGTTATAAGTCATCCAAAACATGAATTTCAAATATCATACACATGCATGTCCAATACATACAATAATTCATCAATTAAAACATTAAATTGCACATGCATGCACCTAAAATTCAATAAATAGTAATTTTGAGCAACTCTTGAGAATTTTCATGACTTGATACATAAAATTGACATGCAATACATAGATTATATATATCTCAAGGCTCATGATCAGATTTTCTACATGCATTTTAACAAAAACACCTAATAGTTGGAAAATATTTTTCCACCCACCTTAAATTTGGAAATTGTGAAATAAAAGGATAAATTTCACAATTTTTGGATGAGGCTTCTTAGGTCAGCCCCTAAGTCAAGAAATATCAAAAATTTGAAGTTAGAAAAATGAGAGAAAAATTAAGGAGAAAAAGAAGGAGATAAGAAAATGAGAAGGACTACACTTTACCTTGTGTAGTAGGTGTTTGGAGACTAGTTGAAGCTTTAAAATTGGAAATTTTGGTTCAACTCCAAAATCACCTAAGGTCAGCCCCTATTTCTCAAAAATGAAAAAGGGGTGTTAAAATTTGAAAAAAATAGAAAGAATAGGAAAGAAGGGGTCTAGTACTCAATTCTTACCTTGTAGTCCAAATTCTCTACTAGTTGTTCTTCAAGTTTTGAAGTCCTTCTTCAAAATGATGTCAAGCTCTAATCTTCAAATGGTCTTCTAAATGTACCTCCAAATCAAATTCAAACTTAAGTTAAGAGGTGGAAGAGATGAACTATGCGATATCAAAAATGGATTGGAGATAAAATTTCTTACTTTGTAGGGGGGTGTTCGAGCGTTTTTGAAAGAAATTGGGGGAAAAATCTTGAAAATTTGCTAAGTGTTGAAGAAGAAGTAAGAAGAAAGAGTAGAGAGAAGTTGGGAGTTTAGAGAGAAGGAGGAGAATTTTGTGTAGGAGATGAATGTGTTAGTGATAAAAATGAAATGAAATTTTGGCACAAAATGGCCATTATGGCCGTGCACTTTGAGGAGAGAGGGGAGGAATTTTGTTCAAATTGTGTCTTGCATTTTGCCTCATGCATGGGAGACAATTTGAAGGTCAAAGGTATGGGCAAGACTTGGTTTGAATGGAATATTGGAAGACTTCCAACATGTTGGCAAAAATATTATTAAAGAAGTAATATAAGAGATGATGTGTATAATGTTTGAATTAATGGTATAATTATACACAAGATGACTAATATAAGGTGTAGGTGTACAAGAGTTGGATGATATTTTTACTCCAAAAATATCCATTTTGGGCCCACTATAAGGGCATTATGGTAATTCCATATTTTTTTTTTGGCCCAATTTTGATGATAATAGATGAAATATATCAATCTCCAAAATAATTAGTGATTTCCTTGATCACTTGTAAGTCTCAAGATCACTTAATCTAAATCAAAATCTTAATTCTATAAGGTAAAAGTCTCTAAAATAAATAGTCTCTTAAAATTCTAAGGTGACTAATAAATACAAAAATAGTAATAATGATCAATCAAGTGATCATAAATGTGAAATAGAATTAATGATGATCATGATCACAAGTAATTAAATGAAATGAAATAAAATACAAAATATATATTATTGATAATTACCCATCAAAGTGACGCGGTAAAATAGGCGATCAAATACATAGACGACAATAAGAATCAATTATATGTTCGGAAAAATTGGGGCTTCACGGTATTATTTTGCGGCAGACCGCCCAACCGTCCTAGGATGGGTTGGTGTTGGGCCTTCCACATCCTTGAAGGAGTGGAAGGACAAATGGTTTTGGGTCAGGGTGACTAGCGAGACTCCTCGCGGGGATGGAGACTCGTTTCTTGCCACTCGCTTCAATTTCAATACGATTTCCATAAGTATATCTCCATTTTTAAATTTTAAATTTTTCTAATCATTAATTCTTTATTCTTTTGTGAAGGGAATCTTCCTTCCCAAGGCCCTCTTTCAGCTGACTTCGTGCACCGGCTGAAAAAAATTAAAGCCTTGCCCGGGTCGGACAGAAAGATAAAATTCTTGACTACGGAGGCAGAGCTATCTCGGGCTGGCTTATGCTTCTAGATTGCCTGACGGGTCGAGGTTGAGCAAGAGACTGCGAGTGGCGGGAGGAGGGGCGGGAGAATCCCACCTTGAGCGGAGCGGGGTGGAACGCCGATCAAGACACAATCTCCAAGGGTTGAACAGGCCGGGTCGCC
Organism: Rehmannia glutinosa; assembly: GCA_016081115.2. Lineage (NCBI taxonomy): Eukaryota > Viridiplantae > Streptophyta > Magnoliopsida > Lamiales > Orobanchaceae > Rehmannia > Rehmannia glutinosa. The sequence continues at coordinate 26,890,757 of CM071925.1, forward strand.
TCCGTTGAGGCGTAACCCCTTAAGACAAAAGTGCCACCAAGGATCGAGGCCATCGAGCAACCACGTCGACTAAAACCCGAGGTAGTCATGCTTTTGTTGGTTTGAATACCTTTATATTTGGATATTTTGTACTCTTATTTTGACATCTTAAATGTTATTGTAGGCCCGGGAGGGATGGATGTTTTTCCGTGCCTTAACCGCATAAGGCGGATCGCTATCACGGCACAGGGGAACATCGAGCAGGCCACATAGGCCGAGAAATGGGCCGAGATCCGGCAAGAAATGCAAGGCCGTGGAACCGACTTTCTACTTCTTAGAGAATTTTGTTTTTTTCTTTTTTGCTTTCGTTGTAATTGGCCTCGAGCCCCCGTATACATACTTTTGGTCTTTAATGAAATTTCCATTTAGTTGCCTTTTCATATTGTATTTTCTGTTTCGCAAATTTTTCTTAGTATTGAGCTCGGCTTGTTCTTTGGGTATGACAATGAATGTCTTGTTGGAATCTTTATTCTTTGGCAATGCGTAAATATTTTTCTATGTGTTGTGCTCGAGCTAGGCCGAGTCTTATTTTGTAGCGAGCTCGATGCTAGGTCGATATTTGGCATAAGAGTTATTTATGACGTGCTCGGATCTAGGCCTAGACATAAGGTAAAGTTGTATCTCATGCTCGGAGCTAGGCCGAGATGAGTAAACATTTTGACAGATGATTTTTGGTTGAAAATTTTTAACTTTATTGATAATACTTCTTTAGATAGGACACATTCCATGGGTGATTGAACTTTTGCCACTCAAGTATTCGAGCTCATACGCCCCATTTAATAAGACCTTGCTAATTCTATACGGGCCCTCCCAGGTCGGTGCGAGTGGGTTGGATTCGGCTATCGTAACCTTTTTCAAGACTAGATCGCTGACCAGAAATTTCCTTTCCTTCACCTTTGAGTTGTAGTATCTTTCACTTCTTTGTTTATATATCGTATTTTTCATCTCGGCACTACATCTCTTCTCCTCTAATAGATCCAACTCTGCTTGTAAGGTGACCTCATTCTTTTTTTCGAAAAAAATTTGCAACTCGAATGTTGGGGCTCCGATTTCCACTTTGGAATTACAGCCTCAGCTCCGTATGCCAAGAAGAAAGGTGTCTCTCCCATGGTCGATCGATGTGTCGTCTTGTAAGCCCACAACACTTCAGGCCGCTCTTCGGGCCAGTTTCCCTTCGACTCTTCTAGTTTCGTCTTCAATGTATACATGAGGATTTTGTTCACTGCCTCGACCGGGCCATTCGATTGTGGGTCATATGGAGTGGAGAAATGGTTTTTATGTGGAATCTTTCACAAAAAGTTTGAAATCTTTGGTTGTCGAACTGTTTCCGTTAACTATTACTATTGAATATGGTATTCGAATCTACATATAATCAATTTCCACACGAAGTTGACAATATTATATTCATCTATCTTTGCTAGAGGTTCCGTCTAGGCCCACCTAGTCAAATAGTCCATGCGACTATAAGATACTTCACTCCCCCTTTGCGGTGGGGAGTGATCCATTAGTCCATTCCCCATTTGGCAAATGGCCAAGGACTAAAGATTGAAGTGAGTTGTTCAGGTGGTACCTAACCCGTGTGGTGTGAATCAACGACATCTTTCACATTTCTTGACTAAGGAGATTGCATCTTTCTTCAAAGACGACCAAGAACACCCTTGGAAGATCAGCATGGTATTTTTAGTAGTATCGAACTATTTTGTATTTGATTAACTATCTAGGGTGTGGATTGTTATTGGCTATTTTGATTTACTATTGTTTCCTTCATGTAGTACCCGAGTAGTATTTCTACGGATCTTCATTCAATTATTTTAGTATCTTTGCTATAGCATGTGGGCAATAAATTTCATCCATCTCAAACTTGTTGCATGTGCAAGTCATTTTTCAAGGTCCAGAACAAATGTTTTGTCACTCTATGACTTTAAAGATAAAATCATTTGATATCTTCACCCGAAACATAAATGAAACCTATAAGAAACAATTGTGAAACAGGGGATCATGTGATAAAAATTTGTAGTGAATTACTCTTAAATTTAGAGAAATGGTGTAGTTTTTCCCCATATACTCTTCAAATATTTTTGTCATCCTTGTAAATGTTGAGCTTGCTTCATTTCGATGTTTGCATGCCTAATCTTGAACTAAAGATCTCACGTACTCTAGCAAAGTTGATTCTAGTAGGTCTTTCCCGCCTACTGAGCTTGTTGCATTCAATAATTATACGATGTTGGAAGTCAATATAAAGTATCATTTGGTATGATAGTGGAGTCGTGTCCATTTCTCGTAGCTATTGATGGACAAGTATGCTCTAATTTTTCGCATTGAATTTGTTGTTCCAAGATTTCCATTAGGGTGCTAAATGTGCGAGTCCATTGAAATCGATATTCCTATTATCTCAAAGTTGGTATACTCTCTATTTTCTTCCCATTGGCGATGTCGTATGCCACACCGGGATTTTCTCCATGCAATCTGTGGAATTCAATGAAAATTTGTCTATGTGAAACATATAAGAAACATAAATGAAACACATATGAAACAATATTTCATGTACGGGAAGCAATGTGATGTATTAGGCGAAGCATTACCAATAGAAACAATTGTGAAACAACAAAGAAACATATGTGAAACAATTACGTAATATATTGCATACATATTTTTGAGATTCGCGCGATTTTTTTGTAGATATTCATGAGAAGCAATTTTTGTAGAATTTTGGATTATAATTCCAACAAAATAAGCATTTTTAAGCTCAAAACTATTAAGTTGTTGGAATTCTCATGCAAAATTTTCGGTTCAATTCAATGTCAATTTCATCCAATACATATTGAATTCTAGATTTCTATCTGTAAAATCATGAAACGATCGAAACAATGTTTTTCGAGAATAAGATAAACAGATCGTGTTGTTGTTACCTAGTTTGTTCTTCTTCTTCCTCTTGATCCGGAGTTTGAATTGTTATCTCGAACAGGCCACTATTTGTCTCGTTGTTTTCCGTGTTCTGGCTTTTCTTTTGGTTTTTGCTATTTGTTGGGATGGAGACTTAGATTGTGATCGAATCTTGTGCACGGTGATTTTGGAGCAAAGAATATGATGGAAACGTTGCGAGCATAGAATTGTCCTAATTTCTACCGAGTTGGTATTTTTGGAAATGATTAAGGAATGGGACGTATTTGGAAGGGATTATGGATGAGAAGGTGGGTATTCTGTCCTTTGTTAGATAAATATTTTTATCATGATTTTGTTTTTATACAAAAATAATGTTTTTAAATGTTATCTAAATACTCGTAAATGATTTAAATTGTTTCTACTAATTTTCCTGAGTATTTCTTCAAGTTTATTTTAGACAAAAAATTGGAAAACACTTTTGTCTCGTGTTCAATGGGCAACCCGTATTCGAAAGTTTAGTTTTGAAAAGAGAAACAAGACGTTTTGAAAAACCCGGAGGTCGACCAATCGCGCAAAGCGGAGACCGGTCCTCAAGATATTACAGAACAACTGTTTCTCAAATTTGGAATAGGGTGACCGGTCACTATGGGGGTGACTGTCGGACCCCCTGGACCGGTCGAGTTATGCTTATTTGCTGTGTTATTTCTTTTCTCGTATTTGTGCACGACCGGTCACCCTATTGTTTGACAAAGATAATTCTAATGATTGTGCGTGAGACAACTTTTCCTAAATTATGGTGTTGATTTCTAACATCTATAATCTTGATTTTAATTGTTTTTTTTTTTTTTTGTAGAAATCAGTCCCCAAGAGGAGCCTATCAATGATCAATCATCTCCTATAAATGGATGAAGATTTGAAGCAACACAACAAGATACATTCAAGCAAACACTTTGTTCTTATATTTTCTATATTCTTGTTGTAATAGACTAAGGTCTTACGCTTTCACATCTTGAGGTCTAGAGTTATTTCTTGATTCCACTTGCACTCAAATTTGTATTGTTTATTATTAAGTTGTAATCTTGAATTTTTGTGGTCATCATTCAACACAAGATATCCTTGTGAGTGTTCTTGTGGTATGAACACACTTGGATGATCTAAGTGATAGGTGCAAGACGATTGTGGTAATCTTCTTATTGAAGAGTGTGGTGCTCTTTGAGGTGTTGAAGAATTTGGTATTCTTCAAGTCGGAAGATTGTGGTAATCTTCACAAGGTGTCGTTAAAGATTGTGGTAATCTTCAAGTGAGATTGTGGTAATCTCAAAAGAGGTGTTGTAAGGTGTTGTTGTATTAATTGTGGTAATTAAAAAAATTCTTTTTCTATTGGAAATCCATCTCGGAGATCTTTGGGGTGGTAGAGGATTAGGCCCTAGGTGGGTTGAACCTCTATAAATCGACGCGTGTTGTTTACTTCCCACGCTTTTATTCTTGTCTTGGCTTGTTTGATTATAAAAACAGGGCATAATCGAGAAAATGGAGATAATCTATTCACCCCCTCTAGATTATTGTAGCTGCTTAGACTTACAAGTGGTATCAAAGCCAAACTCTTTGGCAAGCTCATTCCACATCGCGAGTAAAGAGGAACGATCATCGGCTACGAATGAAGTATACCTTACCGGGCGCCTCCACCAACAAGCCACCACTATTTGATTCCAAAAATTATACATTTTGGAAACAAAGAAGGGAATGCTATCTACAAGGTTGCGGGTTCGATATTTGGAACACGGTCATTAATGGAGAATCCATTCCGATAAAAGACACACCTCACACCTCCAAAGTCCTCAAGGAGCTCAATGATGAAGAGAAGAAAATCATCTCCTTAAATGGTAAAGCTCTTAATATTATTTATTGTTCTCTTACCATTTTAGAATATGATCATATTGTAGGAATTAAATCGCTCATGAAGTATGGAGAAAATTAGAAGAAGTATATGCAAATGAAAGGAGTCACTCAAAAGCATCTACTTCTCAATTGGATACAACATGGGATGAGCATCTTACAAATTCCGATGATGAAAATGAACAAGTCTTATGGGCTTCGAAGAAAACGAGGTAAGTTCTAAACCTTCCACTTCTTATGATAACGTATTACATAATGATTATAGTGATTTGCAAAATGACTTTGATGAGCTTCAAAATGAATTCCAAAGTTTACTTGTTAAATACAAAAATTTGAAAAATGAATTCAATGTTTTGAAAAATGATAAGGATAGTTTATTTACTTCCTATGAATCACTATCATGTGCTCACACCACCACTCTTGATAAGGTTAGAAACCTTAAAAAAGAAAATAGTACTCTTGTTGAGGATATTAATTGCATGAAAAGGATTTATCAAAATTCAACTTGAGTACCAATAAAATGACCAAAATTGTTGATGTGCATAGTTGTGATAAATTGAAACTAAAACTTGATCATAACCCTAATGTTGTCAATCATATGAAAAAAATCATGTCTCTATTCATGTTGGTCATTATGCTCCTAGAATTACTACTTGTTTTTATTGTGGTAAAAAGGGTCACACGGCTAATACTTGTCGGGCTAGAAATAGCTTTAATTATTATTGGAGACCTAAAAGTCTCAAAGCTAATCCCAAAGGACCAAACATTTGAGGGTACCACAAAATAATGTCATATTAGGTACCGACGGAATAACAATCAAAGGAGAAAACATCACCACAATGAATTTCCATGAATGAAATATTATCAACAATGGGAAGGAAACAATTTTTGGAAATGGAGTAATTGGAGAAGCTATCATCAACAAGATATTTTTCAAAGGGAAGATATCATCAACAATGGGAAAGACACAACCCATGGAAATGGTGTAATTGGTAAATTGTATCTAACTATTTAAATATGCATTTTATTTTGTTTTTTATGCATGTTTTTATTTGTGTCTTAATTGTCAAAATGATTTTTCAAAATATTTTTAAAATAAGGTCTTCCATATACTTGTGCTTTTAAAATCTTTTGAAAAGGAGACCTTGAATGATGTTTTTAAAACTCTTGTATATTTCCTAGAACTTGTATGTGTATTATCTCTTATGGATTTATATAGCATAAGTATACTTGTGATACATCTTATTGCTTTAGCCTACACTTGTATCATATTGTTTTGCGCAAGATTTGCTTTAAGAATTTTGTAGGATTTATATATCTTCATTAATGGTTATCTACTCATTATTTGACAAGAGAGACATAAACTATCGAGGTACGCTCACGATCATTATTCATATTATAGACTCGATATATTTTTGCCATATGACTATGTGCTTGCTTTTCAAGATATTTCAAAGTATTTCATATAAGTGCCATTTATAGGATTTTTCGATTTTTGAAAGGCACTATTCGATAAAGCTCTTTTTGTGAGGCCCCGGATATTTCAACCGTAGAGGCGACACGATCGCGGACTTTTCTCCCGATAATTTATTCTTATATTTACTATTTATTTTGCGATTCGTATCATGTTAATGGATTTAGCATCGATTATCTATTTAATCTTAATGATCTTTGAAAACTAACTACTACTAAATTAGTATTTTAAAAATACAATGCCTTTGTCTTGAAAGATCATTTAGTAAATATTCTATTTTCGAAACAATAGTACTTGAGGTTTACTTTATATAAAAATCCAACTTTTATATTGAAATAGCAAGTGTCTCATACTTGATTTTGTCAACTTACTTATTACTTGATTTAACTAATTTATACTTGGAATCATTTTTATTTTTATGGTGTTTTGTTAATGACACTTATTTTGGCTTCTTTAATTATTGTCGATTTCTTTCGACTTTTAACGCGGCTTGTAACAGTTCAACTTGTTCTTGAGCGACTAGCTAATAAAACCCGTTTAGCATAATATATTTATTTCTATTTTTAAAAAATTTGAAATTTAAATTTATATATTTAAAAAAATTGTATAATTTAATTAATGGCTTGATGGATATTTTTGACTTGTACTATTGATTTTAAATTTTATTTGGTACCTTAGATTTTAAGGGATGATACTATACTTGGGAATTGTTAGACACCTTATAAATTAGATGACTTATTATATAAGTGATAAATAAATTATAGAATAAGGAGTTGGATTTGGAATTAGTGATTGTGAGATTAATGATTGGATTTTTATTTTGACTTGGCAATCTACATCAATTACCACCAACCAAATTGAGACAAAAAGAAAAAGAAAAAGGGAACAATAAGCATGGAATGGACGTCCATGTGAGACTTGAAGCAAGTTGGAGTAATGTTTTAATTCTAACATTCCTCACATAAATTATTAATGTTTTACTCATTCTTTATTCCCACTTTCTCCATTATTTATTCTATTCAAACCTCCAAGCTTGACCAACCCATTTCTTTGACCCATTTTTTGTCCCCATGCAAGGCACACTAACAAACAAATAGGACAAAACAAAAATATAGAATTTGTGTATGTGTGTGAGTAGTTTTCGGCCAAGGCAAGGACAAGGGGAGGATAATTCATTTTCATTCCCTCATCCACTCTTTCCACTCCATTCCAACACTTAGACATATTTCTTCTTTCAAACAACAAACAAAGGCTCCTCTATTTTGAGCAAAAGGACCGAAAATACCATGTATATGGGTAAGATTGCTTTTGGTGATTAAAACCTTGGCTTGATTACATTTACAAGGGTTATATACATCCTCTTGAAAATTTGACGCCCTCCAAGTGTTCGATAAAATGTTTCAATGAAAAATTCATCACCTACATGATTCTCTCATTTTCAAATGTCTTATATATTTATAGAGATCATGTTTTGCAAATCAAATGAGCTTTCATGTGCCTCTACAAGTCATATGATCGACTTTTCCCTCTTATTTGGTCTATAAGGTTCAATATTCAAATAGCTCGATAAATCGAGACAAATTGCGCACTTTGATATGGATATATGATATTTTTATCGTGCTAACATTCTTTTGATGATTCTAAAGGGGAGAAACATGTTATAAGCTCATTATCTCAAAGAAGCTAAAATAAGCTTGAGAAAGAAACTATAAGTTGTGGCTATTAAAAGCCAAAAGTTGTGGATCATACTTAGTCAATTTGTTGTATTATGGACTTATTTACATGTCTAAAGATGTTTTATTGACAGGGGGAGCTTATAAGCTCTTGATTTTTAAGCTCAAAATGTAAAAGCTGAGCTTTTAGCTTTTGGTTGATTGCCTCTACATTACTCTTGTTGTGCATGTTGATAGGGGGAGCTTTTGCAAAAATGTTTTTGAAAATCTATACTCCCATCTTTGTGATTATATTGCGTGGAATGTTGTCGCTCACAACGGATAGTTTATTTTTAACCGGTAAAATTGTTTTGTTTTCAAAATTGACCTCTCTAAATTGTTTTGGTTTGTAATCATCAAAAATGGGGAGTTTATTAGATAAATGTTTTTATCATGATTTTGATGATTTTGTTTTTATACCAAATAATATTTTTAAATGTTGTCCAAATACTCCTAAATGATTTAAATCGTTTCTACTAATTTTCCGGAGTATTTCTTCAAGTTTATTTTAGACAAAAAATTGGACAACACTTTTGTCTCGTGTTCAACCGGGCAACCTGTATCTGAAAGTTTAGTTTTGAAACAGAAACGAGACGTTTTGAAAAACCCTGAAGGTCGACCTGGCCGCGCATGTAGGCGACCAGGTGCCTGAGAGATTACAGAACAATCTGTTTCTCAAATTTGGAACAGGGTGACCGGTCCCTATGGGGGGCGACCGGTCGGACCCATGGTCGACCGGTCGGACCCCCCTGGACCGGTCGAGTGATGTTTTTTTGCTATGTTATTTTGTTTCTGTATTTGTGCGCGACCAGTCGCCCTATTGTTTGACAGCAAAATTCTAACCGTTATGCAGCAGACAACTTTTCCCTAAATTATGGGGTTGATTTCTAACAGCTATAATCTTGATTTTAATTGCATATTTTTTGTAGAAATCAGACCCCAAGATGAGCCTATCAATGTTAAATCATCTCCTATAAATAGAGGAAGATTTGAAGCAACACAACAAGAGAGAAAACTACAACACAACAAGATACATTCAAGCACACACTTTGTTCTTATATTTTCTATATTCTTGTTGTAATAGCCTAAGGTCTTACACTTTCACATCTTGAGGTCTTGGCTTATTTCTTGATTACACTTGCACTCAAATTTGTATTATTCATTATTGAGTTGTAATCTTGAATTTTTGTGGTCATTATTCAACACAAGATATCCTTGTGAGTGTTCTTGTCGTAAGACCACACTTGGATTATCTAGGTGAAATGTGCAAGAAGAGCGGGTAATCTTCTTATTGAAGAGTGTGGTGCTCTTTGAGGTGTTGAAGAATTTGGTATTCGTTGAAGATTGTGGTAATCGTTGAAGATTGTGGTAATCTTCAAGTGGGATTGTGGTGATCTCAAAAGAGGTGTTGTAAGGTGTTGTTGTAGTAATTGTGGCAATTAATAAAATTCTTTTTCTTTTTGAAATCCATCCCAAAGATCTTTGGGGTGGTATAGGATTAGGCCATATGTGGGTTGAACCTCTATAAATCGACGCGTGTTGTTTACTTCCCGCACCTTTATTCTTGTCTTGGCTTGTTTGATTAGAAAAAAAGAAGGCATAATCGAGAAAATGGAGATAATCTATTCACCCCTCTCTAGATTATCGTAGCCGCTTGGACTTACATCCTTTTCCCTTTTTAATAATTCGGCCCATGAGAGAATAAGTTACTCCAAGGGCACAGACAGGCACCCTCCGAGCGGGAGAGGGCGTGCTCTAGTGGGGCAGCCGAGCCCCCAATCCATCCTTTATCACATTTTTTTGTTGTTGTCTTTCTCGGAGTTACGCTCGGGGATCGGGCGTCACTTGTCGTTCGGCTAAAACCATTATAGAAGTATTGCACCTTTTCAATTGCGTAAAGTGTTTTGCTTGGAGGAAAATATTTTGCTAGAAACTTCTAAGTTAGCTCTGTCGATTGGCGGCATGTGGTGTTAATGAGGATAACCATCCTTGGCCTTATCGCGTAAAGAGAATGTGAAAAGGCGACAATGAATGGCATCTTTAGAAACACCATTAATCTTATTCGTATCACAAATTTCTAGGAATTGCGCTTGGATGCGCATTAGGATCTTCTAATGGTCTCCCCAAACCGGTTCTCTAACACCATCCGAATCAACGTTGGTTTACCAAAGTTGCTTGCATTGATCGGTGACGGCCTCCCCATATCTAAAATTAACTTTTGGCTGGAGATAATATCTCACAGCTCGTCTCACCAACCTATCTACTTCTAAACTCGCCCATTACCCAAAGTGGTATCAACGGACGCTCCTCAAAGTTCTGTTATTCATGTTATTCCCACCATTATCTTTGGCCATTACTCTCAACTATTTTCTTTACTTTTTCGCTATTCTTTCAATTTCCAAGTCAATGGGTATTGGCTCGACTAATTATGAATACGTGATCATGCTCTATCTGTCTTGAACAAGAACAATGTTAATATTAATCGTAGTTGGTGCTTCAATTAAGATTGAATTACTTATTACAATATTTATGTTGAATAATTCAATCCCCAAAGAACGGTGCCAAAAACTTGATCGCTAAAATTTATTAAGATAGACCGCGAGTGTATGTCGTAGTTAATAGATAGTGGCAAGAAATGTTGTATTCTACAAGGATTGATTTCAATCACATATAGTATAATAATTATAGAACTCCAATTTTATCAAGCTATCGTAAAACAAGAATCGTATCTAATTAACCCGAAATTAATAAAATAAAAATGTCTAAGTATTTTAAATCGTCAAACTTCACAAGATTCAAACAATCACAAAAGGCAATCCTAGGACTATGATCTTAATATGCTTCATCCATATTAATTCCAAATAGTGCTTCACAAAATCAGTTTCCGTGTATCTATGGGTTTGATTCCTAAATTAGTTTATTCCCTCTCCCGAAGAAAATAACCTATAGATCAATATGAGTTGCTAGTATCCCTACTCAACAATTAATATCAACTCCCAAAAGCATAGAGAATTAAAGTAAACCCCCACAAATATTGTAAGCCTCCCGACTCTATACTCGTTTATCTAATGTTAGATCTCATATCATGAATTATGAAACAAATTAAACATGCAAATTATTTGTTAGATAATCTACAATAAATAAGCTCACAAATTCATATAGATCACAAGAAACCAATTAATATGAAACAATCAAACTAGAATCATAGGATTTAGCCTAACATGGTTGTTCGCAAATTTATAGACAAACTTGAAAACAAAGAATTAAATACGGAATTAAGAACATAACAAAAACTCTAGACTATAATGATGAATTAAGAATAGAACAAAAGCTCTAGACTATAATGATGAAACTCCCTTGCGTAGATGAATTTGTCTTCACGATCTTGAACCTTTGTGCCTTCGTGCGTTGATAGTCGGTAGAGGTCTCTTGTTGTTATTCATGTAGCCGTCTTCTTTCTCTCTATTGTGTTTTATTTTCTCCCAAGTGTGTTATATCCGATTTTAGTGTTAAGTGTCCTGTTTTATAGTTGCCTTTCGGGATCCCCTTTAGAGTCCTCACGATTGTCCGAATTTCACACGGGCAAGTTGTGTGAATGGTCCTCGGTCATTGTAAATTGCACCTTGCATTTCACATGCTCGTGTGATATTCACATGGTCCGTGTGAGGCCCAAATGTACGAATTAGCTCCTGGGGTCTTCATCAAAGTTGTATCCCTTTCCAGTGATGAAAACTAATGATGTGTTTGGACGTTTTTCAAAACAATCTCCTGTTTTTTTATCGCCCTTTCTTCTTTCTTTCGTGTCTTCATTCGTTCTTTGACTCTTGACATTTTGGCCTAGGTCGTTCTTCCGATATCCTTCAAACATAACTCCGTTTCCTACAAAAGTACACAAAGATACACAGTATCACGCCCAACAAGACACACTAACCTAAACACACTTAATATCCATGCAAATGTATCAATTACGCACCAAAATATACCTCTAAATGTATGCATATTTCATACATATCAACTCTCACATACGATGCATGCTCAAAAGAAGAAATGTTTATTTCACAAAGATGTAGCATTTCACTCGATTGAAATCAATTTCACACGGGCAAGTCGTGTGAATGGTCTCGTCATTGTAAATTGCACCTTGCATTTCACATGCTCGTGTGATATTCACATGGTCCGTGTGAGACCCAAATGTACGAATTAGCTCCTGGGGTCTTCATCAAAGTTGTATCCCTTTCTCTTAGCTTTTCATAGCATCTTGAATCTGTTTAATATCAATTTTATAGATAACATTATGGCTAAAATATTAAACCTTGCCAGTGATGAAAACTATTGATGTGTTTGGGCGTTTTGAAAATAATCTCCTGTTTTTGATCGTCCTTTCTTCTTTCCTTCGTGTCTTCATTCGTTCTTTGACTCTTGACATTTTGGCCTAGGTCGTTCTACTGATATCCTTCAAACATAACTCCGTTTCCTACAAAAGTACACAAAGATACACAGTATCACGCCCAACAAGACACACTAACCTAAACACACTTAATATCCATGCAAATGTATCAATTACGCACCAAAATATACCTCTAAATGTATGCATATTTCATACATATCAACTCTCACATACGATGCATGTTGAAAAGAAGAAATTTTTATTTCCATAGAAATTGACATATGAATGTAGTGCATGCATGGTGGTGGTTGTTGGAGAACAAGTAAATCGGACGACCGACCCAATGGAAATTAATGGTGGAAATTATTTTGTCAAATAGAATTTCCACTTTCCACATGTGATGCATTATTAGTCTTGGACTCGAGGGGACATAGTAGTCTTGTCCATGACACTATGCACTTTGATGTATTTCTCGATTGCTTGACAATCATAAGGGGTTTATATTGGGTGTATAGTCTTTGTATATGATAACTAATGTGTTGCCAAAAAAGAATGTATCACCTATGGAATAGGTGAATCTCCTATGTTTTTATAGTCGTTGATTCAAACAAGACATTGGTCATGGTAGTGATGAATAGAGATTCACCAAAGTAATAAAGTGACTTAAAAATGGGATCATAGATTTTAAGTCTACAAAGGGTTTCGACTTTTGCTTTACCTTTGACTTAGTCAAGAGATTAGATGACAAATGGACTGTTTCTGCACGGGATTCACATTTCGAATAGGTTTGCTCACTATTCACCTAAGACTAGGTAATCAAGATGCACTTGCTAGGTACTTTCCTTGATTTGTGAGGTTCTTGAAATTAAGAAGTTAGTTTCAAACATATTAATTAATCAGAATATGAGATATTCATAAGTTGTAAATATTGCAAGCCTATTTTTAGCTTAATTGTGAACCTAATAGATCATACACAAAAAACAAGATGGAACTTTTCTATTCTTGGATTAATTTAAATAATTGAATCCGATTAATTAATGGAGAATTAGTTAATTAGGGTTAATTTAATTCAACTGGTGAATTAAATATTTAATTAAATAGTAGAATTATTTAATTAAACCTAATAATGTTAGGGAATCCAAAATAGAGTGATATAATTAATTAATGTGATTAATTAATTAATGTGATTAATTAATTATACGGAATCTAACTTAATTTAACGTTGAATTAATTTAATTACTTAAATAATTGGATTAATTGGGCTTGGTGGAATTAATTGTTGGATATCAATTAGATCAAATGGGCCTAGTTAATTAATTGGAGGATTGATTATGGACCTTTAATCAAATTTAAACGGTATACCCAATTTAATAAGCTCCTATAGGAGAGGTCATCAAGCAATTGGAGAATGTAGAAGATTTATAATTTGATTAGAAAATTGACTTGTATGATAATGTAGAAGATTTACAATTTGTTTCTTGGTTGTTTCACGTTTTCAATGTATTGGATCAAAAATTTAATTGTGTTTTTCTATCCATGTGTTGTTCTATATTATTTTCAATGTTTTTTGCTTTAATACATGTTGTTTTATGTGTATATTTTTTATTGTTTATAAGATTCGAGTATGATATTAATTATTTAATAGGGGCAAACATTATTTTTTCATGAAATTTTATTAGATGAAACATGTTTGAAACAACCTTGAAACAACGTCAAAATTCCGAGAAAATTGGCGGGAGCGTAAACTATCCGAAAGAAGGCGGGAGCGTACAAATGTCCAGAAAAAAGGACCGGGAGTGTAATGATGTCCTTTCTTCAGTAATGTTGAGTGTTTTTGTCCTTATCCCAATACAAATTGATGTCCAATAGCCCGAATACATAGTTTTTAAAGTCTATAACAAATTATAAAATAATGACTAAATATTTCTTATATTTATTTTATTATATGCAATTTGGGTGTCAAACTGAAGATCATAAAAAATGATTAATGTGATATATTATACATCAAAACGGATCCAAAATGAAAAAATTATTTTTTTTAAAAAAGAAAAATAAATATAATAATTAATGCAATACACACACATTTGGTAAGCTAATTTTAGATAATTATATTTTTGATATCATTTTAAAATGTGATTATTTAAAGAAAATTGACTACCAAAATTAATGAAATACGAAATATTTTTCAATTCCTATTTTTACATGTATCTTTATTACTTATTATAGTAACTACAATAGGGTGGGAAATTTTCAACATACTATTTTCAACGACTTCTCTTTTTCTATATACTAAATGAGGTCCCCGTGCAATGCACGGACTATTTTAGTAATTAGCAGAGTTGTTAAAGGGGTCAGCTCGGGCCGACAGGTGCTGACCCCGTGCGATGCAAATACTATTTTAATAAAATTTCTGTGGATTCAATCTCCATGTAAAATAAATTATATCAACACAATGTAGAAATATTAAAAATCTAAATCATACCTCAGTGTCATGAAGGATACATCCAAGGCTTTGTATTTGATTTTTATCATTGTACGCAAGTTTTTCATACATTCTCACAAGTCGAAGTTTTACGATCCAATGGATCTTGCTCATATTTAGATTACAGATTAGTGTAATCATAGGTGCCATAGATTTATTAATTTTAAATACGATGGAGTAGTTTTTATTTTTGTATTTTCGTTTGAATGTTAAGTACTAATAAAGCGATTGTACATCTATATAGGCGATCCATAAGATAATTATGGTAATATATCAAAATCATATTTATATGAGTAGGTTTCATTAATTTTTCTATAAATTAAAAATATTTATTTATAGTTGGCACCTTTTAATATGAGTATACGAATGTTAAAATGAGATATGTTTTTAATTACTTGGGTCATAATTATTTTTATTGCATTGTAATAAATGTGATTTTTTTCAATTGTAAATTCGACCATCAGTTTTGCAATCCATGAATATTTATAATATTAGTGAATCGAATTAAAATGGAAGAATAATTTTCTGATATATCACAATAAATATATTTTATTTTTTTGATTGTTTGTAAATTAATTACAATTATATATATATATATATATATGGATGGGATCTCGTGTGGCAGCCTCATTACCGTGTGGCAGTGTGGATGGATATGGATGGGATCTCGTGTGGCAGCCTATTACCGTGTGGCAGTGTGGATGGATTCCATCCACCCACACCTTTTATTCAATGGTCTAGATTGTTATTAAAAATAACTGATTTATCAATTAATTAATAGGTGCAAAGGGCATAATAGTAACTAGCAAAATGTCAAAAATCACACCCTTACAATCAGGTGATTGATTAATATCACGTTTCTAAAACTGGAATTGTGCACCATTTTAATAGTTGTACTATACACCATTTAATAATCGATTGTACACCATTTTATATCTAAGATTGCATCATTGTATAACTAATTGTACATTAACTAAAGGAACTATAAAGACAAAATGGTGTAACCATCTTCCCATTTAATAACTTATTTTTATATCTAATAGTGCATCATTGTATAACTAATTGTATATCATCTAAATCCCTATAAAGATAAAATGGTGTAACCACCTTCCCATAATGACGCCTACTATCATGGATGTGATAAATATCACGCTTCCACAATCGAATTATGCACCATTTTAATAGTTGAACGTGCACCATTTAATAATCGAATGTGCACCATTTCATATCAAACATCGCATCATTGTAGAACAAATTGTACATCATCTAAAAGTAACTATAAAAACAAAATGATGTAACCATCTTCCCATTTAATAACTTAACTATGCACCACTTTATATCTAACGATTGCATCATTGTATAACTAATTGTACATCATCTAAAAACCATATAAAGACAAAATGGTATAACCACCTTCTCATAACGACGCCTACAATCGGGAATGTGATAAAGATCACGTTTCCATAATTGAATTGTGCACCATTTTAATATCCGAACTATGCACCATTTAATAACTAATTGTGCACCATTTTACATCTAACAAAGTGCATCCTTGTAGAACTAATTTTACATCATTGTGAGTAAACCACAATTGAATAAAAATCGAGAACAATCGTAATATCAAACCCCATAAAAATCATTGGGATTGAATGGTGTACAATTAGTTATACAAGAATGCATTGTTAGATATAAAATGGTGTACAATCGATTATTAAATGGTGTACGATTAAACTATTAAAATGGTACACAATTGATTATGGAAACATGATATTAATCAATCCTTTGATTGTAGGGAATGATTTATGGCATTTTGCTAGTTACTATTACGCCCCTTGCAACATTTGATCCTAACCATATATATATATATATATATATATACACACACACACATTACTTGGCCAACAATTATTCGATTTAGCTTTTATGGATTATCGAGTAAGGTAGATAATTTATATTGATTGAAGTTAAATTGGAAATCAATTG
Organism: Rehmannia glutinosa; assembly: GCA_016081115.2. Classification (NCBI taxonomy): domain Eukaryota; kingdom Viridiplantae; phylum Streptophyta; class Magnoliopsida; order Lamiales; family Orobanchaceae; genus Rehmannia; species Rehmannia glutinosa. The sequence goes on from CM071925.1 coordinate 26,907,613, forward strand.
TGTTTTCAAACCATAGTGAAATTTGTTACTAATCTTATGATTCTTATTGATACAATATTTATTTCAAATAAATTTTCTAAAAGATGGGTTGGTCTTTGTACCAGTTCCCATACTTTATTTCTTTCAAACCGATTCACTCTTCTTGCATGGCTTGAATCCAATGTGTGTATCATCCAATGCTTGGGACACATCTTTTGGCTCTATTTGGGAAATAAAACATGTGAACATAGGGACTCTTCTACATAGTTGGCTGATTCATCTTATCGCCTAACTCCTCAATGTCTTCTCCATTTACATTAGGTTCATCAAAAACTACATGGATAGCCTCTTCGTGACCATAGTCTTTTTGTTTAGCACTCAGAGGCTTTGCTTTCAAATTGAGTATCCCAATAAGATAACTTCATCGCCTTTAGCATCAAAAGCCTTAAGATTATCCTTTCCATTGTTGTGGATAAAACATTTACATCCAAATATTCTAAAGTATGCAACATTTGGCTTTCCCCTGTCCAAATATCATAAGGAGTCTTTGTCGGTTGTCTATTTATCATGCATCTATTTTGAGTATAGCATGCGGTGTTTATAGCTTGACCCAAAATCTTTTAGCGACCTGTCGGCCTAACATGGTCCTTGCAGACTTCCTTGAGAGTTATGTTCCTTCTTTCTCGCTTACTCCGTTCATTTGTGGATTCCTTGTTGCGAGATATTTCATGAGCACTACCATTTTCAACACAATCGAGTTATTATTCCATTGACAAACTCGGTTCCTCTATCGATCATATCTTAATAATGGTTTGACTCTTCTCATTTTGAACTCTTCTCATCGATTGAGGTAACTTCGCAAAAGTTACCTTCTTTTTACACATGAAGATTGTCCATGTATATCTTGAATAATCATCCACCACCACTAGGGTGTATTTCATTCCACTTATTCTAGTGGCTCAATTGGACCAAATAAGTCCATATGTAACAGATGCAATATCCTTGTAGAAGATGGACTTGACTTCTCTTTGAATGATGATTTGATCCGCTTTCCCATCCGGCATGCATCACAAACACTTTCCTTCTTGTACACTCGAGTCCTGGCAAATCCTTCTACAAGATTACTCCTTGCAAGCTTGTTAATTATCTTGAAGTTCGGGTGACTCACCTTCTTGTGCCACAACTAACTTGATTCTGTACTCTTTGCTGCAGAGACAAGTGTTTGGTGTGGCAAATCGACTAATCTACCACATACATGTTCTTTTGTCGGATCCTTGCAACACTACTTCATTTGATTCATGTCTTTGATTTGGCACACTCCCATATTGAATTCAACATTATAGCCCTTGTCACGAGTTGGCTTATACTTAACAAGTTGAAGTTGAGGCCTTGAACGCATGCAACATCCGTGATTTCTAATCCATTTTTCTTGATGGATCCGGTGCCTCTTATTTCCCGGAGTATAATTTCCTCCAAATATGACTTGGCGCCTCTAATTTCCTTGAATTTTGATAGATTTTTCTTATTTCTTGTCATGTGTCCGGGAATGACCACTATCCATGTACCAGGTTCCTTGACACTCGTGCCAGTTCCTTGAACCTACAATCAAGGAAATTAGTTTTTAGGTACCTATACTTGTGCGGGTCCCGAGGGGTTAATCTTGTAAGATGATCCAACCAACCTATAGCCAAATGATTTGACTCTAATAGGTTGCCATCTATCCGTGCCATAATCATAATTCACTTTGGCAAATTGCTTGGGAGCTTTAGGTTCATACAACTGTCTCTTTTTCTCACGTATGCCTGTGTGTGAGTTTTGGCAATTGCCTTCATTGGGTAGTTGTGATATTTATGAGTGTAGTGCTTGGGTGCATATGTCTTTGATGGTAGCTCTTTTGCCTTTGAAATGACCTTTGTTGAGTTATAGGCCTTTGACATTTTGGCATACATTCCATAGGTCTTTGTTGATATTTCATATTAATCCAATCACTTGGCTTGGGTAATTTCTACCATTCCCATCATATGTGTTCCTCGATAGAACTTATGGGGTTTCGGTAGCTCTGTTTCTTCTTCACAGTACTTCTGTTTGGAGTTTTTGAGGCACTTTTCTTTGGATTTTTCTCACTGGTGTCCTCTCAAAGATACCCAATCAAGTTGTTTTCCTTTTCCTTTATAACCAAGGCCAATTTGTTTGTGGTTGTGCTTTGGAGTGAATGTTGGTGTAACATTTGATGTCTTGGGTTTTGAGATGCTTCATTACTTGAAGACCCTTTTTCCAAGATCACTATGGGAGTTTGACTGCACAAAAGACTTGAATTCTACGCTGTCTTATCTCCAAATTCTTTTTGGCTCATAGTAAGGTCATCCAATGATTTAGATGCCTTAGTGAATGAAGCAATCACGTTTTTGAGATCATTTTCCCTCTTTTCTATAGTAGATATTTCGCTATTAGTTTATCATTTTCAGCCTTCATTTCTTTGTTCTCATCGCCTATGTGACTTAGAGTACTCTCAACTCCTTAGTTTTGTGAGTTTTGGCTTTGAAATTTGTTGTTTTCCTCATTTAATAGTGTATGTGAGGATTTAATGTGCTCAAAGTCTTTCATCATTTTGCCTAATGAATCATAAAGATCGAGTGGTGATGAAGTGTGTGTGTCACAATCCCTCTCACTAGAACCGAGTGAGATGAGTTATAGTGTACCTCATCTTCTTGGTCGAGGTTGATCTTGTTCTTTAGCCATTAGACATATTAAGGCTTCTTCTTCTTCGAGTCACTTGAGTAGTCGGCTTCACTACTTTCGAGTCCGCTACTTCCTTTGAAGACTCTTCTTTCTTCTTCATTCTGTATTTATTGACTACAGGATATGGACAATCAATAGCAAAGTGTCTTGGTTGTCTGCAATTCCAACACAGTTTTCAACTTTTTGGTCACTCTATCATTTCTTGGGTTGTCGCTCTTTGATATTCGACATTCGATACTCGGCTCTCTTTGGTGGCCTATCTTTTGTTAGATAAATGTTTTTATCATGATTTTGATGATTTTGTTCAAATGGGTTTTTAAACCAAAACAATGTCCCTAAATGTTGTCTAAATACTTCCGATCGTTTTAAAATGTTTTTGCTATTTTTCGGAGTATTTTGTGGAGTTTATTTTCAATAAAAAATTGGACAACACATTTGTTTCAGGATCCACCTCGCCCTATAGGGCAACCCGTGTTTGATAAATGGTTTTATCATGATTTTGATGATTTTGTTTTTACACCAAAACAATGTTTTTAAAGGTTGTCCAAATACTCCTAAATGATTTAAAATGGTTTTAATATTTTCCGGAGTATTTCCTCAAGTTTATTTTCGACAATATTGGACAACACATTTAATGGTTTTATGTCAATGGGTTTTTACATCAAAACTATATTTCTAATGTTGTCCTAAATACTCCCGATCGGTTTAAAATGTTTTTACGAATTTTTGAATATTTCTTGAGGTTTATTTTTCGACAAAAAGCGGACAACATTTCATTTTTGAGGTCAACCGGTTGTTCTAGAGGACAACCCGTGCATCAACGCGCGTTTTATACTTGAAAACGGAGAACATGCTTTGAGGGGTGTCAACTTGTGTGTCAACTGTGTGTCAACCGGTATGGTCGTCATCGTGCCGTCGGCCGGTCGGCCGGGTGGTGTCGACCGTGTCCGGGAGCAAACTTGAAAGAACCTCTTGGACTCGTTTTTGGGTTTTGTTCGGCCATTTGGACACATGGTCGATCGGTCGGACCCCGTCGACCGGTCGCCTTGTGTAAATGTGTATTCATTTTCAAACGCGTCTATTTGTGCGCGACGGTCGCCTCAAGTTTGATGACAAAATTCTAACCGTTGTGCAAAGATACAACTTTTCCTTAAATTGTGGAATTGATTTCTAACAGCTATTATCTTGATTTTAATTGCAATTTTTTTGTACATATCAGATTCCAAGAGGAGCCTATCAACTATCAATCATCTCCTATAAATAGAGGAAGATTTGAAGCACAACAATAAGAGAGAACAACACAACACAACAAGATATACTCAAGCAAACACTTGGTCTTTTATTGTCATTATTCTTGTTGTAATTTGCCTAGCTTATCACTTTCACATCCTTGAGGTCTAGGCTATTCTTGATTACACTTTCACTCAATTGTATAATTCATTATCGAGTTGTAATCTTGAATTTTTGGGTTATCATTCAACACAAGATATCCTTGTGAGTGTTCTTGGTGTAAGAACACACTTGGGTGATCTAGGTGTTAGGTGTAAGAAGATTGTGGTAATCTTCTTATTGAGGTCTTCAAGAATTTGGTATTCTTCAAGGTTGAAGATTGTGGTAATCTTCACAAGGTGCCGTTGGAGATTGTGGTAATCTTCAAGTGAGATTGTGGTAATCTCAAAGGTGGTGTTGAAGAAGAGTGTGGTGCTCTTCAAGGTGTTGTTGTAAGTTGGTGTTGTATTAATTTTGGTAAACTAATAAAATCTTTTTTTCTTTTTGAAATCCATCCCGGATATCTTGGTGTGGTAGAGGATTAGGCCCTAGGTGGGTTGAACCTCTATAAATCGACATGTGTTGTTTACATTCCGCACCTTCATTATTGTCTTTGAGTATTCGGTTCGAAAAAGAGGGTAAAAACGAAAGATGGAGATAATCTATTCACCCCTCTAGATTATCGTAGCCGCTTGACTTACAAGTGGTATCAGAGCCAAACTCTTTGGCAAGCTCGTTTCACATCGCGAGTGAAGAGGAACGATCGTCGGCTACGAATGAAGCTCATCTATCCGACACCTCCACCACCAAGCCACCACTACTTGATTTCAAAAATTTTATATTTTGGAAAGAAAGAATGGAATGTTATTTACAAAGTTGCGGGTTCGATATTTGGAACATCGTCATAAATGGAGAATCCATTCCGATGAAAGACACACCACACACCTCCAAAGGCTTCAAAGAGCTCAATAATGAAGAGAAGAAAATCATCTCCTTAAACGGTAAAGCTCTCAATATTTTGTATTGTTCATTTACTAATTTGCAATATGAACATATTGTAGGTATTCGATCGGCACATGAAGTATGGCAAAAATTAGAAGCCATCTATGGAGTATTTGCAAATGAAAGGAGTCAAACAAAAGCATCTACTTCTCAAAGGGATACAAGTTCAAATCTAAGGAACAAGCCTTTTACAACTTCCAACTATGAAGTAGTCGAACAATGTTTTATGGGCATCGAAGAAGAAAACGAGGTATGTCTTAAACCCTCTACTTCCTATGATATTGTTATTCAAAATGATTATAGTGATTTGCAAAATGATGTTGATGATCTTCAAAATGAATTCCAAAATTTACTTGTTAAGTACAAAAATTTGAAAAAGGAATTCAATGTTTTGAAAAATGAAAAGGATAGTTTATTTACTTCCTATGAATCACTATCATGTGCTCACACCACCACACTTGACAAGGTTAGAAACCTTGAAAAACAAAATAGTACTCTTGTTGAGGATATTAATTGCATGAAAAATGATTTATCAAAATCCAACTTGAGTATCAATAAATTGTCCAATGTTGTAAATGATAATGGTTGTGATAATTTGAATAGTGAACTTGATCATGAGCCTAATATTGTCAAGCATATGAAAAAGAATCGAGTTCCACAAAACAATGTCATTTTTGGGTACCCGTCGGATTAATAATCGAAGAAAATTTATGCCGCCAAGGAATCATCAAATGAACATCTCATTTGATCAAAGAAGGAGAAAACAAAGTCAATTTCCAAGAAGAGGATATAGTCAAAAATGGGAAGAACACAATCCTTGGAAATGGCAAAGACTTCATCAACAAGATGATTTTCCAAGAGAAAGACACTTTCGAAAAAGAGAAGGCCACAATGCTTGGAGATGGAGTAATTGGAGAGATTACCATCAACATGAAGATTTTCAAACGGGAAGATATCATCAACAATGGGAACGACACAACCCATGGAAATGGCGAAATTGGTAAACCGTATCTCCCTATTTAAATATGCATTTTATTTTTGCATGTTCTTATTTGTGTTTAAATTGTAAAATGAGTTTTAAAATTAAGGTCTTCAATATATATTTGTGTTTTTAAATTTTTTTTTGAAAAGAAGACCTTGTATGATGCTTATATTAAACTCTTGTGTATTTGCTTAGACTTAATTGACTTATCATTTCTTATGAATTTTTATGGCATAAGCTTACTTGCGATATCTTTTATTGTTTTAGACTACACATGTATCATTTTTGTTGTGTGCAAGTCTTGTTTAAGAATTGTGTAGGATTCATATATCATCACAAATGGCCATCTACGTCATAATATGTCAAGAGTAACATGAACTATCGAGGTACGCCCACTATTGTTATTCATTTTAGACTCGATACATGTTGTGCCATATGCCTATGTGCTTATTTTATACAAGTGCCATTAAGAGGATGTTTTGATTTTTGAGAAGGCATTATTTGACATAGCTTGTTTTATCCAAGATTTATAAAGGATTATATTTTGTTATGCATTTTATTACACATATAAATACCATTATTCTTGGATGCTTATGTCAAAGCTCTTGTTTATATGATTCTTTTAAATGAGGTCTCAACTATGTGCTCTCGTATTTTCATATTTCAAAAGAGACCTTATATAGCTTTCTATAAGCTTATTTGAACTTACATGGTGTAGTATATTCTTGATGATTTTCTTTAAGCATAATATGTGTTACTTGTTATAGTGTCTCTATCATTCGATATTACTATGCTCTTGTGCAAGATTCTTTGTTGAGATTTTGCAGAAATTTTTGGTATTTCGGAACAAGTTTAAGGAACAAGGCAAGGTTAGTAGCCTAAGGGTATTGTCAAGAAGAAGGTAATGATTTTGATGTAATATTTGCACTCATAACACATTTAGAAGTTATTTGCACTTTACTTGCCCATTCTTGTTTTGAGAAAATTTCAAGCTTTACCAAATGGATGTTAAATCCAATTTTTTAAATGGTTTTATTCAAATAGAAGTCTATCGGAGTTTAAATTTTTTTGGCCATATGGTTTTTATAAATGGCCTTGTACGGTTGATACAAGTACCCCTAATATGGTTTGATGGACTTAGCTATTTTTACAAAATTATTTTACAAAAGGTAAAGTTGATACTACACTCCTTGTTTTGAAAAAGGGCAAGGTTCTTTACTTGTGCATATTTATGTTGATAATATTTATGGTGCTACTAATAAATATTTGTGCAAGATATTTTTCCAAGTCAATGCAAGGTGAACCTAAGATGATCATGATGAGGAAGCTCAAATTTGATCATTGGAATTCAAGTTCAACAATGCCAAGAAGGTGGTTATATTCCACACTCAAAGTATAGAAAAGAAGAAATAAGGCATTGAAAAGGAAATAACCATTTCAACCTATATGGCCACAAATGCGAAAATTGACAAAAGGTTGAAGTAGGCATTGACAAACGAATTCGAGGTATGTTCATTCGTTTATTACTCCTTAGACTCGATATTCTATATTCCTTATGTCTATATGCTCGACTTAAAACAATCCCAACGAATCTCTTTAAAGTGCCGTTAAAAGAAATTTTCAAATATTTGTAAGGCACTTCTTCTTATGACTTGTTCATTCAAAGTTTTGAAACGATATTACTTTTCGGGATAACAAGTCCGGTGTAAATTTTATTTTTCAAAATATGATTCGTCATAATCGAACTAAACATATTGAGATTCGATATTTTTCTAAGGGATTGCGTTTTTAACAAAAACTTGAGATGTGATGAAAAATCTGGTCTAATCGGGCGCAAGGTCAACCGGTCGCCCATGACGTCGACCGGTAGCCCATGCCCCCAACCGGTCGACCATAGCAAAAATCTAGTTAAAAATGTTTTGTTCTTAGCATTTGCCATTTTGGTCGTTTGGGTTCATTTTTCATCTCCTTCAGTAAATTGCACACAAATTTCACTCCAAATTTGTTTTATTGCCTACATTTCACATATTGGACCTTTTTAGGCTCGATTATCATCATCATTGCTCGTCTTTACCGATCAAATGGTAAGAATTTCACTCTCTTTAGCTCAATTGGGTTGAACCCGTGAGGACTTGGTTTAAATGTCTATTTCTTGATGCAAATTATATTTGTTTGTGATGAGCTTATTGATTATTGATGAATGATATTTATTCAATTGCATTTGGTGATGAAAAACTTGGTTTGATTTCATTTACAAGGGCTATATATATCTTTTTCAATTTTTGACGCCCGCCAAGTGTTCGATAAAACGTTTCAATGAAAAATTCATCACCTATATGAATATCTCGATTTCAAAAGTCTTATATATTTATAGAGATCATAAGCTTCTACAAGTCGTATGATTCGACTCTTCCCTCATATTTGGTTTAAAAGCTTCAAAATAGCTCGATACATCGGTTTACTTGCGCACTTTGATATGAATATATGATGTATTTATCGTGCTAACATTCTTTTGATGATTCCAAAGAGGGAGAAACAGGTTATAAGCTCTTTAGCTCAAAGAAGCTAAGATAAGCTTAACGATAAGAAGTTATAAGCTATGGCTTCATAAAGCCATAAATTGTGGATCATATTTAGTTCACTTGGTGTTTTATGGTTGTGTATGATTCTTGGTCCATTGGTTGTAGTATGGACTTATATAGGTTTCTAATGATGTCTCTTTGAGTGGGGAGTTTTTAAGTTATTGATACTTAAGCTCAATATCGAAAAGCTAAGATTTTAGCTTATATTTAAGTTGCTTCTATATTACTCTTGTTGTGCATGTTGATAGGGGAGCACTTGCTATATGTGTTTGAATATTTCTACTCCCATCCTTGTGTTTATATTGCATGAATGTTGTCGCCACAACGGATAGTTCTCGTTAACCGGTAAAATTGTTTTGTTTTCAAAATCGACCTCTTTTTGGTTTGTAATCATCAAAAAGGGGGAGATTGTTTGATAAATGGTTTTGTCATGATTTTGATGATTTTGTTTTTATACCAAAACAATGTTTTTAAAGGTTGTCCAAATACTCCTAAATGATTTAAAATGGTTTTAATATTTGTCGGAGTATTTCCTAAAGTTTATTTTCGACAATATTGGACAACACATTTAATGATTTTATGTCAATGGGTTTTACATCAAAACTATATTTCTAATGTTGTCCTAAATATTCCCGATCGGTTTAAAATGTTTTTACGAATTTTTTGGAATATTTCTTGAGGTTTATTTTCGACAAAAATCGGACAACATTTCATTTTTGAGGTCAACTGGTCGCCCTAGAGGACAACCGTGCACTCAAACGCGTTTTATACTTGAAAACGGAGAACATCTTTGAGGGGTGTCAACTCGTGTGTCAACTGGTATGGTCGATCGGCAGGTTCGCCGGTCGGCCGACGTGTGTCTGGGAGCAAACTTGAAATGTAACCTCCTGGACTCGTTTTTGGGTTTTGTTCAACCGGCTGGACACATGTGGTCGACCGGTCGGACCCCGTCGACCGGCCGCCTGTGTAAATGTGTATTCTCATTTTCAAACGTCTATATGTTCGCGACCGGTCACCCTCAAGTTTGACATCAAAATTCTAACCGTTGTGCAAATGCATGCCTTTTCCTTAAATTGTGGAATTCATTTCTAACACTATAATCTTGATTTTAATTGCAATTGTTTTGTACATATCGATTCCAATAGAGCCTATCAACTATCAATCATCTCCTATAAATAGAGGAAGATTTGAAGCACAACAATAAGACAGAACAACACAACACAACAAGATATACTCAAGCAAACACTTGGTCTTCTATTGTCATTATTCTTGTTGTAATTTACCTAGCTTATCACTTTCACATCCTTGAGGTCTAGGCTATTCTTGATTACACTTGCACTCAATTGTATAATTCATTATCGAGTTGTAATCTTGAATTTTGGGATATCATTCAACACAAGATATCCTTGTGAGTGTTCTTGTGGTAAGAACACACTTGGGTGATCTAGGTGTTAGGTGTAAGAAGATTGTGGTAATCTTCTTATTGAGGTGTTGAAGAATTTGGTATTCTTCGGGGTTGAGGATTGTGGTAATCTTCACAAGGTGCCGTTGGAGATTGTGGTAATCTTCAAGTGAGATTGTGGTAATCTCAAAGGTGGTGTTGAAGAAGAGTGTGGTGCTCTTCAAGGTGTTGTTGTAAGTTGGTAAATTATTAAAATCTTTTTTTCTTTTTGAAATCCATCCGGATATCTTTGGGGTGGTAGAGGATTAGGCCCCTAGGTGGGTTGAACCTCTATAAATCGATGTGTGTTGTTTACATTCCGCTCCTTCATTATTGTCTTTGAGCATTCGGTTCGAAAAAAAGGGTAAAATCGAAAAGATGGAGATAATCTATTCACCCCCTCTAGATTATCGTAGCCGCTTGGACTTACAACCCGTGCACTGGGTTGAGTTTTGAAATAGAAAATGGGACTTAGAAAACCGGTCGACCACCGGGCGACGGTGCACGGGAGTGCCCTCTTGAAGCCTGTCTTCTCTGCTTTTTCGTATCTTAAATACCCCCAACCAGTCATGGTCTAGGCGACCGGTCCCCTCTGTAAAAATCGCAGAAATTCAATTTCAATCTTATCTCTCTGCGACCGGCCGCACCCTGTTTTATCAAAGAAACTATCCGTTGCATTTTTTGCATGACTTTTCCCTATTTTGTGGGATTGATTTCTAACACTATTTTGATGATTTTAAATGGTTTCTTTTGCAGCAAATCACTCCCCAAGGAGGACCCAATGTCTGGAAATCAAAGCTAAGACCTCTCCTATAAATAGAGGCTCCATTCAAGCAACAAGATACAACACTCTACACAAGAAAAGAGCAAACAAGCAAACACTTTCATATATCTTGTTGTATTAGCCTTAGCACTTTCACTTGCACAAATTTGAGGTCTAGGCTTTCAATTCTTGATTACACTTGTACTCATATTGTATCATTCATCATTGAGTTGTAATATTGATTTTTGGTCATAATTCAACACAAGACATCCTTGTGAGTATTCTTGTGGTAATAATACACTTGGGTGGTCTAGGTGATAGGTGTTTGAAGGTTGTGGTAATCTTCAAATGTGTCGTAAGAGGGTTGTGGTAATCCTCAAGGTGGTGTAAGAGGGTTGTGGTAATCCTCAAGGTGTTGCAAGAGGGTTGTGGTAATCCTCAAGGTGTTGTATTATTAATTTTGGTAATTAATAAAATATTTTTTTCTTTTTTGAAATCCATCCTGGATATCTTTGGGGTGGTAGAGGATTAGGCCCTAGGTGGGTTGAACCTCTTTAAATCGAAGTGTGCTATTTAGTTTCCGCACTTTGCATTTCGTCTTTGCTTGAATTTTCGAAAAAGAGGGCAAAATCTAAAAAACCGAGATAATCTATTCACCCTCTCTAGATTATCGTAGCCACTTGACTAACAAGTGGTATTAGAGCCAAAATCTTTGGCTAGCTCGTTCGAGTAAAGAGGAAAGATCCATGGCTACAAATGATGCTTATCTCACCACCGGCGCCTCCACCAACAAGCCACCACTATTTGATGCCAACAACTACGCATTTTGGAAAGACCGTATGGAGTGCTTCCTACAAGGGTGCGGGTTCGACATTTGGAATGTGGTCATTGAAGGAGTTGATCAACCAACTAAGAAATCGGAGGATGACACCTTGGCTCCTAAACCTTTCAAGGAGTTCGATGAAAACGACAAAAAGGCTTTCTCCTAAACGGTTAGGCCTTAAATATTTTGCATTGTTCTCTTACCGCCACCGAGTAATCGCATAAGAGGCATAAGGTCGGCAATAAGGTTTGGGAAAAATTGGAGACAATCTATGAAGGGACCAAGAAGGTCAAGCAATCAAGAAAGACCATGCTTGTTAAAGACTTTGAAAGCTTTAACATGCATAATGGTGAAAGCATCTCCAAGATGGTGGAAAGGCTTGACAATATTGTCAATCCTCTTGTGGCCCTCGGTAAAGTCATCTCCGAAGAAGACAATGTGACTAAGGTATTGAATGCTCTTCTCGGATCATGGTCCGAAAAAGTGACGACAATCACGGAGGTACAAAATCTTGAGACACTCAAGTTTGACGAGCTTATTGGAAACCTCCTCATCTATGAAGTCTATCTCAAGGAGGAAAAATTCCAAACCATCCATAAATCAATCGGGTATGCTGATTATTTCTAAAGGTCTTGCTTCTTCTTCTAATAATGCATACTATGATAATGATGATGAGGAGGAGGAGACGGCCGCACTTGTTCGAAAAATTTGTAAAATTTGAGAATAAAAATAAAGCAAGAAAACCAAGAGATAATGCTTGCTTTAAATGCGTAAAACCCGGTACTTCATTGTCGATTGCCCAAAACTCGATGAAGAGGAACAAAAGAAAAAGAAGCCTTTCACGAAAAAGAAGGCTCTAAATGCGGAGGTCAAAACGTGGGATGAACTACTCGAAACAACCGACGAGGAAGGAGAGACCGAACATGGTCTCATGGCCATAGACGATGAAAATAATGCGGTACACTCTAATTCTTCTACTCCTCCATAGTTGATGATTTGCAATGTGATTTTGATGAATTGCAAATTAAGTTTCAAAATTTAATTGTTAAATACAAAAATTTGAAAAAGGAGCATAAAGAGCTTAAGGTTGAAAAAGAAAAATTATTTACCACTTATGAATCTCTAGACAAAGCTCATACACTTACTCTTACTAGAGTTCACTCTCTTGAAACCGAAAGGAATTGCTCACAAAAGATATTGAATGTTTGAAAAATGATGTGCATCGTTTCAACATAAGCACGAGATAAAGTCACAAAAATTTTAGATGCACAAAGAGGTGAGCATTCCAAATTGGGACTTGGTTATAAGCCATTTCAAAGTGTTTTTAAGAAAAATAACCAAGGTCCGACTTTTGTACGTGCTTGTAGTTCTAATACTCCTACTTGTTTTTATTGTGGCAAAGTTGGACATTATGCTAATAATTGCAAATTGAGAAATAGCTCTAGACATGTTTGGAGACCCAAAGGTCTCAAGACTAACTCCCATGGACCCCAAAATTATAGGGTACCTAAAAGAAATTCTTTTGTAGGTAGTAGGGGCTATAACAACAATGGAAGATTCAAAATGGGTCGTGGACAGCGGATGTTCACGTTATATGACCAGGAGGAGAGAACGTTTTACCAACATCAAGCTCCAAGAAGAGGGTATGGTCATGTTCGGCAATGGCAAAGGAAGAATTCTTGGAAATGGAGAAATTGGTAACTCTTTTTTTCTCTCTTAGTATTGTTCTTTTAGTAGAAGGTCTTAAGTTTAATTTGATAAGTGTAAGACAACTTTGTGACTCAAATTATGATGTTTCCTTCAATAAAGAAAAATGCCTTATACTTAAAACTGGTGAAATTATTTATGAAGCAAATAGAAAAGGCAATCTTTACAAAATCTGTACAAGTGATTCGGTTAGTCAAAATGTTTCTTGTTTAGTCGCCAATAATGATTTAACTAGTTTATGACATAGGCGACTTGGACATGTTGGATACAAGAATTTGAAAAAATTTACAAAACCAACATGTGAAAGGATTACCCAAATTGAATTTTTAAAATCTTGGCTTATGTGACACTTGTCAAAAGAACAAATTAGTTAAAAGTAGTTTTAAGCCTAAAAATGAAATTTCAACAACCAAACCCCTACAATTGCTTCACCTTGATTTGTATGGGGATATTGGTACGGCAAGTCTAAGTGGAAAACATTACACTTTCGTTATTGTCGATGATTTCTCTAGATATACTTGGGCTCTTTTTCTTACCAATAAAAGAGATGCCGTTAATGAGTTTGTTAAGTTGTGTAGACTTATTGAGAATGAAAATGAAGATACTATTAAGTCTATTCAAGCGATCGAGGTGGAGAATTTGATGGTGAATTTAGAGTCTTTTGTGAAACTAAGGGATATGCTCATAATTTTTCTCGCTCCAAGGACACCTCAACAAAATGGAGTGGCGAAAGGAAAAATCGGACATTACAAGAGATGAGTCGGTCCATGCTCAATGAATTTTCACTTCCAAAATAATTTTGGGCAAGTCGTAAAGTACCGCTTGCTATGTCATTAATCGAGTTTATATTCGTCCTAAAATGAATAAAACTCCATATGGGAGCTTTGGAAAGGTAGAACTCCAAATATTAGTTATTTCAAGATATTTGGTTGTAAATACTTTATTTTGAATACCAAGCATCAATTGGACAAACTTGATCCTAAGGCCGATGAAGGGATATTTATGGGATATTCAACAAAAAGCAAAGCATATCGGGTTTACAATAAGACTAGTGGGGTTGTTGAAGAATCCATCTATGTCAAATTCAATGAAGCTTCGGGTGTTGAAAGAATACCCAATGATGAAAGTGATGAAGAGGATATTATTGAACTAATTGTTCAAGTTGATGATCAACCGTCTACATCAAATGATCAACCGTCCACTTCAAATGGTCCTCAAGAAGATAGAGGTGATGCCGGATCTTCCCGTTGCATTGAAATTTAAAGGAAATCACCCAAAAGATCTTATTATTGGTGATCCCTTGACAAAGTGATGACACGAAGAAAATTTGAGAAAGCTCTAATTTCGAAAAGGAGCCTAAAAATGCTAAGGAGGCTATTGAAGATGATGATTGGTTCTTAGAGATGCAAGAGGAGTTGAATCAATTTGAAAGAAATGATGTATGGGAATTGGTACCTTGTCCTCCATCTCGGACTATTATTGGTACAAAATGGGTATTCGAACAAACTTGATGATCAAGGCAACATTTTTCGAAATAAGGCAAGGTTAGTAGCTCAAGGGTATTGTCAAGAAGAAGGTATTGACTATGATGAAACTTTTGCACCCGTAGCACGTTTAGAAGCTATTCGTATTTTACTTGTCTACTCTTGTTATAAAAATTTCAAACTTTACCAAATGGATGTTAAATCTGCTTTCTTAAGTGGTATTATTCGGAAGAAGTCTATGTAAAACAACCTCCAGGGTTTGAAAATTTTCTAGGCCTAATGATGTTTATAAACTTAAAAAGGCCTTGTATGGTTTAAAGCAAGCACCCGTGCATGGTATGATAGACTTAGCTCTTTTCTTTTGCAAAATGGTTTTATAAGAGGTAAAGTTGATACAACTCTCTTTGTTTTTGAAAAAGGGCAAGATTGCTTACTTGTGCAAATTTATATTGATGATATTATCTTTGGTGCTACTAATGATTCTTTGTCCAAGAAATTCTCTAAGTTGATGCAAGGTGAATTTGAGATGAGTATGATGGGGAGCTCAACTTCTTTCTTGGACTCCAAATTAAGCAATGCCAAGAAGGCATATACATTTCGCAATCAAAATATACAAAGGAACTTTTGAAAAAGTTCGGCATTGAAGATGGAAGAACCGTTTCTACTCCCACGGCAACAATTGTCAAAATTGATAAAGATGAAAAAGGCAAGTCCGTGGATGAATCAAAATATCAAGGTATGATTGGTAGTTTACTTTATTTAACCACTAGCGGACAGGAAATTCTTCATGTCGTATGCCTATGTGCTCATTTTCAAAGCAATCCTAAAGAATCTCATATGAGTGCCGTTAAAAGGATTTTTCGATATTTGAAAGGCACTATTCAATATGGTTTATTCTATCCAAAGAATGAATATTTTTCTCTTAAAGGTTATAGTGATTCGGATTATGCGGGAAATATTGATGATCGGAAAAGTACTTTAGGATCATGTCAATTTTGGGCGATTGCCTAGTTTCTTGGTTTTCAAAGAAGAAAAATTGTGTTTCACTTTCAACTACGGCCGAATATATTTCCATGACTTTTTGTTGTACTCAACTTCTTTGGATGAAACAAACCTTAGCGGATTACAAATGCTCTTTTGAAAACGTTCCTATCTTTTGTGACAATATATCCACTATAAACATTGCTCAAAACCTGGTTCATCATAACCGTACTAAACATATTGAGATTCGACATCATTTTCTAAGGGATTGTGTTTCTAAACGAAAAATTGAGATATCTTTTGTACCATCTCAAGATTTCATTGGCGGACATTTTTACAAAACCGCTATCTTCCAAGACTTTTGCGTCCATACGAGCTCGGTTAGGCATAATGCATATTGAATGAGGTTTATGTTTGCATTCTCGCATGATTTTAAAACTTAAGGGAAAAAACGGATTTTTAGTTGAAAATTCGGATTTTATTAAAATCGCAAGACAGTGGGCTAAAGAGGTTGAGGTAACTGGTCACCCTCAACGCCGCCGATCGCCCTCAACCACGACCGGTCGCCCTATGCAAAATTTTGGACTAAAACCGTCTGTCTCATGCCTTAGTCATTTTAACCCATTTTTACCATTTTTGTCCCCTTTGCCAAATTCACACCAATTTCACTCAAAATTTGTTTTCATGCGTTCAATTCATATCTTGGACCTTATATAGCATGTTTATCATCATCATCGCTCATCTTTCTGATCGAATGGTAAGAATATTCTTTTCTTTGCTCAATTGGGTTGAACCCTTGAGCTTGTGGCTTTCTTGTATATTTCTTGATGAAATTATCTTATGATCATGATGAGCTTAGTTGTTATATTGTATTGTATGATGTTTTATGTGAATTGGTGATGAAATTTTTTGGCTTGATTCATTTACAAGGGATCTATACAACCT
Source organism: Rehmannia glutinosa (assembly GCA_016081115.2). Taxonomy (NCBI): domain Eukaryota; kingdom Viridiplantae; phylum Streptophyta; class Magnoliopsida; order Lamiales; family Orobanchaceae; genus Rehmannia; species Rehmannia glutinosa. The sequence goes on from CM071925.1 coordinate 26,924,310, forward strand.
CTTTTAATTTTTACGCCCACAAAGTGTTCGATGAAATGTCACAATGAAAATTTCAACTTCTACATGATTCTCTTGCTTCCAAAAATCTTAAATACTTATTGAGATCATGTCTTGGCATATAAAATGAGCGTATGAACTCTTCATGATACATTTCTCCCATTTTCTTTGGATTTTAAGCCTAAATTGTTCAAGGTTGATAAACCGTTTCTTTGGCGCACTTTGATATAATTGTATGATGTTTTTATCTTACTAACATTCTTTTTGATAATTCCAAAGGGGAGAAACAGGAAAATGGAATCTTATAAAACCTTGTTATAGCTTGTGCTTGTATAAGTTATGGCTTCCTAAAGCCAAGTATACCTAGTCCATGGCTTGTATTATGGACTTAATTTCAAAAGATTATAGTATTTTGGGGGAGCTTCGTAGCTTATGATGTTTTTGTGCATCTTATAAAAGCTTGTTATAGCTTGTGCTTCTATCTTATGCAATATCTCTTGTTGATATGCTCATAGATAGGGGAGCTTTGTATGAAATATTTTTTAACGGATAGTTCACTCGTAAAACCGGATAATTAATTTGTTTACAAAATCGTCCTTGATAAAATTGTTTTGGTTTGTAATCATAAAAAAGGGGAGTTTGTTAGATAAATGTTTTTATCATGATTTTGATGATTTTGTTCAAATGGGTTTTTAAACCAAAACAATGTCCCTAAATGTTGGATAAATACTTCCGATCGTTTTAAAATGTTTTTACTATTTTTCGGAGTATTTTTGGAGTTTATTTTGGATAAAAATTGGACAACACGTTTGTTTCAGGATCGACCGATTGCCCTATAGGGCAACCCGTACTGGAAGTGCCCTCTTGAAGCCTGTCTTCTCTGTTTCGTATTTTAGATACCCCCAACCGGTCATGGTCTGTCGAACCCTGTTTTATCGGCCAAACTATCCGTTGCATTTTCGCATGACTTTTCCCTATTTTGTGGGGTTGATTTCTAACAGCTATTTTGATGATTTTAAATGGTTTCTTTTGCAGAAAATCACTCCCCAAGGAGGAGCCTATGTCCTGGAAATCAAAGCCAAGACCTCTCCTATAAATAGAGGCTTAATTCAAGCAACAAGATACCGCACTCTACACAAGCAAAGAGCAAACAAGCAAACACTTTCATATATCTGTTGTATTAGTCTTAGCACTTTCACTTGCACAAATTTGAGGTCTATGCTTTCAATTCTTGATTACACTTGTACTCATATTGTATCATTCATCATTGAGCTGTAATCTTGATTTTTGGTCATCATTCAACACAAGACATCCTTGTGAGTATTCTTGTGGTAATAATACACTTGGGTGATCTAGGTGATAGGTGTTTGAAGGTTGTGGTAATCCTCATGGTGGTGTAAGAGGGTTGTGGTAATCCTCAAGGTGGTGTAAGAGGGTTGTGGTAATCCTAAAGGTGTTGCAAGAGGGTTGTGGTAATCCTCGAGGTGTTGTATTATTAATTTTGGTAATTAATAAAATCTTTTTTTTTTTTTGAAATCCATCCCGGATATCTTTGTGGTGGTAGAGGATTAGGCCCTAGGTGGGTTGAACCTCAACTGTCTCCTCTTGATCCTTTCTTCTCGGCTCAAACTTATAAGCTTTGAGGTCCGAGAATAGTTCATGATTGGATGTTTTTATAGGTCCATCGAGTGCCTTAGAGCCATGGTTTTCATTTCCAATTCGGCTGGGAGACTCCTCAAAATCTTCATACACATCTCCTTGTGTGTATTCCTTCCCAATCTTTGAGAGCTCATTTGTAATTTGAGTGAATCTAGTATCCGGTGATCCATTGTTTCACCTGCAAGCATTTTAAAGTTTTCATATTTTTGAACTACAACAGATAATTTGTTTTCTTTAATTTGCTCGATCCTTCACAAATTAAAGTTAATTTATCCCCATTTCTTTGGGTTGTCTTGTAAGATTTGACTTTGTTGAACATGGCTTTGTCCAAAGTCTTGTAAAGTATATTCTTGGCCACATTGTCTAGGTTGTATCTTTTTCTATCATCATTTGTCCATTCACTCTTTGTTTTTCAACCATAGCTGGTCTAGGGCAACAACCTCTTCTCCTTCACCTTGCAGCAGCTCTCCTTTGAGATGTGTTCACCTTCATTATTTGCAGTGGCCCATCCTCTATCACTATCCACATCTCATCATGTAAAAGCGATAGATGAGCCTCGCATACATATTTTCTAGCCATCAAATTCTTCAATGGTGAACATAGGAATACGTGTCAAATTTGCTTCCATGATAATAACTTTCTTTGTTTTAAAAAATGGATTTTGAAAGAACATGTGTTAAAAACTTCTTTGAAGGATTGAAGAATACGTATCACTAACCATTGCGGAAGGCTCAATGAACCAACCGCCCGATACAACTTGTAGGTCCCAAGGGGTGTGAGTAAGGTTTAGAAGGGGGGGTTGAATAAACCTTACCAACTTTTCGATTTTAGTCCTTTTAAAATAATAGAGTTAATTTCACAGCTATGTCCTTGAGGGGATGACTAAGTTAGTTAACCAGGAGAAGAGTTAGCCACTCATGACTCGATTGAGTGTTGATAGAATAACTCACCTCCTTAGTCCAAACTTTAACTTGGTTGTGATGAGATTTTCAACGGAAGACTTAACACCCTTAAATTTGGTTTGAGTTTGTTTTAACACTTGGTTTTAGCACTTTGTTAATTATCAGTTGGATAGTAAATTATCGTGAGATATAAAATAATGTGCGTAAATAAAAATGCCGAAATGTAAATGACACAATAATTTTTATAGAGGTTCGAAGATGGGGTAATTCTTTCTCCTCTCTTCTCCAACTCCTGGAGGAATCCACTAAGTATTGATCAGTACAAAGTGGTTATCACCCGATACAAGTCTTGATCACACGGTGACTTGATCCTTTGGGACTCGTCTAGAGATGCCTTGGTCACACAACGGTGGCTTCTCGTCCGACTCGCCTTCTTCACAGGCAAAATTGCCTTGCTACTTGACTCACTTGCTCAAGCTTATTAGATTTGATCACGAAGCCCTCTAATAACTTGAGACTGGTTCGACCTTGAACCTCTCTACAATCCTCCTTGGAATGTAGACCCCTTTTGATTCTTCAAAAGTTTCCTCTTCAACAGTTTGAAGTTGTCTTTCCTTCGACTTGGTGTTGGATTGATTTCTGTAGGTCCCAAGGAGTGTAAGTGTAAGGTTTAGAAGGGGGGTTGAATAAACCTTACCAAATTTTCGATTTAGTCCTTTTAAATATTCGAGTTGATACTACGTTGTTGTGTCTAGGTGGATGACCAATTTAGTTAATCAAGTAGAGTTAGTCTCTCAACGGACTCAATCGAGTGTTGATGGAATAACTCGGTTTGTTGGGTCTAAATTAACTGTTGTGGTTTGTTTTTTGGAAGACTTAACACCCTTAAATTTAGTTAAACAAGGATTTAGTGCTTGGTTTAGTACTTAGAAATTATCAAGTGGATAGCAAATTTATCGTGATTTAAACAGTTAAGATGCAGGAATTAAAGTCTTTGAAATGTAAATGACACAATGAAATTTTTATAGAGGTTCGAAGATGGGGTAATTCTTTACTCCTCTCTTCTCCAACTCCTGGAGGAATCCACTAGGTATTGATCAAGTATACAAAGTGGTAGCAGTCCGGATACAAGTCTTGATCACACGGTGACTTGATCCTTTGGGACTCGATCGGAGACGCCTTGATCACTCGGTGGCTTCTCGTGCGACTCGGCTTCTTCACAGGGTTTGCCCTAGCTACTACGCCCACTTGCTCAAGCTCTTTGGATTTGATCACGAAGCCCTCCAAAAGCTTAAGACTTGGTTCGACCTTGAACCTTCCTACAATCCTTCGTGGAATGTAGACCCCTTGATTTTTCAGTATTTTCCTCTTCAACTGATTGAAGTTATCTTTCCTTCACGGTGAGTGTTGGATTGATGTTCTTCGTAGTGTTAGGCTTGAGGATTGAGAATATTTCAGGTTTCCAGTTCTAATAATTGCTTGAACGTTTTTGGTTCTGGTCCGTAACCCTTCTCAAAATCATTTCTCAGCCTTTTATAGTGATCTTTCAAAAATTTGCCCGTTGAAGAGATAGGCTTATTTTTTAAAGTCACTTGCGTCGTGGCTTGTCTTGTTGCGATCCTTGGAATTGCCATTTCCTCGTATGAATTTTTTTCACCTTTTCGAGTTCGACACGGTGTAGTGCTTCCCATTGGTTCATTCCTCTTGCACGCTTCCTCGGGGATCGAGCACTCGAGAGAAAGGTGGTATGGAGATATTACTTGTTTAAGTAATTTTCTTGATTTCTCGTGCAACGGATCTTTTTGATTATCTCGACTTGACCGCATTTCTTTGCTTTCCCAGGTGACTTAGAGTCGACTTCCAATCATGGATGACTCTCTCCGTCACTTCAACTTGAGACTTGGCTTTTCTTGAGTTGACTTGATCGATACTCCACCATTTGCATCTCACCGCTTCTTGATAGAGTTCCGTCTACTCTTCTTTGCCATACTCAAATTGTCTCGCGCACGAGTCTTCCTTCTAGTCTCAGTTGTCCTCTTGCATGTTTGGGCGTAGGCGACTTAACTCAAACTTGACCGGCCCTACTTATTACAATGCATTTTACAACAAGAATGGGGTGCCAACTTCCTATTCTAAGTTTTACATGGCATTCATCAAAATCTAAACAATAAATTTCCTAACAATTTCCCCCTTTTTGATGATGCCAAAACTTAAACCATTCAAAAATGCAAATAGCAAAGATACATACGAGATAGTGTATTCACATAGAATCTATGCGTAGAATCAATCTTTTTATTGATCGAACATTCTTGTTCTTTTACACAACTGTTTACAAGGTGTATCGAGCAAACATTTGTCTACACAGAAAATAAAGAATTTATAGCTTTATTGCGTAAAAACTTACATAGTATGTATTTACATCATAAAATACATGAAGGGATGGAGCAAAGAACACTTCATCTCCTTCGTTGTCTCCTTCTTTCATCTTGTTCAAGATCTTCTTCGCTTCTTCTTCTCTTTTTCTCATCGTCATTTTGCCTTCTTCTTCTTTTCATATGCCTTCCTGGCGCCTTCATCTCTTCTTAATCTCTCTTGTCTTTCCTCCCATAGTGAGTTTGTCTCTTGTTTTCTTCTTCTATTCTTTTCGCATACTCAACATTACTTTTAGCCACTTGCAAATTTGCTATTTGGTCAAGACCGGCCCAAAGAGATCCCTCCTTTCTTGCCTGGATCTACGTATTCAATGTTTTTGGGCAGGCGCAGGCCAGGTCGAAACCTCTTCCTCCACCACGCTTCTTCCTCTACCTGCGGGCGTGTATTGTAATCGGGATCTTCTTCTTTCCGGTGAGTGACCGGCAGAGGGTGACCGGTGAGTGGTGGTCCGCTCTGTCGGCCTTCTTCACATAACGTGAGACCCTTTTCCCAAAGACAAGTCCCAAGCTTGAGCCATAGACATATTTGCAAAGTATCCTTCGAGATGCGGCGTTTTAAATTCATCAACTGGTCGTGGCTCGTCCCGACATCCGAGATGGCATAAGTGTCTCGTCTCTTTGGAATGCCTCCATGTTGTTTCAAGATGTTCATAACCGGGCATCCATTATTCCTTCCACTTCCTCCATCCCTCGCTTCAATTGTCTTTCTCTTTTCGGCCATAGATATAGCAGAGTGTTGGAGTGGCAGAGTCACGGGAGTTTGTTCTCGATAATGTCGGTTTTGTGACAAGACCTTGTTGGGGGGTTGTGTAATCATCAAGGTCACATCTTTCGATCATTCCCCCTCAATAGATTTTCCTTTCTTTTGTTTCAGCGCTTCATCATTTGTCTTTCCTTCGCTTGTTTGCATCCTCTTTTTCGGCTTCGGATCTCTTTCGTGCTTTAAGGTATTCCTCTTCCCCCTTTTTGGCATCATCAAAAGAGAGAAGAACGCCTAGAAACATATTGGCAAGCGGAAGTCGAGCCTGGCGATAGTCGAGTTGTCTCAGTGCATTTGCGGAGTATGCGGCGACGAAATTGATTGAGTAGCATTGGACTCAACTTTGAAATTAGCTTCATCTTAGCCATGAGAAGGCTGAATTTTCTATTCATGTTTTCTTCCAAACGCTATTGATCACTCTTATTTTGCTCACGCAATGACTTTATCTCGGCAGTGTGAGCTTCATGCATGTGCTCAATGTGTTCTCTCAACTTCGTTTTGCATCGGCATTCTCGGCTCTCCATACCAAAGTGACTTGTTGAACAATGTCCTGAAATATCTAACTTGTTCCACACGCATTGTTTTTACGATGTTGCCACCATTCCCCGATCCCGACCGTTATGCCTCTTAAGTCGGCAGAAGATTGGCATCTCGATGTCGATCGCATGTCCATAGAGGCACGATGCCTCTCCATCCGTTCAATCTCGGCCAAATAATGCCCGAACACTTCGTGGACTTGGTGATTCTTCCGTTGCGGTGATGGCCATGCAACGTCAAAAAGTCATAATCAGTTGGAACAATGGTACCGATGGAATAACAGAGCTGGTCTATGGAAGCGTGCGAGCTCGTTCTCTCGACTCTTCGGGAGGCCCGGTACCTCCGAGAGAAAGGAAAAGATTCCATAAAGGAATCATCACGCTAACCGGTATTTGTTCAATGATGAGAGGTGCGCGTGAAGTTCCTTTTGAGTCGAACTCTTGCACTGACTGGGAAGCTGCGCAGATGGACTCTGTCTCACGGTGGGGTCTTTTGTGAAGTGGACCCGACTTGCGAGCCTGTTGTCTCAACACTTCGTTGGTCTCTGTTGGTTTCTCCAATTGAGTGGACTGGTCCTCGGCCTTATCGAAGCGTCATCGGATGATGATGAGATTTCCATTGGTGGCTCATCATCAAAATTAAAGGTTTGAGTAGTCTTGGGATTAGACTTGCTCGTGCTTGGAACATCCGCATGGTGAGTCTTTTGGAGTGTCATGGGAATGACTCGGCTTCTTCGTCGCCTTCGATCCCGAAAGGTTACATCGGGATTATCCTGGGAATCATGAAGCGCGCTTATCTCCTTTTCGGATGGGTCGATGATAGCGGGAGGGATGTTCTCTACTTGACTTCTTTACGCCGGGAAGTCTCAACCTCCCGTGGGCCTTCACTACCTCCCGCAGTCTCGACTACGGCGAGGCCTTGGACCTCCCTTTCGACGGTGTCAATTGTCTTAGGGTCTTCGTGGTGGCATCCATTGGAGTCTCAACCCCATGGATTGCACTTTCACCGCCTGTTATTGTTAACTCCTGTTCCTTCCTCGTGCCTCGATCGCATCGGCGTCATTAGCCTTTGAGCGGTTGGCACCTCGGCTAAAAGCAGTCTCGGTTATCCGAGCCGTTGATGACAACTTGCTGTTCGTTTAGTGTTTGTACTTCCTCCACTTCGCCTCCTGGATTCGTTGTTGAGTCATCTGCGGCATTCTCCGACCTTCGCAGTGAGTGGAGGTTTCCCCACCGGTGGTGCACCGGTGGTGAGTGACTTGGAATGGGGTCACTCGTCTCCAAACTCCTACTGTTTCTATTGAGTGTTCGTTGGGTTGGGGCGAGTGGTAAAACACCTTCAATAGGGGTTGGCTCATTTGGGGTCCCCACTATCCTAGTTTCATCGCCAATTCCCTTATTGCCTTCTTCCGAGTGAGTGGGGAAGTGGTGGCGGCAACAACGATGGCGATTTCTTTGAACCACTCCCATTGGATCAATTTCGATTTGTGTTCGGAGGACTCTCTTGGTCCCTCCATCAATCTTTGCTCATGAAGGATTTTGGATTCGTGCAATGCTTGCCGCATTTGCAACTCTTACGTGGCAAAGAAAGAGTCCGGATCCTCATGTTTGTCGAGATAAGACATCAAGGAGAGGATGTGTGTGTTCGTAGTGTGCCGGAGATAGAGGAGATCTTGGCCTTCTCACGTGCCTCGCCTTCCTCGCTGTCTTTCATTCTCCTTGTCCTTGAAGATCTGCAGGATATATGCATGCGATTGTCTTCATCCGATCTTTGGGATCACGGTGGTTAGGCAAGGAAGTTTAACAGATTCCTCTTCTTCTTCTATAAACTCGGGTCGTTGGAACTGTTCCCTTGATTTACTCAATTTCCATTTCCTCCACTCACGCAGACGATTTTGGATGTCGGGTAAGGTGGAGATAGGATCATCACATCACTATCGGCTCTATCGGCTTCTTCTTGTGTCTCATTTGCGCGGACTACGGCCTATTTCTTGAGTTGCCTCTGCTGATCGCCTTTAGAGACTTATTTGTTTCATCAATTACATCGGGGACTCGATCGCTTCAAATAGTTTAAGTATTTGTTCGGTGAGTGGTCGACTCGGCCCGGTTTTTTCAAGCTCGGAGCACTTGATGATTCTTCTTCGTCTTCTAGTTTGTACCGGAGGGATTTCTCGGTTCGAGAGACGATCTCTTCTTCGAGTCTTGGCGGCGGGGGGCGGTGCTAGTGTTTTCTTCGAGGAGCCGCCGTCTTGGCTTATCGATTCTCCTCTTTTTGACGATCGGAGAAGGTATTTGAGAGTCCTTCTCGACCACGCCATCGGGCGGGGAGACACGGCTGCAGGGCAAGTGACCTGCTGCAGGGGCGGGAGAGAGTTTGAATTTCTTTCTTTGAGGGAGCGTGATCTTCTTAAGCAGGGGGCTTTTTCTTCTTTGGTGGAGAGGAAAAACATTTGTATCTTGAGGGTGGTGATTCCCCCTCACTCGTGTCGGCTCTCTTGGCATAGGCTCTCTTCTCATGCGCCGAGAGAGGTTTGATCTGAACATCCTCTTGTTAACATGGAACGCCTTTCCATGTCTAAGAGGACTCCTTTCACCTCCATCATCCGGCCAATCACCGGGCCATATCCTAGGGATCCTCCAAATGTGCCATCTTCCTTGAAGGATTTGTTGCCTACATTTCGCATAGTCCTGTAGACAAACTCGGCCAGTTTATTTTCCTTTCTTCAATGATCGCCGCAATCACGATCAACTTTGCTTTTGTGATTGGTCAAAGTCGCCAAATTTGATGTCAATGCATTTGGCAACTATGTCCAACGACTTGTGATAATCCTCCTTGTGATCTCTTGTTTCTTTGTGTAAATTATTTTATCAGTATAGTCGGGCTTGGCTATTTCCTTCCAAGCGGCGGCCGGAGGTTTACATCGGCTTCACTAATTTCGATGCTCCTTCCGTTGGTAGTGGCGAGTGTTCGCCAAATCCTGGCGAGAGATGGTGAGTCGCTTTCCATGAACAGAGATGACTTTATCCCTTCATTGTGAATCTCGGCATTCACGTAGAAGCGTGCGACCTCCTCCACATAGGTTATCGGATATTCCATCATCGTAAAAGCGATTTTTGCCCAGGCGTTTCCAATTTCTCGGTGATTTTCTTCACTAGGGTGTCATCGGACCCTGTTTCACCATGCCGTCGAAATCCACAAGAGACCCGGTGTGGATTTGCTTTCCTAACTTGACAAAATCATAGATTGGTGCCATTTTTCAGGATTTTATCGAAGAAAACTTAGAGATTGATTTGAAGATAGATAGGGTTTTGAGAAGATTTTTGCCTTTGCTTCCGAGAGAGAGAAATGAGCAGTTTTGGTAGTGTGTGAGAGAAAGCAGACGCAAATGGTTTAAGTATGGTTTATGAAAGGGCGTGTTGGTGGTTTTTGAAATGTGATCGAAATCAACGGTTTAGATTTTGCACGCCTATTTAGCATTCAATGTCTCGTATTTAATGCGGGACATTTATATCCAATCATAAGCTTGGTGTGCGGCTTTATGTCTGTACACATCATCATTATCTTGACGTCATTCTTAAAAACATTCCCGCTCAGAAAAACGATTTGCGTTTTTGTCACTTTGCTCATAAGTGACTCGGCTTATCCCTTAGCCGATTTAACTCTTCTTCTCACAGTTCTCTTAGTGACTCGGCCCTAATTGGTGACTTGATATATTTGTCTTTCCAATACAACTGATTTACTTAGGTGATTTGTGAGTTCGGCTCTTTTTCCTTTTAGTGTTCCATTTCTTTTCTTTGATTCCGAGTGTATTTCGGCTCAATTAACCCTAACTCATGTTTGAGTTCTTCAAATCTTGACTCACATAATGGTTTTGTGAAGATGTCAGCCAATTGTTTATCGGTTGAGATATATTCCAAGATGATGTCCTTCTTTTCAACATGATCTCTTATGAAGTGATATCGACATCGATATGCTTTGTTGTTGAGTGCAACACGGGATTTTGAGTGATTGCAATTGCACTTGTGTTATCACACATGATTGGAATTTCTTTTCCTCAACTTCATAGTCTCTTAGTCTTTGTCTCATCCATAGGACTTGGTACAACTTGTTTGCCCGCGACTATGTATTCTTTTTGTAGAGGTGGCTATTGAATTTTGCTTCTTGCTAAACCAGAAATCACTGTTCGTAGCATTTGACATGTGCCGAGGTGCTTTTTTCGTCAACTCGCATCCAAAGATAGTCAGTCCGAATAGCCAATTAGTTTGAATCCACCTTCCTTTGGATACCATAAGCCAACTTCTTGGCTTCCTTTCAAGTATCTCAATATTCTCTTAGCATTTGTTGTCATATGGCTCTCTTTTGGAGCAGATTGAAATCTTGCACATACACCTACAAAGAAAGGTGATGTCCGCTCTTGTAAGATAGATCAATGATCCAATAAGTGCTCAGTATCTTGTTTGATCTACTGTGCTTGCCATCTGCATCCATGTCCATTTTGGTGATGTATTCATTGGTATTTTCTGAAGACTTCTCCTCCATACCAAATTTCTTCATTAAGTCTCTGGTGTATTTTGTTTGACTTATGAAGGTTCCATCCTTCGGTTGTTTCACTTGGAGTCCAAGGAAGAATGTTAGCTCTCCCATCATGCTCATTTCAAATTTACTTTGCATGAGGTTTGAAAATTTTTCACACGACTCTTTGTTTGTGGATCCAAAAAATGATGTCATCCACATATATTTGAACAAGCAATATACTCTTTTTGTCTTGAATTCTGAAAAGTGTTCTATCTACTTTTCCTTTTGTGAATCCATTTTCGATTAGGAATTGTAACAAAGTATCATACCATGCTCGGGTGCCTGTTTCAATCCATACAAGGCTTTCTTGAGTTTGTATACCTTATCTCCAAGAGTCGTCCTGCTCAAATCCTGGAGGTTGTTCAACATACACTTCTTCTTCCAATAAACCATTTAGGAATGCACTTTTTACATCCATCGATATACAATGAAATTCTTGTGAGTGCATAGGCAAGAAACATCCTTATAGCTTTCAATCTTGCTACAGGACCAAATGTTTCATCAAAATCTATTCCTTCTTCTTGGCAATATCCTTTGGCTACTAGTCTTGCCTTGTTTCTTACCACAGAACCTTCCTCGTTCATCTTGTTTCTGAACACCCATTTAGTACCAATAACATTTTGATGTGTGGGTCTTTGAACTAATTCCCATACTTTATTTCTTTCAAACCGATTGACTCTTCTTGCATAGCTTGAATCCAATGTGTGACGTCCAATGCTTGTAACACATCTTTGGGCTCTATTTGCGAGATAAAGCATGTGAACATGGCTTCTTGTTGAGTTCGGATCTTATTTTGACACCTTCTCTTATATCTCCAATGACAAGTTCGGTGGATGGTCTCTCGGCCATCTTACATCAAGTTGGAGTAAGTTAGCTGGATTCACTCGTCTTTGTGTTGTGTTCTTTCGTGTTCACTCTCTCGTAATCACTTAGCCGCAAATATCTCATCTTCTTCTCGAGTTTATAATTCCGACTTGACAAAGATAGGGACTCTTCAGTATGGTTGGATGATTGGTGATCGGTGACTCTTCAATGTCTTCTCCATTTACATTTGGCTCATCGAATACCACATGAATGGATTCTTCGCAACCATAGTCCTTTTGTTGAGTACTCTGTAGGCTTTGCTTTTGGTGAGTATCCCAAGAAGATACCTTCATCGGCTTTAGCATCGAAAGCCTTTAGATTGTCTTTGCCATTGTTGTGGATGAAGCATTTACATCCAAATATTCGAAATATGCAACATTTGGTTTTCTTCCACCCAAATCTCATAGGGAGTCTTTGTCATTTGTCTGTTTATCATACATCTGTTTTGAGTGTAGCAATTTGTGTTGATTGCTTGACCCAAAATCTTTTTGGTAACCCCTTGACTAACATGGTCCTTCTTGCTTCTTTGAGAGTTCTGTTCCTTCTTTTCGCAACTCCATTCTGTTTGTGGAGTCCTGCTGCGATAGTTCATGACCAATACCATTTTCAATACAATCTTGAGTTATTATTCCATTGACAAACTCGGTTCCTCTGTCCCGATCTTATTTTGATAATGGTTTGGCTCTTCTCGTTTTAAATCCTCTTCATCACATTTGTGGTAGTTTTCAGAGAGTTTCTTTCTTCTTACACATGAATATTGTCCATGTATATCTTGAGTAGTCATCTACTACCACCAAGGTGTATTTCTTTCCACTTATGATGGTTTGGTTCCTTTGGGCCAAATAGATCCATATGTAGCAGATGCAATATTCTTGTTGAAGATGAACATGTCTTTTCTTTGAATGAAGATTTGATTTGTTTTCCTTCTCGACATGCATCACATATACTCTCCTTCTTGTATCTCGAGTCCGGAAGTCCTTCCACAAGACTACTTGGCGCAAGCTTGTTAATCGTTTTGAAATCGGGTGACCTGACTTTTTGTGCCACATACCAACTTGATTGCTATGCTCTTTGCTAATAGATAGGTCTTTGTGTGTAGCGGTTGACCAATCTACTACATACATGTTCTTTTGTCTGCATCCTTGCAACACAACTTCATTCGATTCAGTATCCTTGATTTGGCATACACCCATGTTGAATCCAACATTATAGCCCTTGTCACAGAGTTGACTTATGCTTAGCAAGTTGAAGTTGAGTCCTTCGACATATGCAACATCTGTGATTTCTAATCCGTTCCTCTTGACGGATCCAATGCCTCTTATTTCACCTGGAGCTTCATTTCCTCCAAATATGACTTTTGCTCCTTTAACTTCCTTGAATTTTGACAGATTTTTCTTATTTCCTGTCATATGTCTGGAACAGCCACTATCCATATACCAAGTTCCTTGGCACTCAGTTGTTCCTTGAACCTGCAATCAAGGAAATTAAGTTTTAGGTACCCATACTTGTGCAGGTCCGAGGGGTTAGAATTGTAAGATGATCCAACCAACTTATAGCCAAATGATTTGACTCTAAGGGGTTGCCATCTATCGATGCCATAATCATAATTAATCCTGGCAAATTGCTTGGGGATTCTAGGTTCATACAAATTTTGTCTCTTTTGTCGTATGCTGTGTATAAGTTTTAGCAATCGCCTTCTTTGGGTAATTGTGGTGTCTCGAGTGTAGTGCCTAGGTGCATATGTGTCTTTGATGAAAGCTCTTATACTTTTGGAATGGCCTTTCTTTGAATTCTAGGCCTTTGCCATTTGGGCTTATATTCCATAAGTTTATCTTTGATAGTTTACATTATTCCAATCAGCTTGGCTTGGATATTTTCTACCATTCCCATCATATGTATTTCTTTTATGGATTTTCTCGGGGTTTTGGTAGCTCGCTTCTTCTTTCAGAGTATTTTTTTGTTTGGAGTTTTTGAGGAACTCATTGAATCTCTTCTCACTTGTCCTTTAGCCGCACTCAATCGGTCATTACATTTTCCTTTTCCTTTATAACCAAGGCCAGTTTACTGTAATTGTGCTTTGAGTGAATGTGTGTGCAACATTTAGTGTTTTGGATTTTTAGACTCTTCATTGCTTGAAGACTTTTTTCCAAAATTACTCTTGAAGTTTGACATATCACGGAGGAGTTAAATCTTAAGCCCTGTCTTGTCTCCACATTCTCTTTGACTCATAATAAGATCATCTAATGATTTAGATGCCTTAGTGAATGAGGCAATAACATTTTTGAGGTCATTCTCCCTCTTTTCTATGGCAACTATTTCTGCTATTAACTTAGCATTTTCAAACCTTTTAAACTTTCATTCTCATCGACTATTTGACTTAGAGTACCCGACTCCTTAGTCATTTTGTGAGATTTGGCTTTTGAGTAGGTTGTTTTCCTCATTTAGTAGTGTGTGTGAGGATTTAATGTGTTCAAAATCTTTCATCATTTTGCCTAATGAATCATAAAGATCGTCTGGTGGGTGATGAAGTGTGTGTGTCAGATCACTATCACTAGAGTCCGAGTTTGATGAGTTGGAGTGTACCTCATCTTCTTGGTCAGAGTTGATCTTGTTCCTTGGCCATTAAGCGGATCGGGCTTCTTCTTGAGTCACTTGAGTAGTCGGCTTCTTGCTCTCAATCAATTGTCTCTCTTGACTTGGTGTTTCGGCCGATCTCTGCATGACCATCATTGCCTTTTTCTTTTCTTGTCTTCTTTCTCTCAAGACCTTTCTTTCTTTCTTCTTCATTCTGTATTTGTTAACTACAGGATATGAGCGATCAATGGCATAGTGACCTGGTTGTCTGAGTTCAAAGATAGATATTCACCTTTTGATCGACTCTTTCCATTCTTGGATTGTCACCCTTTGATATTGACTTTTTGATGATATGTTCTCTTGGTTGGTCTATCTTCCCTTGATTTGGAGGGAGCCGAGTGTCTTCGGAAGATTAGCCCTTTCTTTCTCTCTTGTAGTTCTTATTGAAGAACTTGTTGAACCTTTTAACCATCGGGGCTATTTCTTACGGATCAATGACTTCTTTGACCTCGGCTCTCTTCCCATCTTTAACAATTAGAGCGGCTGTTTTGGGTACAACTGTCTCTTCCTGGTCTTTTCTTCTCACTCAAACTCGTAGGCTTTGAGGTCCGAGAATAGTTCATGGTTGGATGTCATTGTTAGGTCCATGGAATGTCTTAGTGCCATGACCTTCATTTCCTATTCATTTGGAAGACTTTTAGGATTTTCATACACATTTCATTCTGTGTATATTCCTTTCCAAGTGCGAGATAACTCGTTGGTGATTTACGTCGATTGAGCATCCAGTTGATCCAGTTTTTTCCGAGATCATTTTGAAGTTCTCAAATTTAGTATGTATTTTGATAATTTGTTTTCTTTGATTTGCTCACGAGCCTTCACAAATCAATGTTAGCTTGTCCCGCATTTCTTTAGCCGTTTTGCATGATTTGACTTTATTGAACATGGCTTTGTCAAGGTTTTGTAAAAGATGTCCTTGGCTACATTGTCCAGGTTGTATCTTTTTCTGTCATCATTTGTCCATTCGAGTTCTTGGTTTTTCAACCATGATCGAGTGCCGGGAGCAACATCCTCTTCTCCTTCCCACTTCTGACTCTTCTTACAATTTGTGTTCACCTTTAAGATTTGCGGTGGCCCATCTTCTATCACTATCCACATCTCATCATGTAATCTTTGATAGATGAGCACTGCATACGAATTTTCCAATCATCAAATTCTTCAATAGTGAACATAGGGTTGCGTGTCATATTTGCTTCCATGATAATAACTTTTAATGATAAAAAGAGTTTTGAAAGTTTAAGTACTAAAGCGGACTTTGAAAAGTTTGGAGATCTAGTTCGAGAACCGGTGCGGAGGGTTCAATGAACCAACCGCTCGATACCACTTGTAGGTCCCAAGGGGTGTAAGTGTAAGGTTTAGAAGGGGGTTGAATAAACCTTACCAAATTTTCGATTTAGTCCTTTTAAATATTCGAGTTGATACTACACAATTTGTGTCTAGGTGGATGACCAATTTAGTTAATCAGTAGAGTTAGTCTCTCAACGGACTCAATCGATTTGTTGATGGAATAACTCATTGTTGGGTCTAAATTAACTCAATGTGGTTTGTTTTTTGGAAGACTTAACACCCTTAAGTTTGGTTAAACAAGGATTTAGTGCTTGGTTTAGTACTTAGAAATTATCAAGTGGATAGCAAATTTATCGTGATTTAAACAAGTTAAGATGCGGGAATTAAAGTCTTTGAAATGTAAATGACACAATGAAATTTTTATAGAGGTTCGAAGATGGGGTAATTCTTCTACTCCTCTCTTCTCCAACTCTGGAGGAATCCACTAGGTATTGATCATTATACAAAGTGGTACAGTCCGGATACAAGTCTTGATCACACGGTGACTTGATCCTTTGGGACTCGATCGAGACGCCTTGATCACTCGGTGGCTTCTCGTACGACTCAGCTTCTTCACAAGGCAGGTTTGCCTTGCTACTACACCCACTTGCTCAAGCTTTTGGATTTGATCACGAAGCCCTCCAAAAGCTTAAGACTTGGTTCGACCTTGAACCTTCCTACAATCCTTCGTGGAATGTAGACCCCTTGATTTTTCAGTATTTTCCTCTTCAACTGATTGAAGTTATCTTTCCTTCACAGGTGAGTGTTGGATTGATGTTCTTCGTAGTGTAGGCTTGAGGATTGAGAATATTTCAGGTTTCCAGTTCTAATAATTGTGAACGTTTTGGTTACAGTCCGTAACCCTTCTCAAAATCATTTCTCAGCCTTTTATAGTGATCTTTCAAAAATTTGCCCGTTGAAGAGATAGGCTTATTTTTGAAAGTCACTTGCAGTCGTTGGCTTGTCTTGTTGCAGTCCTTGGAATTGCCATTTCCTCGTATGAATTGTTTTTCACCTTTTGAGTTCGACACGGTGTAGTGCTTCCCATTGGTTCATTCCTCTTGCACGCTTCGGGAGTGAGCACTCGAGAGAAAGGTGGTATGGAGATATTACTTGTTTAAGTAATTTTCTTGATTTACGTGCAACGGATCTTTTTGATTATCTTTGCATTTCTTTGCTTTCCCCAGGTGACTTAGAGTCGCCTTCCAATCATGGATGACTCTTGTCACTTCAACTTGAGACTTGGCTTTTCTTGAGTTGACTTGGTCGATACTCCACTCACTGCATCTCACCGCTTCTTCGATAGAGTTCTCGTTTACTCTTCTTTGCCATACTTAGTGTCTCGCAATGAGTCTTCCTTCTAGTCTCCGGTTGTCCTCTTGTATGTTTGGGCGTAGGTGACTTAACTCGGCTTGACCCCTATTTATTACAATGCATTTTACAACAAGAATGGGGTGCCAATTTCCTATTCTAAGTTTTACATGGCATTCATCAAAATCTAAACAATAAATTTCCTAACATTTCCTTCGAGAGTTAGGCTTGAGGATTTTGCTTGAATAACTTGAGAATATTTTGCACGTTATAAAGTATGAATAATTGCTTGAATGCTCGGGTATGCAAGGTAACCTTTTCTCAAAGTGATTCCTCAGCCTTTTATAGTAAACTTTCAAAAAATCGCCCGTTGAAGAGATAGCCTGATTTTCAAAAGTCACTTATGTTCATTGGCTTGTCTTGTTGCGATCATTGATGTTGAAATTTCCTCGTATTAAATAAATGTTGACTTTTCATAGTCCATTTGCTTCACATTGGTTTATCCCTTTTTCACACTTCTACGGATTGAACACTTTCGGACATGGCGGCATGGAAGTATTACTTATTTAAGTAAGCTTCTTGACTTTGACGCAACGGATTCTTTTGGTTGTCTTGACTTGATTGCAATTCTCTAACTTCCCCAGGTGACTTCGAGACGACTTATCTGTCACTTCAACTTGAGACTTGGCTTCTTGATTTGACTTGAGTGACACTTCACACGATTGTATCGGTGATACTCCTTCAATCGAGTTCTTGACTTCTCCTCCATGCCATACTCGGTTGTTTCACAAATGAGTCTTCATCTCGATCTCAGTTGACTTCTTGTATGTTCGGGCATAGCCGACTTGACTCACCTCGGACAGCTATATCTATTAGAATACAAATTACAAGGAAAATGGGGTGCCAACTTTCTAGTCTAAGTTTTACATGACATTCATAAAAATCTAAACAATAAATTTCCCAACATCATCACTCGATTTAATTCGAAAAAATATCAAATGAATCGAGTTATTTGGATCAATTTAAATATAGCAAAATTTAATAATTCAATATAATAACATTATTCATAACAATTTGTCTATGCTTAATACCTTTATATTTTCTAAGTTATAAAACATCATCCGATAAATATTTCCAAACCTCTCTCGACCGATGCAGATCTCAATAGCTTGCCTTAGTAATACCATCAATATATTCTCTATCCTCTTCCAACAACCCCAAAGCATGACAGCATCACGATATGAACCGTCTTGGGTGTTTTTAACCTTTTTAAATCATCATGACATTTGGCTCCTCGGATTATGTTAGCGGACACCTAGCACAATAATTATCACAAGACCCCGGGAGGACATAGTAAAGTCGAGCCAAAGACAATTTGTTTTTCCCAGGAACCCATTCTCTAGTGTCTTTTTTCCAAACAAATTTTTGAGGAAATTCTACGTAAGTCAGATTGTTTGCCTCGGGGAATTTTTTATTAGCCTCAAACCAACCTAGAAACATGCTTTGATTCAACGATTGATGTTCAATGACTTCATCTAATGGATTTGAATATGAAAAATGACTCTTTGCTCATCTGGAAGATGAAAGCTCAATCGTTCGATAGGAGGATCCTTATATTGAATTTCATATCCAAAAATTCTCAGTCATTTCACATGGTGAAATGTAATGACAATCATAATACATGTTCACCTCATCGACATGTGTCTTTAAACTATCAGCACTTGTATTCTTATAAAAAGATGAAGTGACTCTATTATTGCCTTTGTTGACATATTTGAACAAAAGATATCGGTTATGTGCAACGACCCATCTATTATCTAGCGGAACACCATTTTTTATAATTGTTCTTCTAGTGTTTCTATGTCTATAGATCGTATAACCATCACCATCTATAGAAGTAGAATCTACAAATCTCTTTGGGAAATGCTTGGTGCACTTATCATCTAACATGTAAGGAGAAGTTTTCTTAGATGGCCGCAAGGATGACAAATCATGAAATCTCGCACAACAACATAGTACACATGATCTCGATATCTTATCCGGAATTTGAGTGAAATGATTAGATCAATATCACTTGCATTCGGATATCTATCTTCTTTTGATAAAAAAGAAGAATGTGAGCATGAGGAAGGCCTATCTTTTGGATCTCCACTATGTAAATCCTTTGCAAAACAAATGATTTTAAATATTTTTGGTCTAAAACATATTAAATATATATTATTAAAATATATATTCAATGATAAATTTGTGTATTAATAATGGTATGTTCACCAACATTAACATTTCCAAAAACTTTGTTGCGTCGCAAATCTCTCACCAAACCGTCAAATTTTACTTTGAAAATCCAGTGAGAATATCGGTCAATCATCGGCTCTAAGATTTCTTCTTTCAATGAAACGAACAATCTCCGCCATTTTGGATTGCAAGTGAAAGTTGTGAACAAATCGGGGTATCCCGCCCATTGCAAATTGCCAATGCATCTTGGTAATTTTGAATCATATAACGTGTTCCACCAAGTAAATGAAGGAGGCAACACAACTCGATTTCCCGGACTACGGGGGTATGTTATACCTCGTATCGAGCATCGACAATCCCCTTGTACATTTCAACTGCGTAGTTGTTTTTGATGGGTTTTGATATACGACAATATTGATAACTCATCCATCATGTATTCATCTACAATGAATTGTTGCATTAGTCTTCGACATAATAGTATGGTGGAAAACTCAATGTCCCTTTCATGCAATCGGTAGGTAAAGAAATCCCTTTGAGTAACCCTTTTCTACTTCCATTAGCAGCTATTCTAGTTTTAGAAAAAAGGTATATCTTCCATGTAACCGTCTTCACCACAAGAAAACAACAATGGGTACGTAAACCAAGATTCAAAGGGTGCAATTTGTTGATACGTTTCAACTTCCGAGTTTGTTTTAACACTTAGAATATCTCTGTCACCCAATGATTGATCAAAATTGCCAACAACTAATGCAAAGCAATTTAAATCAAGGCAAACCTCCTTGCATCCCCGCCTCTTCTCGCTAATAAGTCATAATATCACGTCTAAAATACCTTCACCGATAATTTTTATGGCCATTCTAAATGACCTTACCAAAATATTGTAGTCATCCAAAGCATGGTTTTGAGTTCAAGCACAAATTTGTGTAAATCGTAAATCTCATCATTGTTCTGAATGGGGAATTTATTACAATTTGTTATTATTCCTTGAAACGTATTACAATACCAAGCTCACATTAAATGATCTCTAATATTTGATACAATTTTAGGGAAAGACTATAAAGTAAATGCATACGTAATGTGATTTCATTCGATTTTGGACTTCATTCTCGGTGTTATAAATATAGTTATGACCGTGCAATTGAAAAACTGGAGGAGAATCTCACGTGTTCATGCTCGAATCGATTTTCCTCCCATAGAGGTAAAACAAACATGTTGTTGTATGACCTGATATCTTCCAAAAAAATGTTTAATTTTATCGCATATACCAAATATTTAATCATACATTACTTGTGAGGGCTTCTTCATTGAGGTCAATTGGATTTTCCGATGTGTACAACATCCAGAGTATTTTGGATTCGTGGTATTAACATGGGAATTCAAACTCTCGTCGTACCAAAAAAGTACATAACAGTATTCACATTTGAATGATGGATCTCCTAGGCCCCAATAATCTATGATGCAGAAACCAAATATCGTATAAGATTTTCATGGAAATATTATAATGTTATTAAATAATATAAAAAAAGTACTATCATTATGTTAAGATAATAATGTTATAATATACTAAATGTTCACATAACATATAATCAATTATAATAATTAACACTCATCTATGTTAAGATAATAATGTTATATATTATTTATAGGTATGGAGTTACCATCATTATGAACATTATATGTTGCAATTGTCATTTTTCTGGATGGTGTTTGTTATATTATACCAGATTCCAAATTTATAATAGTTGATGCTACAGTCCTCGCTTGTATACATGGATAAGATGTAGACGCATTTTTTCCTTAAAATATTTCAAAAAATTTGGAACCGTGTTCCTTGGTACGGATACTGCAGTGTATAAGAAATGTAGCTTCAAAATAAATTTAATCAATTACAAATAACTCAAAAGTTTTTCCAATGAAAAATTACCATTTGAAATATCACAGAAAGGCGTTCTTGAAATAGGATAGGTTATAGTGTTCAATTCAAATTTTTCACTATTTGTACGCTTCTCGGACTTTTTAGTGCCGCTATCTGTATATGTGGATCCTAATAATCCAAATTTTTCTGCACACATACAAAGTACCACCACTTTACAGATGATATAAAACACAAAAATAATAACTAAATGAAATACATTCAATTATTATTAGTTTTTAGAGTGATATCAATAATTTAATTAATTGTCAAGATATGAAATTTCATACATGAAAATATTAGGTCCCATTCGAAATATGAAAGTTCAGACATGAAAATATTGTGTTTGTTAGTATTTTATTTTTTAACAAAATTTTAAAATCAATCACTTTTCTGAAAATTCATTTCAAAATATGCAATTTGCGTATGTCAAAACTTTAACCGATGTACCAAACAGTTGATAATTATTATCAAGACTTCCTAAAAGACTTTATTCCCAAATATTCTAATATATGCACATAGTTTTAATTAAAATGTAATCTATTATAAGAAAACCAACTACGCAGTTCCTATTAAACCCTCGTTGTAAAAAGCAATCATAAAGAAACCAACAATAGGAAAAGTCTACAAATAAAAGATAGGCCCCAATTCTTAACTTTTTTGGATTTTTTTACATGCTCGAGAAACATTATATATTGAGAAAAGCATGGGCAAAATTTAGAAGCTCCGGACAAAAATAATAATAAACACGCCAAGTATGTTTCGTGCATATCTAATGAAATAATAATGAAAAATGTAATATGCATAATGTCATATTAAAAAATGTAATATGCACTCGATTAAAATGTAAAACCATTAAGTGACATTATGCAGATTACGTTAACCGATTAAAAGTCATATTGAAAAACATTTACTTTGCGCCAACTTCCAATTGTAATTTTCTCTCGGTTAGCCAACTGATCAATGATCACAATTGCTCAGTGACTTTTTACGGTAATTATTTTGTGAGACATAAAAGAGACTATCTTATACAATATTTAAGTTGGTTTGATAAACAACTTATATTAGACAACAATAAATACAATTAAAAATTTATGAATATAAACATGATACTACTGAAATAGAGAATAGAAATCGTACAATTGCTCTCTATGTTTGTTATCTGTCATTTATTTCCAATAATTGTAGGCCCTGTGAGTTTTGTTATTTTGATCAACAATGTGAATTACTAATTAGTTAAAAGAGATTGTAAAACCCGATGCTAAGTTTTATAGATTAAAGAAATAATTATACTTTGAGTAGTTAAGAGAAAAAGCAATTAGCCAATCAGTACTTTAAAAACTTGATTAATTGAATTGAATACTAAAAAAAAAGTCGCGTCAATTGAAACATAAAAATCAATGGTAAAAGTCGAACATAATTCGTCTATTTTAACTATTATTGAGTAATAAGGAAAGTTTGAATTGACCCTAATTTATGTACCATTTACAATATTTTCCTAATCTAAAATATGGCCGAATATAAGAAGTAAAAATAGCGGGAAATTTTTTGTTTCGGACTCCCAATTATAATACATATATACATACATATATATATACATATATATATACATACATATATATATACATACATATATATATATATATATATGGATTGATTCAAATGACACCAAACCCTTGAGGTGAGACCGTATAGACATATCGTGGCAATTGGATCTAAACGAATAACGGTCCGATTTTTCCTCTTATTTTTAGTAGGCACCGGATTTTTAGGGAGGATTAAGGGTAATTTTGTATTTTTGATATTAATATACTTAACAATTATTGGTAAAAAAGTCTTACCGTATCTCTCTCCCGCAATTTAAGGTATCGATTACATTTTCAAAACACATGTATCAGCATTTTTTCTCAATCCATTTCACGTCTCTGTTCAGTTCTAAGTATACACAATAAGAAAACTATATATTCAATATTCCTATTCTAAATAAGCACACTATTGAAATTTAATATAATACACTTTGTTCATACTAAATATGCAAATTTGTAACACTATATATGCGAGAACATAAATATGCAAAGTATGCGGGTATAAATTATAAGGACCAATGCTTAATATATTTTAATATTTTACTTGTTCAATTCTAAGTATACACAATAACAAAACTATATATACAATATTCCTATTCTAAATAAGCACAATATTAAAACCTTAATGTTATACACTTTGTTCATACTAAATATGTAAATTTGGAACACTATATATGCAGAATATAAATATGCAGTATGCAGGGTATAAATCATAAGAACCAATGTCTAATGTATTTGAATATTTTCTTGTTTTGTTCTATGTATACACAATAACAATCCTATATATACAATATTCCTATTCTAAATAAGCACACTATTAAAATTTTAATGTAATACACTTTGTTCATACTAAATATGCAAATTTGAAGCACTATATATGCATAACATAAATATGCAGTATGCATGGTATAAATCATAAGGACCAATGCCTATTGTATTTCAATATTTTCTTGTTTTGTTCTAAGTATTCACAATAAGAAAACTATATATGCAATATTCCTATTCTAAATAAGCACACTATTAAAATTTAATGTAATACACTTTGTTTATACTAAATATACGAACATAAATATGCGGTATGTAGGTATAAATTATGCAAGTATGTTGAGGAAAGAGAGAGGATGGTTGACCGCGTGATTGAAGGAAGCGAGCAATAACAGATCACACTCCTAATTTGTAGGAGGAAAATGAGGGCGGTTATTTTTTATATGTTTTTATATTCCTATTTTACCCCTACACGTGATCAATTCTTTGCATTTATTAGGTGTATCTTAGCCATCCATTTTTATTTTTCATGGTGTAGATTTGTCCCTACGGTCTCACCTAGGAGGGTGGTCTCACATGATATCCTCCATATATATATATATATATATATATATATATATATATAATAAGAATACCATTTATAATATTTTCCCAATTTATATACATTTATAATGTAGGAATCGTCACGCCCAAACGTGACGCGACAACGATCAATCACTTAAACAGAAATAAATCAACAAATAAAAACCAAGATACAAAACTCCAAGTGAAATAGAGTCTAATGCAATGAATTTAAAATAACCACGAGTACAAATTACAACTTAAGGTCCGCAAGATCCGAATACAACCCAAAAGATCATCTTCATTAACTTACGGTCAACCAAAAGAAATAAAATGAAGGAGTCCAACAACAAATAAGAGTAAAAGGAAATGTCGCTCCACACCACCGATAGGGATTCAATCAGTAGTGTAGGTCCCAAGGGGTGTAAGTGTAAGGTTTAGAAGGGGGGTTGAATAAACCTTACCAAATTTTCGATTTAGGCCTTTTAAATCTCTGAGTTCTACACTGTTTGTGTCCTTGATGGACAATCGAATTAGTCACTCAAGAGAGTTAATCTCTCAAATGACTCGGTGAAATTTGTTAATAGAGTAACTCAGTTTGTTGGCTATAAATTGACTCAACTGTGGTTTTGTTTTCATTGGAAGACTTAACACCCTTAAGTTTGATTAAGCAAGTTTTTCTGACTTGATTTAGTACTTATAAATTATCAAATGGATAGCAAATTTATCACAGATATAAGCAATTAAAAGTGCGTAAATTTAAATCTTTGAAATGTAAATGACACTAAGGTTTTTATAGAGGTTCAAGATGGGGTAATTCTTCTACTCCTCTCTTCTCCAACTCCCGGAGGAATCCACTAAGTAATGATCGGTTTACAAAGTGGTAAGTCCGATACAAGTCTTGATCACAACAACCGACTTGATCCTTTGGAACTCGACCGAGACGCCTTGATCACTCGGTGACGACTCGACGACTCGGCTTTTCTTCACAGTGGCACCGCTTTGCTACTACTGACTCACTTGCTTAAGCACTTTGGATTTGATCACGAAGCCCTCCAAGAACTTTAAGACTTGGTTCACTTGAACCTTTCTACAATCCTTCCGAATGTAGACCCCTTGTTTTCGTATTTTCCTCTTCAACGATTGAAGTTCTCTTTCCTTTGGTAAGTGTTGGATTGATGTACTTGAGATGTAGCTTGAGGATTGAGAGTGTTTCAGTTTTTGATAAGCTTGTATATATTTTTTCACGTGTGTGTCATTCATCCTCTTTTCTCAAACACATTCCTCGGCCTTTTATAGTGAACTTTCAAAAATTTGCCCGTTGAAGAGATAGGCTCATTTTTGAAAGTCACTTTGCGTCGTTGGCTTGCAGTTCTTGGAATTGCCATTTCCTCGTATGAATTATTTTATCACCTTTTCGAGAGTTCGACACGGTGTAGTGCTTCCCATTGGTTCATTCCTTTTGCACGCTTCGGGACCGAGCACTCCAAGAAAGGTGGTATGGAGATATTACTTGTTTAAGTAAGTCTCTTGATTTTTGCGGCAACGGTTCTTTTCTGATTATCTCGACTTGACCGCATTTCCTTGCTTTTCCCAGGTGACTTAGAGTCACTTCCAATCATTTGATGACTCTTCGTCACTTGACTTGAGACTTGGCTTCTCTTGAGTTGACTTGACGATGTTCCACTCACCGCATCTCACCGCTTCTTGATCGAGTTCTGTCTGCTCTTCTTTCTTTGACTCAGATTTGTCTCTCGGCCAGATGTTTTCCTTCAAGCCTTTAGTTGTCTTCTTGCAAGTTGGAGCGTAGCGACTTAACTCGGCTTGGCCAGCTCTAATTGTTACAATACACTTTCTGCCAAGAATTGGGAGCCAACTTTCTATTCTAAGTTTTACATGGCATTCATCAAAATCTAAACAATAAAATTCCTAACAATTTCCCCCTTTTTGATGATGCCAAAACTTAAATCATACGAGAGATGCGCAGATAACAAAGATACATACAAATAGTGTATTGACATAGAATGTATGCGCATAATCGATCTTTTTATTGATCATATCATTCTTGTACTTAACACAAATGTTTACAAGGTGTATCAAAGTATGTAATTGTCTTCACAAAAAAATAGAAAATTTATAGCTATATTACGAAGACTTACATTGTATGTATTTACATATAAAATACATGAAGGGTTGACAAAGAACACTTCATCTCCTTATTGTCTCCTTCTTTCATCTTGATCAAGATCTTCTTTCTCTTCTTCTCTTCTTCTCGTCATCATTTGCTTTCTTTTTCTTCTCATATGCCTTCTTGGCGCCTTCATCTTTCCTTATTCTTTCCTGTCTCTCTCCCCATAGCTGAGTTTGTCTCTTGTTTTCTTCTTCTATCCTTTTTGCATACTCGGCGTTGGTTTTAGCCACTTGCAAGTTCGCCACATGGTCAAGCCCAAACCAAAGTAGATCCCCCTCCTTTCTTTCCCCGGATCTACGTATTCAATATTCTTGGGCGGAGGCCCAGTCCGAAGCTTCTTCCTCCACCGCTTCTTCTCTACCTCTACCTCGGGCGTATCTTTGTCTTTGGGGCCTTCTTCTTTCGGTGAGTGCCCGGCGGAGTGACCCAGAGGATCGCTACGGTTGTTGTCTGTCATGCGCCCTTCTTCACATAATGTGAGACCCTTTTCCCGACAGTCCTAAGCTTGAGCAAGGACATATTTGCAAAATATCCTTGATTCGAGCGTTTTGAATTCGTCAACCGATCTTGCTCTGGCTCTGTCCGACATACGAAATGGCATACGTGTTCATCAATGGAATGCCTCCGTGTTCTTTCAAGATGTTCATCACCCTGGCATCCATTCTTCCTTCCACCTCCTTCATCCCCTCGCTTCAATTGCTTTTCTCTTCTCGGCCCATAGATACAGCAGAGTGTTGGAGTGGCAGAGTCATGGGAGTTTGCCGCTTATAATGTCGGTGTGACAGGACTGTTGGGGGTTTGTGCAATCATCAAGGTCATATCTTTTGATCCTTCCCCCCAGATTTTCCTTTCTTGATTTCAAAATTTCCTCGGTGATTTTCCTTCTCGTTTGTTCCCTTGTCATTGCTCCTTTCTTTTCAAACCTTTGATTTTCGCTTTAAGGTATTCCTCTTCCCCTTTTTGGCATCATCAAAGGATAGAGGAACCCAGTGGAACATCTTTGGCAAGCATGAAGTCGAGTCTTCTTCGATAGTTGAATTTTGCTTCAAGTCCTGCAGCTGCGTTGTATCTTTGCCGCATTTTGAATTGCATCGAGTAGCGTTGGATTCTGGCGATATCGCTTCATCTCGGCCATGAGAAGGCTGAATTTTCTTGTCTTGTGTTCTTCCAAACGCTTTGTATATCATTTTGCGCTTCGCTTCACGCAGCAGCCTTGATCTCGGCGGTGTGAGCTTCGTGCATATGTTCAATGTGTTCCCGTACCGTTTTCGCATCAACATTTTCGACTCTCCACACCACTTGTTGAATAAGGTTCAAGTATCTCACTGTTCCACACGCATTGATTCTTCTTTGTTGCCACCATTCCTTACCCCGATTGTGATGCCTCTCAAGTCACCGTAAGGTTGGCATCTCTGTTGTCCAATCGCATGTCCAAAGAGGCTGATGCCTCTCCATCTTTTCAACTTCAAAGAAAGAGTGCCTTGAACACTTCGTACTTGGTGATTCTTACATTGCGGTGATGGCCATCTGTTGTCGAAATCAAAATCAAATTTGGAACAATGGTGCCGAGTGAAAACAGAGTGTGCGTGATAGCGTGCTTGCTCATTTTTCGACTCGAGTTCGGTATCTCCGGTGAGAAAGGGAAAGATTCCACAAAGGATTCATCACCGCCACCGGGATTTGTTCGATGATAAGCGGTGGGCGTGAAGTTCTTTTGGGAATCGATCCACCAGTATCTGGAGGAGCCTGAGCGGTGGTCTCTCGGTTCGGTGGGTTTGGTTGTGAAGTAGATCCGCTTCTTGAGCCTCGGTATGTCTTAACAACCGTTGGTCTCAGTGATTTTTCCATTTGATAGACTTGTCCTCGGCCTTATCGGCGCGTCATCGAGGCGATGATGAGATTTCTAATGGTGGCTCATCATCAAAGTTAAACGTTTGACGAGTAGTCTTGGGATCGGACTTGCTCGTGCCTGGAACATCCGTGAGTCTTTTGGATTTGTCATGGGGGTTGACTCGGCTTCTTCTTCGCCTTTCCGATCCCGGAAAAGTGACATCGGGGTTGTCCGGGAATCATGAAGTGCGGCGATCTCCTTCTCGGAT
The DNA here is from genome assembly GCA_016081115.2 of Rehmannia glutinosa. Lineage (NCBI taxonomy): Eukaryota > Viridiplantae > Streptophyta > Magnoliopsida > Lamiales > Orobanchaceae > Rehmannia > Rehmannia glutinosa. The sequence goes on from CM071925.1 coordinate 26,952,653, forward strand.
GGGTCGATGATTGCGGGAGGGATGTTCTCTACTGACCTCTTCTTTACCCCGGGAAGTCTCAACCTCCCGTGGGCCTTCATTTCCTCCGGCGGTCTCTCGCTGCGAGGCTTGGTCCTCCCTTTCGACGAGTGTCATTTGTCTTAGGGTCTTCTACGATGGCATCCATTGGGGTCTCAACCCCATGGATTGCACTTTCATCGCCCAGTGTTAACTCCGTGGTACATTCCTTCGTGCCTCGATCGCATCGCGGCGTCATTAGCCTTCAGAGCGGTTGGCACCTCACCGAGACAGTCTCAATCGCCCGAGCGTTGATGGCAACTTCTCAGTTTCTTCTAGTGATTGTAATTTCTCTTCTTCGCCTCCTTGCTTCTTTGTCGAGTCATCTGCAGCATCCTCCGACCTTGCTGCGGTGGAGGGAGTTTCCCCCCGGCGCACCGGTGAGTGACTTGGAGTGGGGTCACTCGTCTCCGGACTCATTTGTTGCAATTGATGGTTCACCGTTGGGGCGGTGGTAGCACACCTTCAATAGGGGTTGGCTCGATCGGGGTCCCCACTAGCCCGATTTCATCGCCATCTCCTTATTGCCTTCTTCCGAGTGAGCTGGGAAGTGGTAGCAAAGAACATCGGTGGCTATTTTTGAACCACTCCCATTGGATCGATTTCGGTGTGTTTTGGAGGACTCTCCTGGTCCCTCCATTAGTCTTTGCTCGTGAAGGATTCTTGATTCATGCAATGCTTTTTGCGATCGTGCATTTCTTCAGGCGGCGTTAAACATCCTCCAGTTCCTCGTCACTTTCGGAGAAAACATCAAGGAGAGGATGGAAGTGTTTGCGGGTGCGGGAGATAGGGCGGATACTTGCCTTCTCATGTGCTTCGGCTTCTTGACTTGCTTTGCTCTCTCCTCGGCCTTGTAGATTTGCGGGATGTCTAAGCGCTTGTCCTCATCAAGTCTTTGGGAGCACGAGAGTCGATCGAGGAAATTTAGCGGTTCCTCTTCTTCTTCTATGAATTTGTTGGAACTGTTCCCTCGACTTGCTCAACTTCCATTTTCTCCACTCACGCAGACGATTTTGGATGTCCGGGTAAGGTGGAGATAGGATCATTACATCACTATCGCTTGGGCTGGTTCTTCTTGAGTTTCGACTTTGTGAGCTACGATTGTGTCTTCGGGTTGCCTCTGCGATCACCTTCAAGAGACTTGGCATTTCAAAGAACTACATCCGGAGACTCTACTTCTCCAGTAGTCTCCGGTATTTGTGCTAGCTGAGTAGCTGACTTTGGTTTCCCTGTTCGGATTGCTTGACGAGTCTTCTTCGTCTCTGGTTTGTACAGGGGAATTTTCGGTTCGGGCGGCGTCCTTCGAGTCTTGGGCGGCGGGTGCTTGTGTTTGTTTCGAGGAGATGGCCGTCTAGGCTTGTCGGATTCTCCTCCTTTTGACGATCGGAGAAGGTATTTGGGAGTCCTTTCGATCGCCGCCGCAGGGGCAGTGACATGGTTCTTTGGGCGGTGACTCTGCTGCGGGGGAGCATGTTTGGTTTTCTTTCTTTGCAGGGGCAAGAGATTTCTTGGCAGTGCAGGGCAGCTTTCTTCTTGGTTGGAGAGGAGGCGTTTGTGTCTTCGGGGTCGGTGATTCCCCCTCATTGGTGTCGGCTCTCTTGGCGTAAGCTCGCTTTCGAGCACCGAGAGGTTAGCTCAACATCCTCTTGTTAACATGGAATGCTTTCCCATGTCCGAGAGGGACTCCTTTCACCTCCAATAGTCGGCCAATCACTAGGCCATATCCCAGGATCCTCCAAATGACCCATCTTCTTTGAAGGACTTGTTTCCCACGTTCGCGAGTCTGCTGTAGATGAACTTCGGCCGGTTTATCTTCTTTTCTCGAGTATTGCAGCCATCACGATCGGCTTTGCCTTTGATAGTTGGTCAAAGCTGCCAAATTTGATGTCGATACATTTGGCAACTATGTCCAACAATTTGTGATAATCCTCCTTGCCATCTTTTGTTTGTGTATATAATTTTATCGCAAGGTCGGGCTTGGCTATTTCTTTCCATGCATCGCCCAAGTTTACATCGCTTCCTTAATCTCGGTTGCTCCTTACCGCCGGTAGTGAGCAATATTCACCAAATCTTGGCGGTGATAGTATTTGCTTCCGTGAGCGGATGACTTGATTCCTTCGTCGTGAATCTCAAAGATTTACGTAGAATTGTGCGACCTCCTCCACATAGGTCATAGGATATTCAGCGTTAGAAACGGTTTGATCCGGCGTTTCTAACTTCTCCGCGATTTTCTTCACCAGGGTGTCGTCGGACCCCCGCTTCACCATTCCGCCGAAATCCACGGTCGAACCGGTGTGGATTTGTTTTCCCAACTTCGTAAAGTCATACGTTGGTGCCATTTCTCAGAATAATTTCAAGGAAAAGTTCGAGAAATTTGATTTGAAGGTTGATAGGGTTTGAGAGTATTTGCCTTTGCCTTTTGAGAGAAAGTGATTGAACAGTTTTAGAAGTGAGAGAGAAACGGGCGAAAATGGTTTAAATATGGTTTATGAAAGGGCGTGCAGACGGTTTTTGAATCGTGATCGAAATCAACGGCTTGGATTTCGTGACGCATATTGAGCGATTCATGTCTCGTATTTAATGCGGCAAAGCATTTATATCCAATCATAGGCTTGATGTGCGGCTTTATGTCCGTACACATCATCATTATCCGACGCGTGTCTCTTAAAACATTCTCGCTAAGTCAAAACGATTGCGTTTTTGTCACTTTGCTCATAAGTTATTCAACTTATCTCTTAGCCGATTAAACTCGCTTCTCACATTTCTCTTAGTGATTCAATTTATCACCGACTTGGTATATTGACTTTCCGATACTGATTTGATTTTCGAGTGATTTTTGTTTTCAACTCTTTTTCACCTTCTTTCCTGTTCCATTTCTTTTCTTTGATTCTTCGTGTCTCAAGCTTAGCTCAATTAGCCCCAACTCATGTTTGAGTTCTTCAAATCTTGACTCACATAATGGTTTTGTGAAGTTGTCGGCTAGTTGTTTGTCGTTGAGATATATTCCAAGATAATGTCCTTCTTTTCAACATGATCTCTTATGAAATGATATCTCGACATCAATATGTTTTGTTCTTGAGTGCAACAGGATTTTGAGTGATTGCAATGGCACTTGTGTTATCACACATGATTGGAATTTCTTTTTCTTCAACTTCATAGTCTCTCTGTTCTTTGTCTCATCCATAGGACTTGGCACAACTTTTGCCGCAATATGTATTATTCTCTCAAGTTGTAGAGGTGGCTATTGAGTTTTGCTTCTTCCCGAACCAGAAATTAGTCTTTCCTAGCATTTGACATGTGCTCAAGTACTTTTCTGTCCACTCGCATCCAAAGATAGTCGTAGTCCGAATAGCCAATTAACTTGAATCCACCTTCCTTTGGATACCATAGCCTACTTCTTGGCTTCCTTTTAAGTATCTCAATATTCTCTTAGTGCAAGTCATATGGCTCTCTTTTGGAGCAGATTGAAATCTTGCACATACACCTACAAAGAAAGGTGATGTCCGCCCGCTAGTTTGTGAGATAGAGCAATGATCCGATAAGTGCTCAGTATCTTGTTTGATCTGAGCTTGCCATCCGCATCCATGTCCATTTTGATGATGTGTTCATTGGTATTTTTCTGAAGACTTCTCCTCCATACCAAACTTCTTCATTAAATCTCGGTGTATTTCGTTTGACTTATGAAGGTTCCATCCTTTGTTGTTTTACTTGAAGTCCAAGGAAGAATGTCGGCTCTCCCATCATGCTCATTTCAAATTTACTTTGCATGAGGTTTGAGAATTTTTCTGACTCTTTGTTAGTGGATCCAAAAATGATGTCATCCACATATATTTGAACAAGCAAGATATACTCTTCTTGTCTTGAATTCTCGAAAAAGTGTTCTATCTACTTTTCCTTTTGTGAATCCATTTTTGATCGGGAATTGTGACAGGGTATCATACCATGCTCACGGGTGCCTGTTTCAATCCGCATGGGGCTTTCTTGAGTTTGTATACCTTGTCTCCAAGAGTCTTCTCGCTCAAATCCTGGAGGTTGTTCAACATACACTTCTTCTTCCAATAAACCATTCAGGAATGCACTTTTTACATCCATTTGATATACAAAGTGAAATTCTTGTGAGCAAGATAGGCAAGAAACATCCTTATAGCTTCCAATCTTGCTACGAGGGCAAATGTTTCATCAAAATCTATCCCTTCTTCTTGGCAATATCCTTTGGCTACCGGTCTTGCTTTGTTTCTTACCACGTAACCTTCCTCGTTCATCTTATTTACGAATACCCATTTGGTTCCAATAACATTTTGATGTACGGGTCTTTGTACTAATTCCCATACTTTATTTCTCTCAAGCGATTGACTCTTCTTGCATAGCTTGAATCCAATGTGTGTCGTCAATGCTTGTGACACATCTTTGGGCTCTATCTGCGAGATGAAGCATGTGAACATTGCTTCTTGTTGGGTTACGGATCTTGTCTTGACACCTTCTCTTATATCTCCAATGACAAGTTCGGTGGATGGTCTCTCGGCCATCTTACGTCAGGTTGAAGTAAGTTAATTTGGATTGATCGACTTAAATTTGTGTTGCGTGGTCGACTCTCTCATGATCACTCATTTGCAGATTTTCCACCGCTTTTGAGATTGACTATCTCATCTTCTTTCAATTGATAATCCCCCTTGACTTCAAAATAGGGACTCTTACGTAAGGTTGGATGATTGAATTTTATCGGTGACTCTTCAATGTCTTCCCATTTACATTTGGCTCATCGAATACTACATGAATGGATTCTTTCGTAACCATAGTTCTTTTGTTGAGTATTACGTAGGCTTTGCTTTCGGTGAGTATCCTAAGAAGATACCTCATCGCTTTAGCATCAAAAGCCTTCAGGTTGTCTTTGCCATTGTTGTGGATGAAGCATTTACATCCAAATATTCTCAAATATGCAACATTTGGTTTTCTTCCATCCGGATCTCATAGGGAGTCTTTTGTCACCGTCTATTTATCATACATCTGTTTTGGGTGTAGCAAGTTGTGTTGATTGCTTGCCCAAAATCTTTTTGGTAACCTGCTTCAGCTAACATGGTCGCACGCCGCTTCTTTGAGGGTTGCTTTTTCTTTCGCAACTCCATTCTTGTGGAGTCCTTGCGGTGATAGTTCATGACCAATACCATTCTCAATACAAGATCTGAGTTATTATTCCATTGACAAACTCGGTTCCTCTATCGATCTTATTTTGATAATGGTTTGACTCTTCTCATTTTGTATCCTCTTCATCATTTGTGGTAGCTTTTGTAGAGTTTCTTTCTTCTTGCACATGAATATTGTCCATGTATATCTTGAGTAGTCATCTACTACCACCAAGGTGTATTTCTTTCCACTTATGCTTTTTGGTTCCTTTGGGCCAAATAGATCCATATGAAGTAGATGCAATATTCTTGTTGAGGATGGGCATGTCTTTTCTTTGAATGACGACTTGATTTGTTTTCCCTTCCGACATGCATCACATATACTCTCCTTCTTGTATATCGAGTCCTGGAAGTCCTTCTACAAGATGACTTCTTGCTAGCTTATTAATTGTTTTGAAATTTAGGTGACTCGGCTTTTTATGCCATGACCAACTTGATTGAGATGTGCTCTTTGCTAGTAGACATGTGTTGGGTGTTGCGGTTGACCAATCCACTACATACATATTTTTTGTCTATTTCCTTGCAAAGACAACTTCATTTGATTCAATATTTTTGATTTGGCATATTCCCATGTGAATCCAACATTGTAGCCCTTGTCACGAGTTGATCGATGCTTAGTAAATTGAAGTTTAGTCCTTCAACATATGCAACATCCGTGATTTCTAAACCATTCCTTTTGATGGATCCAATGCCTCTTATTTCACCAGGAGCTTCATTTCCTCCAAATATGACTTTTGCTCCTTTGACTTCCTTGAATTTTGACAGATTTCTCTTATTTCTGTCATATGTCCGGGAACGACCACTATCCATGTACCAGGTTCCTTGGCACTCACTGTTCCTTGAACCCGCAATCAAGGAAATTAAGTTTTAGGTACCCATTCTTATGCGGGTCTGAGGGGTTAGAATTATAAGATGATCCAACCAACTTTATAGCCAAATGATTTGACTCTAAGAGGTTGCCATCTATCGAGTGCCATAATCATAATTAATCCTGGCAAATTGCTTGGGGAGTCTCCAGGTTCATACAATTTGTCTCTTTTGTCCGTATGCTGCATATGTGTTTTAGCAATTGCCTTTCTTGGGTAATTGTTGTGTCTTTGAGTGTAGTGCCTAGGTGCATATGTGTCTTTGATGAAAGCTCTTATTCTTTTGGAATGGCCTTTGTTGAGTTCTAGGCCTTTGCCATTTGGGCTTGTATTCCATAAGTCTAGCCGATAGTTCACATTATTCCAATACTTGGCTTGGATATTTTCTACCATTCCCATCATATGTATTTCTTTTATGAGTTTTCTGGGATTTTTGGTAGCTCGCTTCTTCTTTACAGAGTATTTTCTGTTTGGAGTGGGCCGAGGACTCGGTGAATCTCTTCTCACTATCCTTTCAAAGACTCTCAACTGGCTTTTTTTCCTTTTCCTTTGTAACAAGGCCAGTTTGCTTAGTATTGTGCTTTGGATTGAAAGTGTGTGCAACATTTAGAGTTTTGGATTTTTCGGACTCTTCATGACTTGAAGATCCTTTTTCCAAAATTACTCTTGAGGTTTGACATGGCACAAAGGAATTAAATCCTAAGCTTTGTCTTGTCTCCACATTCTCTTTGACTCATAATAAGATCATCCAATGATTTAGATGCCTTAGTGAATGAGGCAATAACATTTTTGAGGTCATTCTCCTCTTTTCTATAGCAGCAATTTTCGCTATTAATTTAGCATTTTCAGCCTTTAAACTTTTATTCTCATCGCCTATTTGACTTAGAGTACTCGGCTCCTTGGTCACTTTGAGTTTTGACTTTTGAGTAGGCTGTTTTCCTCATTCAATAGTGTGTGTGAGGTTTTAATGTGCTCAAAATCTTTCATCATTTTGCCTAATGAATCATAAAGATCGAGTGGGTGATGAAGTGTGTGTGTCACATCACTATCACTAGTGTCCGAGCTTGTTGAGTTAGATTGTACCTCATCTTCTTGATCTTGTTCTTTGGCCATTAAGCGAGATCAAGGCTTCTTCTTCGAGTCACTTGAGTAGTCGCTTCACCGCTCTCGAGTGTTGTCTCTCTTGACTTGGTTTGTCTCGTGATCTCTCACCATCATTGCCTTTTTCTTCTCTTGTCTTCTTTCTCAAGACCTTTCTTTCTTCTCCGTTTCGTACTTGTTGACTACGGGATATGAGCATCAATGGCATAGTGACTGGTTGTCTACAATTCCAACATAGGTATTGACCTTTTGATCACTCTTCTTTCTATTCTTGAGTTGTCGACCCTTTGATACTCAACTTGTTGATGATCATTCTCTTGGTTGGCCTATCATCCCTTGATTTGGAGGGAGCCGAGTGTCTTCTTCGGAGGATTCACCCTTCCCTCTCTTGTAGTTCTTGTTGAAGAACTTGTTAAATCTTTTAACCATCGGGGCTATTTCTTTCGGGTCAATTGCCTCTTTGACCTCGGCTCTCTTTCCATCTTTGACAATTAGAGCATTTGTTTTGGGTACAAATTGTCTCTTCCTGGTCTTTCCTTCTCACCTCAAACTCGTAGGCTTTGAGGTCCGAGAATAACTCATGATTGGATGTCTTAGATAGGTCCATGGAGTGTCTCAATGCCATGACCTTCATTTCCCATTTGGAAGACTTTTTAGGATCTTCATACACATTTCCTTTTGTGTATATTCCTTTCCAAGTGTAGATGACTCATTTGTGATTTACGTAAACCGAGCATCCAGTTGATCCGGTTTTCTCCCGAGATCATTTTAAAGTTCTCAAATTTTTGTATGACCACCGATAGTTTGTTTTCTTTGATTTGCTCCGAGCCTTCACAAATCAATGTCGGTTTGTCCCATTTCCTTAGCGGTTTTGCAAGATTTCACTTTATTGAACATGGCTTTGTCCAAGGTTTTGTAAAGAATGTCCGTGGCTACATTGTCCAGGTTGTATCTTTTTTCGTCATCATTTGTCCACTCGGTTCTTGGTTTTTCAACCATGATGTCCGGTCTTGATCTTCTTCCCTTTTGCAACTCTTCATGACAAATTTGTTCACCTTTAATATTTGCAGAGGCCCATCTTCTATCACTATCCACATCTCATCATGTAATCTTTGATAGATGAGCTCGCATACGAATTTTCCAATCATCAAATTCTTCAATAGTAAACATAGGAATGCGTGTTAGATTTGCTTCCATGATAATAACTTTTAATGATAGAAAAGAGTTTTGAAAGTTTAAGTACTAAAGCGGACTTTTGAAAAATTTGGAGATCTAGTTCAAGAACCGGTGCGGAGGGTTCAATGAACCAACCGCTCCGATACCACTTGTAGGTCCCAAGGGGTGTAAGTGTAAGGTTTAGAAGGGGGGTTGAATAAACCTTACCAAATTTTCGATTTAGGCCTTTTAAATCTGAGTTCTACACATTTGTGTCCTTGATGGACAATCGAATTAGTCACTCAAGTAGAGTTAATCTCTCAAATGACTTCGAGTACATTAATAGAGTAACTCGGTTGTTGGCTATAAATTGACTCAACTGTGGTTTTGTTTTATTGGAAGACTTAACACCCTTAAGTTTGATTAAGCAAGTTTTTTGACTTGATTTAGTACTTATAAATTATCAAATGGATAGCAAATTTATCGTGAGATATAAGCAATTAAAAGTGCGAGAAATTTAAATTTGAAATGTAAATGACACTAAGGTTTTTATAGAGGTTCGAAGATGGGGTAATTCTTCTACTCCTCTCTTCTCCAACTCCGGAGGAATCCACTAAGTAATGATCGGTTTACAAAGTGGTAAGTCCGGATACAAGTCTTGATCACAATAGCCGACTTGATCCTTTGGGACTCGACCGAGACGCTTGATCACTCGGTGGCTTCTCGTACGACTCGCCTTTCTTCTTCACAGGGCACCGCTTTGCTACTACTGACTCACTTGCTTAAGCACTTTGGATTTGATCACGAAGCCCTCCAAGAACTTTAAGACTTGGTTCGACGCCTTGAACCTTTCTACAATCCTTCCGGAATGTAGACCCTTGTTTTCGATATTTTCCTCTTCAAGCGATTGAAGTTCTCTTTCCTTCACGAGGTAAGTGTTGGATTGATGTACTTCGAGATGTAGTCTTGAGGATTGAGAGTGTTTCAGATTTTTGATAAGCTTGTATATATTTTTTCACGTGTGTGTCATTCATCCTCTTTTCTCAAACACATTCCTCGGCCTTTTATAGTGAACTTTCAAAAATTTGCCCGTTGAAGAGATAGGCTCATTTTTGAAAGTCACTTTGCGATCGTTGGCTTGCGTTCTTGGAATTGCCATTTCCTCGTATGAATTATTTTATCACCTTTTTGAGTTCGACACGGTGTAGTGCTTCCCATTGGTTCATTCCTTTTGCACGCTTCCGGGATCGAGCACTCCAAGAAAGGTGGTATGGAGATATTACTTGTTTAAGTAAGTCTCTTGATTTCTCGCGGCAACGGTTCTTTTACGATTATCTCGACTTGATTTGCATTTCCTTGCTTTCCCCAGGTGACTTAGAGTCGACTTCCAATCATTTGATGACTCTTTGTCACTTGACTTGAGACTCGCTTCTCTTGAGTTGACTTGACGATGTTCCACTCAGTTTGCATCTCACCGCTTCTTCTTGATCGAGTTCTGTCGCTCTTCTTTCTTTGTCAGACTCATTTGCCTCTCTCAGAGAGTTTTCCTTCAAGCCTTCAGTTGTCTTTCTTGCAAGTTGGAGCGTAGGCGACTTAACTCGGCTTGGCCAGCTCTAATTGTTACAATACACTTTCTGACAAGAATTGGGGAGCCAACTTTCTATTCTAAGTTTTACATGGCATTCATCAAAATCTAAACAATAAAATTCCTAACATGTAGGTTCGGTGTCTTCAGCGTACTCTTCATCTAAAGGTTAGAAAACGAGGAGGGAATGAGACAGTAAATCTCGGTGGATGGGGTGATCGTGTGTAAGTGTGGCGATATAATTAGTGAATGCGAGAAACTTAGTTGTATGAAAACGCATGAGAGATGATGCATGATTTTCACACACATCCACATAAGCGTCGTGATAAATATATTAAGTAATATACTTATACAATTTAAGAAAAGCTTCATGGTCAAGCGGGCACTATGGTGCAAGCAAACGTGAGGATTGCGTACGGATTTGTAACGCCAATCCTATGCAAGACAAGTAGCGGTTGCGTACGGATTTGTAGCGCCAACCTATGCAAAACAAGTAGCGGTTGCGCATTTAATTTGTAGCGCCAACCAAACGGGTCCGATTAACTCGGAATCGTGTGGATCGAAGCGATTCATTCGTTCTTCCTTGTAACTCCCCGAGCAAGATGGTCAAGACTGTCACCTTATCGCTCCATAGGCAAAGACAAAATCCACGGTGGAGCTATCAAGGCTCGGATTTGTCATAATCATGATTATACCTCAAGTACTACGACCCGCTTCCCTTGGACAAACTCCGTCCCTCGCCGGGATTAGGGACGATGGGGTAGGAAAGAGTGGAATAGCGGCCGAGCTGCCGGTTCCATACCCGACGTATCCATTCCGATCGCGTGAGCTCGACACACCAAGTTGACTCAGCAGGAAAGTAAACACGAGTTCATGAAGTCAACCAGCAATGAGTATTATTGATTCGGGAAGTTCATGAAAAGTTTTCGAAAAATTTGCGTAAGGTAATTATGGCGTTGGTGGAGTTATTGGATGAAGATGATTATCGGGAGGATAGGCAATCTTCGATATCTTGAACGATTAGGTGGAACATAAGTCCCGTTATAGATTCAAATCGCAAGACGAGGAAGTCGCCCGCGATCGGGTATTAATCGTTCAAGGCGATCCGATAAGTCAAGGGGTTTTTAAGAAATTAAAATATTTTAATTAAATATTAAAGTAAGAGAGTCCAGGTCTGTTTCTTTAAAAGAAAATAATTTGAGTTAGGTCCTTATAAAAATAAAATTTACAATTAGCCCCGTTTGTCAAAACCAATACTTTTGGGGTTAAAAGTTAAATACATAAATGTCCCGACCTTGAAAAATTATGAGGTCAGTTCCTAAATTCTCTAAATTGTTCAGAGATTCAGGTTTTTTTAAAGTTTTGTGGTCGAGTTTTTATAAAATTCTCACATTGGCCCCAAAATTGTTAAAATTGTCATTTCGGGCCCTAAGTTTAAAATAATCGGAACTCACAAACCGGAAGGGCTTCTAATGTGATTCCAGTTGGAAAATGTCACTAAGGTTAGTGGGATATTGGGGCAAAAACAGTTTTAAAACGTCACAAGTATAGGTCCTCAACTTTTGAAAATCTCATTTTTGTCCCATTTTGAAATAATTGCCTTTAAGGATTTTAGGGGTCCAATTGTTATGAAATTTGAACCTTGGGTCCAAAATATAATTATGTTATGGGTAAATTAGTATTTCCAGGTACATGGGCTGTATAAGTCCTGGAAATTTCATTTGAGTCCTCAATTTTAATCTTTTACAATTTGGTCCCTCAAGTTTTATAAAATTACTTTCCAAGCTCTAAACACTTGGATTTTTGGAATACACTTAAAATATGTTATTTCCAGTCCCTTAAGAGTTAAAAATTCAATTTTTAAATTTAGGGTCTGATACAGTTTCGAAATTTGCAAAATAGCCCTTAAACTTCTCAAATTTTACAATCTAGTCCTTGGGCTTTTAAGGGTTGATTTTATTTATCTAAAAACTCTTAAAACTTTATTAAAATGTCAAAACATCATTTTTGAACCTGAGTACAGTCCCAAAAATCGAAATTTGCAGAGAGGTCCCTTAACTTTTATTTTCTTGCACTTAAGTCCACCAACTTTCCATTTTTGCATTTTAAGTCCAAAAATCGAAATTTAATCAATTATGCTCGACTTGTCCAGGTTATAGGCCATACAAAACATAGATTTCAAGAGTCATAAACATACATATCCATCTCATACAAGAATTTATCAAATATGACAATAAAGTGTACATGTATGTCCTAATTTTCGGTAAATCGCATTTTGAGCAACACTTGAGAAATTTTTCAACTTGATACAAGAAAATAGCATGCAATACATAATATATATCTCAAATGCTCAATAACAAAATACTACATGCATTTTTATGAATTAAAACACCTAGAAGTTGAAAGGATTTTTCCACCCACCTTGTTTGTTCGGTTGATGGTGTAAAGTGGTGTCACAAGACCTTGAGGATTTTAATCCTCACTTAAGGCAGCCCCTAAGTCCAATAATACAAGGAGTTTTGAGTTAGAAAAATGAAGATTTGGACCAAGGAGGGAAAAAGAGAAAGAATAGGCCAAAGGTACCACACTTACCTTGTGTAGTTGAAAGTTGTAGTAAAAAATTGATGGTCTCTTAAGAACTTGATCACCACTTAAACAAAGCTCCAAGGTCAGCCCCTAATCACCTCAAAATGATAATTTTGGTGTTAAAATTCGAAATTAATAGGGAGAAGAAGAAGGTACCGAAAATCCCATTTCTTACCTTATTGTCCAAATTCTTCAAATTTCTTCAAGTCAAGAAGTCCTCTTCAAGGTGATGGTGAGACTCTTAGTATCTTCCAAGTCTTCTATGTAAACCTCAAAAATAAAAATCCAAACTTACATTAGTAAGTGAGAGGAGATAGCTAGATGATACCAAGACAAGAAGAGGAACAAAATTTCTTACCTTGTGTAGTGAGGTGTTCGAATTTTTACACTTAAGTCCACCAACTTTCCATTTTTGCATTTTAAGTCCAAAAATCGAAATTTAATCAATTATGCTCGACTTGTCCAGGTTATAGGCCATACAAAACATAGATTTCAAGAGTCATAAACATACATATCCATCTCATACAAGAATTTATCAAATATGACAATAAAGTGTACATGTATGTCCTAATTTTCGAGTAAATCGCATTTTGAGCAACACTTGAGAAATTTTTCAACTTGATACAAGAAAATAGCATGCAATACATAATATATATCTCAAATGCTCAATAACAAAATACTACATGCATTTTTATGAATTAAAACACCTAGAAGTTGAAAGGATTTTTCCACCCACCTTGTTTGTTCGGTTGATGGTGTAAAGTGGTGTCACAAGACCTTGAGGATTTTAATCCTCACTTAAGGCAGCCCCTAAGTCCAATAATACAAGGAGTTTTGAGTTAGAAAAATGAAGATTTGGACCAAGGAGGGAAAAAGAGAAAGAATAGGCCAAAGGTACCACACTTACCTTGTGTAGTTGAAAGTTGTAGTAAAAAATTGATGGTCTCTTAAGAACTTGATCACCACTTAAACAAAGCTCCAAGGTCAGCCCCTAATCACCTCAAAATGATAATTTTGGTGTTAAAATTCGAAATTAATAGGGGAGAAGAAGAAGGTACCGAAAATCCCATTTCTTACCTTATTGTCCAAATTCTTCAAATTTCTTCAAGTCAAGAAGTCCTCTTCAAGGTGATGGTGAGACTCTTAGTATCTTCCAAGTCTTCTATGTAAACCTCAAAAATAAAAATCCAAACTTACATTAGTAAGTGAGAGGAGATAGCTAGATGATACCAAGACAAGAAGAGGAACAAAATTTCTTACCTTGTGTAGTGAGGTGTTCGAATTTTTACTAAGTGTTTAAGAGAAGAGAAGAAAATTGTAGAGAGAGGTAGGAGGATTTTTAGAGAGAGGTAAGAAGATTCAAGGCTTGAAGAGATGAATGTTGGTGAAATGAAGTGATGAATGAAACTTAGACAAATTTCTTGCCCAACTAGGCCTCTTGGCCGTCCACATGGGGTGGGGAGGGGAACAAAATTTTGTTTTGTTCTATGGCTTGAAAGGTGTAGCTTGCATGAGGGACAAGGACCTTGGTCAATATGAGGTCTTGCATGGGAGGATGCAATTGCAAGGATAGAGAGGAATGTTGGCATGGGGTGTTGGGAAGCCTCCAACATGTTGGATGATTTAATAATAAAGAATTGGTGTATAAGATATTGTGTATAAGATTTGAATTAATTGTGTAAAAATACACAAGGTGTACATGTACAAGAGTTGGGAGATATTTCTACACCAAAATTCACCTCATGACCGTCCACCTAAGGGTATTAGTGGTATTTGCCATATTTTGTTTTATGTCCCAAAATTGATGATAATAGGTGAATAATATCAATCTCCAAATTAATTAGTGATTTCCTTGATCACTTATAAGTCTCATGATCACTTAATCTAAATCGAATTCTTAATTCTATAAGGTATAAATCTCTAAAATAATAGTCTCCAAAAATTCTAAGGTGACTAATGAGATACGCAAATAACATTAATGATGATCAATCAAGTGATCATAAATGCGAATTAAAATTAATAAATGATTATGATCACAAGAAGTAAATAAGGAAATTAAGGCAAAACGTAATTATCATTAATATTTACCCATCAAAGTGACGCGGTAGAATTGTCAAATAGTACAAAGACGATACGTGATATAAGTACATGTTCGAATAAAAAAAAATATCGAGGGCTTCACATTCTCCCCTCCTTAAAAGAATTTGGTCCCCAAATTCTCTTGAGAATAGTTAAGGTATTGATTCCTCATGTCTTCTTCCATCTCCCATGTTGCGTCTTCGTCTCGATTTGTGGTTCCGCCATACAACTTTAACCATTGGAATCTCTCACATGCGAATCGACGATCTGGCCGGTCAATGATTCGATTGGTTCCGGTGTAAGATAAATTCTCCATTAGAGGAGGAGCATCACGAGTGATGATATGCTCGGGATCCGGTTGATACTTTTTCAATCTCGACACATGGAATACATCGTGCATTCTTTGCATCGTGCGGTAACTCAAGTCTCGTAGGCCAACTTTCCGATCCTCTCGCAAAATTTTGTAAGGTCAATATATCTCGACTCAATTTGCCCCTTTTCTTGGATTGATCAATCCCTTTCGTGGCAAGAGTCCGAGAAATACCTCATCTCCGGCTTCAAATTCCAAGTCTTTTCTCCTCTTGTCCGCGTAACTCTTTTGGCGGCATTCCGAGCCGTACGGATCCGCTCCTTGATCAACTTGACCTTCTCCATGGCCTCGAACTAAGTCGACCTTTGGAATCGAAGGTGACTTCCGTTTCTCCTTCGAGTCCATTGGTCATCAATCTCCCAAAGATAGAGGGATCTACACTTTCGTCCATACAAAGCTTCGTAGGGTGCCATCCCAATCGTGGCCACGATAATGTTATTATAAGCGAACTCGCCAATGGTAAGTGTGAATCCCAACTTCCTTGAAATCCAATATGCGGGCTCGCAACATGTCTTCTAGTGGTCTCAATCGTTCGCTCAGGATCGCCATCGGTTTGCGGATGTCTTCTTTGTCTTGAAACTTAGCGAGGTACCCAATTCCTCATGTAAGCATTTTAACGGAGACAAACCTCGGGTCTCGTCGACACTATGTCGATTGGCACTCCATGCAATCGGATGATCTCTCGGATGTAAATTTGCGCAAGTTTACGCAAGGTTCGTCGGTTTTCTTCATGGGTAAGAAATGTGCGATTTCGTGAGTCGGTCTCACGACTACCCAAATAAAGCATCATCGCCTCGCCTGGTTCTTGGTAGATCCATCACGAAGTCCATCGTTATGTGTTCCCATTTCCACTCGGGAATTCTCAAGCGGTTGTAATAAACCGGATGGTCGTTGGTGTTCGGCTTTTACTCGTTGACAAGTCAAACATCTCGCAACGAACTCGCTTACCTGGTTCTTCATGTTTGCCACCGTAATCTTTGTTTCAAGTCCTTATACATCTTGTTTCCTCCGGGATGTATAGTGTATCTCGAACGGTGTGCTTCTCGAGAGGATTATGTTCCTAAGTTGCTCATCATTCGACGCAAATTCTATTCTCAAACTCGATGATCCCATCTTCCTGCACCGAGAATTCTCGATCTCTCTCCTTTGAGTATCTTCTCTTTTAGTTTTTGAAGTTGCACGTCAATCCCCTGTGTTACTTTGATCTCGTTCAGTAGATCGGGTTTAATCGAAATATTAGCACATGAGATTCGAAAATCTTGGTTCTCGTCGGATTCCAAGTGCTCAATTCTTCTAATGATCTCCACTCTCGAATCATTAGTCTAGCTAAACTCGCCTTTTCTTCAAGGCGTCGGCCTACTACGTTAGCTTTCAGGGATGGTATTGAATATCAAAGTGATAATCTTCTATTAACTCCATCCATCTCCGTTGCCTCAAATTGAGTTCCTTCGAGAGAATAGATACTTTTAGGCTCTTATGATCCGTAAACCGTGAATGTTGCTCCGTGAGAGATAGTGTCTCCATTTCTTTAACGCGAACACTATTGCCGCCAATTCCAAGTCATGCGTTGGGTAATTGGCTTCATACGGTTTGAGTTTCCGTGATGCGTAAGCAATGACCTTTCCTTCTTGCATGAGTCTCGCTCCTAGTCCTTCCTTTGATGCGTCACCGTAGACGACAAAGTTTTCTGTTCCCTTTGGAAGGGCTAAGACCGAGTCAGTAGTAAGTCGTTTCTTGACTCTTGAAACTAGCCTCACACTTGCCATTCCACTCAAACTTGACTTGCTTCCTCGGGTTAGTCGAGTGAGTGGTCCCGCTATCTTGGAGAAATCCTGGATAAATCTTCGATAATATCCACTAGTCCTAAGAAACTTCGATCTCCGTTACGGACTCGGGTTGTTTCCATTCAACCACCGTCACGTACCTTGAAGGATCTACGGCGATCCCGGTCCGGATACTATGTGTCCCAAGAATGCGACTTCACTAAGCCAAAATTCGCACTTGCCTGAATTTGGCATACGACTTGTGCTCTCGTAGTGTCTCTAAAACAATTTTCGATGACGCTCATGCTCCTCTTTAGACTTAGAGTATACGAGTATGTCGTCAATGAATATCACTACGAATTGATCCAAATAAGGTTGAAAGACTCGATGCATTAGATCCATAAATGCTTTGGTGCGTTTGTCGATCAAAGGCATCACTACAAACTCGTAGTGTCCATATCCGTCCGAAATCTTTGTTTTGGAAACGCCCTTCACGCGGGATCTTTAATCGATAATATCCTTGTTGTAAATCAAACTTCGAGTACACCGCCGCTCCTTGAAGTTGATCAAACGATTCGTCTATCCTCGGGAGGGGATATTTGTTCTTGATGGTCACGCATTTGTTAAGTCCGCGATAGTCTATACACGTCTTCTTAGTGTGCCGTCTTTCTTTTTGACAAATAAGACGGGTGCTCCCCAGGAGACGTCTTGGTCGAATAAATCCCACATCCATCGCTTTTGTAATTGTGTCTTCAACTCTTGTAACTCAACAGAGCCATTCTATACGGCGCTCGGGCGATCGGGCGGTTCCTGGTAATACCGATGGTGAACTCAACTTCCCTATCCGGAGGGACGGTGGTGAGTTCTTGTGGAAATACATCTGTATATTCCGATACTATAGGTACTTGATTAATTTGTGTCTCAACCTTAGGTTTGTTAATTACAAACGCCAAGTACCCTTGTGCCCCTCTAGTGATCGCTTCCCGCTTTCATTGATGAAATGATTGGGGCAATCTTAACTCGTGCTCTTCCCGAAATTTCTACTTCGGGCTTATCGGGTTCACATAGTTTAATGGACTTGCGATGGCAGTCCATTTGTGCATGGTGTGCAGACAACCAATCCATTCCCAATATAATGTCGTATTCAGATATAGGCGGCAAGATCAAATCAGGAAATTTATCTCATCAATTTTAACTTCGCATGCATTATAGATAATGTCATTATATTCGGCTTGCGCCCATAGGAGTGGATACTTCTAAACCTATAGGCATATGTTCCATGCATGCATGCAACTTGTGTACAAAATGTGGTGCGACAAATGAATGCGTTGATCCAGGGTCAAATAGTACTTTAGCGTAATGGCTAGATACTAGAAGCGCACCTTCCACCACGTCACATTTGCCTCCCGGAGCCTCATGTCCGGCTAGTGCAAATGCTCGGCAGGCATCCTTGCCCGGTTACCCTGGCCGTTAGCCGGCTTCGTGGTTGCACTGTTTGGTTCGGTCTTCGTATTTGGGCAATCCTTCGGTGATGTTGATTACTACCACAGCGTAAACACCTTCTCTCATTTACGCCAATGATCATTGGCGGTATGTCCGGTTTTTGGCAATGTGTACATACTTGCCCGGTTTTCCTTGTATCGGTCCTTTCCTTTTTTCTCGTCTTAATAATCGGCCCTTTCGAATTTTAACATGCGGCCTTGATGGTTGTCCCACCGCTGTCCTTTTGAGATTGTTCGATGGCCTATTCAAATTTGAATCGACCAATGCGGTTAAGTCCCGACTCAATGCGGAGGGTCGCTTATCTCTTGGCTGAGTATGTTGTTATTTCAACAACCAAAAGTTTCGGAGTTCGAGTTCCGGTCCCCGTGTGAACTTATACAATTTGTCCTCTTCCGTCTTTGATTGTTCTGGGGCATATTTGGATAACCGATGGAATTCAGACTCATCTTGGGCCACGACATGTTCCCCTGTCTCAACTTATGGAATTCATCCCCGCGTGCTTCCTTCACGACTTGGGGTATGTATTGCTCATTGAATTCAGCCAGGAAATTTTCCCATGTCCTATCTATTTGATCCTGTTCCCACTTTCTCTCAACTGTTCTCCACCAATCTCGAGCAGCTGATTCTAGTCGGAACACGGCGAGCGTAACCTTTTGTTTCCCGAGTATTGGAGAGCATTGAAGATATTCTCCATTTCCCGATCCATTCTTCTGCTTTCACGTCATCTGGTTCCCCTAAGAAAGTCGGGGGGTCGAATCGTAAAAACCGCTCCAAGGTGCGGTCATTCGTCTCTCGAGTAGGTTCATGGTTAGGCTGACGAGGCTCTGCTTGTTGCCTCATGAAAACTAATATCCGCTGCAAGGCTATTGCGATTAGGTTATCTCCTGCGATTGGCGGAGGAGGTGGTGGCAATTCGGGGAGGGTGCCCGATCCCTTTGCGCATCATCGTTCCTTTGGGGTATACGGCGGGGTCTCCGCCCCCGATTTCGGCCTGAATCCGGAGCTTAGCTACAATACAAAATGAATGATTCCAATAAATATTCGCGTAACACAAGTTATATCGCAAGGAGATCCACACAAGTGCACAAGACATAGAATAAGTAAAAGGATATATCTATTAATGTGAAAATTTGAATACATCCAAATGAGTTCATACAACACAAATACTGAGTAATCAATGGTAAATCCGAAATCATGGTACAACGAAAAGCAAAATACAACGAAAGGTAATATGCGCCGATACTATCTATTACAAAAGCTATCTAATCGGTGAGGTCGCCGTCATCATCACTAGCGGCCTCGTCGAACTCGGAACTTGATCGGGCCGAGGTAGCACCTCGACGTCAAAGATTAGCCGATTGGCGAAACCGCCATTTGTTCTAGTCCCGGAGCATCTTCGAGTGGGCGGCTTCAAGCGCCTGGGCTCTACATCTTTGGATCCTCATCGGGATCCTCTTGGGTCTTTTTCAGATCCTCCTCGGGATCCTCTTCATTATCGACCAAGGTCGGGCATTGGTTCCGCCTCGGGCGTAGCAATGGTGGCGCATTGGCCGCTAAGGCGCAGCCTCGAGCCGCATCCCGCCTGGGTTAAGGCATGCGTAAGTTCTCGATTATCTCGCATTTGTTTGTTGATGGTCTCTCATGGCGCCCTATGGTGTCTCTTGACGCGTGCGCCTCCATTCTCCACTTCGTGCGACCTTCCTCGCACGTTCCACCTTCTCGCGAGTATTATCCAGCGTTCTGGATCAATGAATCTGATCCTCGCGAGCACGGATGGTGTCCTCGCGATCTTTAACGAGGAGAGTAAGGTTATTCTTCTCCTCTTGACTCTTTGTCGAAGGTGTCCTAGTTCACGAGTGCATTGTCGTTCCTGGTAAGCTCGGAGTCGCCCGAAGGAATACAGGCGCCAATGAAGTTCTAAGGCCCTATAATGATCCCGTTCAAAACGAAGCCGATCACGCCCCACCAGGTTGGGGTGCTGGCTCCATCTGTCAAACAAAGCGAGGTGGATTAGACGGATGCAAAGGAAAGATAAGGAGAACAAGGAAAGAATGACTAAGGAAAGTTAGTCAAAGTCAACTAAGTCAAATCAAATATGACTATGGATTCTCCAAGTATAAATTTTAGCTTAACCTAAACATCAATAATATGGTTCGTGCCATTTTTGAAATCGATTTCACAACTTAATTAGTCAAGTCACGGTACTACCCAACACAATCCAGGGTCCTATCCCGGGTTAGCTCGGTGCAAGTTTCCATCTTACTAGCCGAGCTCGATACCATAATCGCATCACGCCCAAACGTGACGCGACAACGATCAATCACTTAAACAGAAATAAATCAACAAATAAACCAAGATACAAAAATCCAAGTGAAATAGAGTCTAATGCAAATGGAATTTAAAATAACCACGAGTACAAATTACAACTTAAGGTCCGCAAGATCCGAATACAACCCAAAAGATCATCTTCATTAACTTACAGTCAAACAGAAATAAAATGAAGGAGTCCAACAACAAATAAGAGTAAAAGGAAATGTCGCTCCACACCACCGATAGGGATTCAATCAGAGGTTCGGTGTCTCCAGTACTCTTCATCTAAAGGTTAGAAAACAGGAGGGAATGAGACAGAAATCTCGGTGGATGGGGTGATCGTGTGTAAGTGTGGCGATATAATTAGTGAATGCGAGAAACTTAGTTGTATGAAAACGCATGAGAGATGATGCATGATTTTCACACATCCACAAGCGTCGTGATAAATATATTAAGTAATATACTTATACAATTTAAGAAAAACGATTCATGGTCAAGCGGGCACTATGGTGCAAGCAAGCGTGAGGATTGCGTGCGGATTTGTAACGCCAATCCTATGCAAGACAAGTAGCGGTTGCGTACGGATTTGTAGCGCCAACCTATGCAATACAAGTAGCGGTTGCGTGCACGGATTTGTAGCGCCAACCAAACGGGTCCGATTAACTCCGGAATAGTGTGGATCGGGACAACGATTCCTTCGTTCTTCCTTGTAACTCCCGAGCAAGATGGTCCAAGACTGTCACCTTATCGCTCCATGGCAAAGACAAAATCCATAGTGGAGCTAGAAAGGCTCGGATTTGTCATAATCATGATTATACCTTAAGTACTACAACCCGCTTCCCTTGGACAAACTCCGTCCCTCGGTTGCATGGATTAGGGACGATGGGGCGGAAGAGTGGAATAGCGGCCGAGCCGCCTTGTTCCATCCCCGACGTATCCATTCCGACCGTGAGCTCGACACACCAAGTTGACTCAGCGGGAAAGTAAACACGAGTTCATGAAGTCAACCAGCAATGAGTATTATTGATTCGGGAAGCGATTCATGAAAAGTTTTGAAAAATTTGTGTAAGGTAATTATGGCGTTGGTGGAGTTATTGGATGAAGATGATTATCGGGAGGATAGGCAATCTTCGATATCTTGAACGATTAGGTGGAACATAAGTCCCGTTATAGATTCGAATCGCAAGACGAGGAAGTCGCCCGCGATCGGGTATTAATCGGTCAAGGTGATCCGATAAGTCAAGGGGTTTTTGAGAAATTAAAATATTTTAATTAAATATTAAAGTAAGAGAGTTCAGGGCTGTTTCTTTAAAGGAAAATAATTTGAGTTAGGTCCTTATAAAAATAAAATTTACAATTAGCCCCGTTTTGTCAAAACCAATACTTTTGGGGTTAAAAGTTAAATACATAAATGTCCCGACCTTGAAAAATTATGAGGTCAGTTCCTAAATTCTCTAAATTGTTCAGAAATTCAGGTTTTTTTAAAGTTTTGAGGTTGAGTTTTTATAAAATTCTCACATTGGCCCCAAAATTGTTAAAATTGTCATTTCGGGCCCTAAGTTTAAAATAATCGGAACTCACAAACCGGAAGGGCTTCTAATGTGATTCCAGTTGGAAAATGTCACTAAGGTTAGTGGGATATTGGGGCAAAAACAGTTTTAAAACGTCACAAGTATAGGTCCCTCAACTTTTGAAAATCTCATTTTTGTCCCATTTTGAAATAATTGCCTTTAAGGCTTTTAGGGGTCCAATTGTTATGAAATTTGGACCTTGGGTCCAAAATATAATTATGTTATGGGTAAGTTAGTATTTCCAGGTACATGGGCTGTATAAGTCCTGGAAATTTCATTTGGGTCCTCAATTTTAATCTTTTACAATTTGGTCCCTCAAGTTTTATAAAATTACTTTCCAAGCTCTAAACACTTGGATTTTTGGAATACACTTAAAATATGTTATTTCCAGTCCCTTAAGAGTTAAAAATTCAATTTTTAAATTTAGGGTCTGATACAGTTTCGAAATTTGCAAAATAGCCCTTAAACTTCTCAAATTTTACAATCTAGTCCTTGGGCTTTTTAGGGTTGATTTTATTTATCTAAAAACTCTTAAAACTTTATTAAAATGTCAAAACATCATTTTTGAACCTGAGTACAGTCCCAAAAATCGAAATTTGCAGAGAGGTCCCTTAACTTTTATTTTCTTGCACTTAAGTCCACCAACTTTCCATTTTTGCATTTTAAGTCCAAAAATCGAAATTTAATCAATTATGCTCGACTTGTCCAGGTTATAGGCCATACAAAACATAGATTTCAAGAGTCATAAACATACATATCCATCTCATACAAGAATTTATCAAATATGACAATAAAGTGTACATGTATGTCCTAATTTTCGGTAAATCGCATTTTGAGCAACACTTGAGAAATTTTCCAACTTGATACAAGAAAATAGCATGCAATACATAATATATATCTCAAATGCTCAATAACAAAATACTACATGCATTTTTATGAAATAAAACACCTAGAAGTTGAAAGGATTTTTCCACCCACCTTGTTTGTTCGGTTGATGGTGTAAAGTGGTGTCACAAGACCTTGAGGATTTTAATCCTCACTTAAGGCAGCCCCTAAGTCCAATAATACAAGGAGTTTTGAGTTAGAAAAATGAAGATTTGGACCAAGGAGGGAAAAGAGAAAGAATAGGCCAAAGGTACCACACTTACCTTGTGTAGTTGAAAGTTGTAGTCAAAAATTGATGGTCTCTTAAGAACTTGATCACCACTTAAACAAAGCTCCAAGGTCAGCCCCTAATCACCTCAAAATGATAATTTTGGTGTTAAAATTCGAAATTAATAGGGGGAGAAGAAGAAGGTACCGAAAATCCCATTTCTTACCTTATTGTCCAAATTCTTCAAATTTCTTCAAGTCTAGAAGTCCTCTTCAAGGTGATGGTGAGACTCTTAGTATCTTCCAAGTCTTCTATGTAAACCTCAAAAATAAAAATCCAAACTTACATTAGTAAGTGAGAGGAGATAGCTAGATGATACCAAGACAAGAAGAGGAACAAAATTTCTTACCTTGTGTAGTGAGGTGTTCGAATTTTTAGAAGAAAAGTTCTTGAATTTTTACTTAGTGTTTAAGAGAAGAGAAGAAAATTGTAGAGAGAGGTAGGAGGATTTTTAGAGAGAGGTAAGAAGATTCGAGGCTTGAAGAGATGAATGTTGGTGAAATGAAGTGATGAATGAAACTTGGACAAATTTCTTGCCCAACTAGGCCTCTTGGC
The DNA here is from genome assembly GCA_016081115.2 of Rehmannia glutinosa. Classification (NCBI taxonomy): domain Eukaryota; kingdom Viridiplantae; phylum Streptophyta; class Magnoliopsida; order Lamiales; family Orobanchaceae; genus Rehmannia; species Rehmannia glutinosa. The sequence continues at coordinate 26,976,487 of CM071925.1, forward strand.
CGTCCACATGGGGTGGGGAGGGGACAAAATTTTGTTTTGTTCTATGGCTTGAAAGGTGTAGCTTGCATGAGGGACAAGGACCTTGGTCAAGATGAGGTCTTGCATGGGAGGATGCAATTGCAAGGATAGAGAGGAATGTTGGCATGGGGTGTTGGGAAGCCTCCAACATGTTGGATGATTTAATAATAAAGAATTGGTGTATAAGATATTGTGTATAAGATTTGAATTAATGGTGTAAAAATACACAAGGTGTACATGTACAAGAGTTGGGAGATATTTCTACACCAAAATTCACCTCATGACCGTCCACCTAAGGGTATTAGTGGTATTTGCCATATTTTGTTTTATGTCCCAAAATTGATGATAATAGGTGAATAATATCAATCTCCAAATTAATTAGTGATTTCCTTGATCACTTATAAGTCTCATGATCACTTAATCTAAATCGAATTCTTAATTCTATAAGGTATAAATCTCTAAAATAATAGTCTCCAAAAATTCTAAGGTGACTAATGAGATACGCAAATAACATTAATGATGATCAATCATGTGATCATAAATGCGAATTAAAATTAATAAATGATTATGATCACAAGAAGTAAATAAGGAAATTAAGGCAAAACGTAATTATCATTAATATTTACCCGTCAAAGTGACGCGGTAGAATTGTCAAATAGTACAAAGACGATACGTGATATAAGTACATGTTCGAATAAAAAAAAAACCGAGGGCTTCACAAATACAAAAAAGTCAACATCAATTGAAATAAAAATCAAAGACTATATATAGATTTTAAAAACTATATACGTTCACTTCTATTAAAAACTATATATATTCTTTGATTTTTATCTTTCTTTTCTAAAATCCCAATATATATAGTTTTCTTAAATCATAGGAGTATTGATAATGATGCATATATATTATTATGAGTAACACATCTTTTGGTAAACATTGAATTTTAGAGCCTACGGTTTACAATAATGAATCCAAGATCGGTAACATATCTTTGTTCCTAAATAATTGTTGCAAAATCCTAACATTTGTTAACTTTTGGTATAATAATAAGTAGGAATACCATTTATAATATTAAATAATTATTGCAAAATCTTATTATTTGATAACTTTTGTAAAATTATAAATAGTAATACAATTTATAATATTTTTCTAATATATATAAAAATCTTTGAACCAAGCAAGATCAATGTTTAAGATTGTACAATAAAATATTTCCGAATATAAGAAGTAAAATGAGCGGGATTTTTTTATTAATTTAATTTTGTTTTTCCTTTTTTTCTTTATTTAATTTTGTTTTTTCCTTTTTTATTTATTTAATTTTGTTTTTCCCCTTTTTTTTCCTTAAGTGGTCATTGATTAACAATAAAAGTAAAAATAGCACCAAGAAATTATTTAAAATTATGAAGTTGTTTTAAAGAGTAGTTAAAATCATTGTAGGCAAATAATTACCAACAAAGGTATAACAATATTTATGTAGGCCGATAATAATGTTGAAGTTGAATTTCAAAAAAATAAAAGAAATATAATGTAATTTAATTGTTTGACTTGTATTATGGTTTTTTGAGCTTCACCATTCGAGTAAACTCTTTTGATACAAGTTGATGTCAATTTGGTATTGAATAGGACTTGTCTATTAAAAAGATATAAGACTTTTAATTATCCAAAAGTTTAAAGACTTTTTATTCAAAAATTATAATATCGTTTATAGCCGTAATGAACATATAGTAAAAGTATATTCCAAAAACAAATGTAATAAAGAATACTAATTTAACAAAATTATACTTTTCAATTGAATCAATACAAAATAAATATTGAGATATTTATTCTAAAGCATGATATAAGAAACAAATGTTTCATTAATAATGATATATTGTTCATAGAAACGCTCCATAAAAAAGTGGCACCAAAATTATTCAAATATAAATAAAGTCTAGAAGTAGTTCAAAAACATCAATCATATATCACTTTAGTTATTTTCCTTCTTGATAACCGCCTTAGTTTTCTTCAAAGGGTCAGTCGAGAATCTGCCTCAATCTTTCTTTAAACATTATTGACATCATCAAGATCCGAGAAAAGAGTCAATATTCTTTAGTTTGGATTTGTCTAGAGAAGAAACTTCTTCCCGGATAAATTAAGATGATCTTGTTAAAGTACTATGTCATTAATTTGCTATATATAAAAATTTCAAATAAAAGAAAAGAAATGTATTAAAGATCCAATCAACAATATAAAATTAATACCATATCACCAACTAATTCAGAATGAATGGCGCTAGATTTAAGTTCAAGATCTTATGACAAAATAATAAAAATAAAATAAAATACACCTATTTGAATATAAATTTCCTGCTCATTATAATCAGTCGCAAATTAATGAACTGTTCATTTCTGACTGTCAATAAAAGTTGACTCAAATCTTGACGTGATATCTAAATCCATAGTCAACTTTTAATTTGTGTCCATTCACATTATGTAGGTCCCCATTTGATGGTTTAAGACCATTAAATTGATCCAATTTGCATGGGAGACGCCGATACAAAAAACTTTAATGTAATTACAATTTATAATGAATTTATAATTGAACAATATAAGAAGCTATTACAATAAGTAGATAGAAGTTTATTGTCGAATCAAAATCGTAAAACTAATAACCAAGAAAATGTTGCCGAATCAAAACAAAACAATAATTGCGAATCAAAACTATAAAACTAATAACCAAAACAATGTTGGCAGAGAAAAAAGTTTATATATATGAAACATAAAATATATTTGACACAAAAGGTATTGAAAATATGTTACTATGAGGAATAATAAAAAAATAAACAAATCATACAAAAACAACTTAAAAAATACAAAAAAACTATCAACAATAATCAAAAAGAAACTCACCAAATATTATCAGTGCAAATCCACAATATAGTTTATATAAAAACTCTTGTTTATTGCATAATTCGAGTTCAATATTTTCGATGTTGGGGTCACTTGATGAAAACAGAAATAGAGGGGAACATGAAGATGAAGCCATATTTGGTGGTTATGCTTCAAATTAGGATTAACAATATCAAAGTATTTCTTTAATGCAATTTAAGTAGTATAAATATAAGAGGATTTAGCATAAATGATAAGTCGCTAAAAAATCTCCGAACACAAAATCAATTGTTAATTCAATTGTGAAAGATACATAAAATCATAATTCGTCTATTTTATCAATTGTTAAACAATTTAGGAAAGTTAGAATAGTCATTAGTATTTAAAACTTGATTAATAATATTTGATGAAGATATGATGTATGGAATCAACAAATCATTGTAATATATATTTAAGAAGAACTAATGTATACTAATATCAATTATAGTGAAATATTATTTATAATTTTTAAAATTTATATATTATATATAGGTAGAATTGATACTATAGACTCACTTTTGGTATAAAGTTGAAATACCAATAAATAAAATTTTCCTAATTTTTATAGATATAAATTAGGAATACCATTCATGATATTTTCCTAATTTATATACATATAAAGTTGGAATACCATTTACAATATTTTCTTATAATATTTTTCTAATTTATATAATTACAATGATTTTCTTATAATATTTTTCTAATATAAGAATATATAATAATTACCATTTATAATGTTTACAATTGTTTCCAAATATTGTGAGACCCCAGATTTTTCAATCGTAGACGACGCGATCGCGGGTATTATTATTATTATTATTATTATTATTTTCTATCCTTTTTCCGATCAAAAGATTAAATATTCTGATAATTTATTTTTATATTTACTATTTGGTTTGTGATTCAAATTATGATTATGAATTTAGCATCGGTTATCTATTTCATCTTAATGATCTTTGAAAACTATATAATCCTAAATTAGTATTTTAAAAATACAATACCTTTGTGTTGAAAGATCATTTAGTAAACATTATATTTTCGAAACAATAGTACTTGAGGTTTACCTTATATAAAAATCCAACTTTTATATTGAAATAGCAAGTATCTCATACTTGATTGTGTCAACTTACTTATTACTTGATTTCACTAAATTATACTTGGAATAATTTTTATTTTATGGTGTATGTTAATGACACTTATTTTCACTTCTTTTACCTTTGTCGATTTCTTCGACTTTTAACGTGGCTTTTAACCGGTTCAACTTGTTCTTGAGTAACTAGCTAATAAAACTCTTTTAGCATAACATATTTATTTTTATTTTAAAATTTTCGAAATTAAGATTTATATATTTCAAAATAATTGTATAATTTAATTAATTACTTGATTGATATTTTTTTCTAGTACTATTGATTTAAAATTTTATTTGGTACCTTAGATTTTAAGTGATGACACTACACTTGGGAATTATTAGACACCTTATAACTTAGATGACTCATTACATAATTGGTTATGGAATTGATAAGTGATTATGAGATTTATAAGTGGGATTTCGGACATAATTGTTACCAACTATCACCAACCAACTTGAGACAAAAAAAAAGAAGAAAAATGAGATTTGGAGGGGATGGGTCGTCCATCATGTGGTATGAATCAAGATGACTATTTAAAATTAGAACACCCATCAATTCTTGTGGTTTATTCCCCATTTTACCACTCCATCCTATTTTATTCACCTCATTTACACACCTTCTTATTCTTTATCACATTCAAACCTTCAAGCTTGACTAATCCATTCCTTTGACCCATTTTGTCCCCCATGCAAGACACACCAACAAATAAATAGGACAAAAAAAAAAAATAAAGAATATGTGTGTGTTTGTAGGTTGTACACGGCCACTATGGCCAAAGTGGAAGAAAAATATTCATTTGGTCACTTCAATTCATCTCACTCTCTCATTTCCTCTCCAAAGTAATCCTAACACATATAAAACTTTCTCCCTAAACCAAAACACAAAATTCTCCATTCTTAAACTCAAAGGACCGAAAACTTGAGTCAAGGTAAGAAAAATTTTGTTATTTCATCTTCATCTTGTCTTCTTGAAATCTCTAAGCCTATATCCTTGATTTACTAACTTGGTGAATTTTTCTCTTTTGAGATACAAACATAATCTCACATCTTCATGAACTTAAGGAAAACAAGATTTAGTCATTAGCTTGAAGAGGACCTTCAAGCAATTTCTAGAAACAAGACTACAAGGTAAGAATTTGAGCTTGTAGCACCTTCTTCTTCTTCCCCTTAAAAATTCGAATTTTTGACTCCACAATTTTCACTTTTGGAGGTTTAGGGGTTGACCATAGAAGCCTTGTTTGAGGGTGAACAAGATAATTATTTTTTTACCTCCTACTTGACAAAAATTCCCACTACACAAGGTAAGTTTAGTATTTGACCATTTTTTTCCTTCTTCTTTCTTCTTGTTTTAATTCTCTATTTCCTAACCCCATTTTGTTTTTGTTATTTCTTGACTTAGGGGCTGACCTAAGTGAGATTATTACCAAGTGTGGTTCTCCTTTTTTTTTTACCAACAATTCAATTTATAAGATGGGTGGAAAATTCATTCAACTTCTAGGTGCTTTTGTTAAAATGCATGTACAATTTTGATCATGAGCCCTTGAGATATATAATTTATGTATTGCATGTCAATTTTATGTATCAAGTCATGAAATTTCTCAAGTGTGGCTCAAAAATTGCTAATTATTGAACTTTAGGTGCATGCATGTACAATTTAATGTTCTATTTGATGAATTCTTGTATGAATTGGACATGCATGTGTATGATCTTTGAAATTCATATTTTGGATGACTTATAACCTAGACAAGTCGATCATAATGGATTAAATTTCAATTTTGGACTTAAAAATACAAAAATAGAAAGTTGGTGGACTAAATAGCAAGAAAATAAAATTTAAAGGACCCCTCTGCAAATTTCGAATTTTGGGACTGTACTCAGGTTCAAAAATGACTTTTGGATATTTTAGTAAAGTTTTAAGAGTTTTAAGATAAATAAAATCAACCTTTAAAAGCCCAAGGACTAGATTGTAAAATTTTAGAAGTTTGAGGGCTATTTTGTAATTTTGAAACTGTACCAGACCATACTTTCAAAATTTGAAATTTTTACTCTTAAGGGACTGGAAATGACATATTTTAAATGTATTCCAAAAATCCAAGTGTTTAGAGCTTGGAAAGTAATTTTACTAAAATTGAGGGGCTAAAGTGTAAAAGATTAAACTTGAGGACCCAAATGAAATTTTCAAGACTTATGCAGCCCATGCACCTGGAAATACTAATTTAACTATAACATAATTATATTTTGAACCCAAGTTTCAAATTTCATAACAATTGGACCCCTAAAAACCTTAAAGGCAATTATTTCAAAATGGGACAAAAATGAGATTTTCAAAAGTTAAATGACCTACACGTATTTATTTTAAAAACTGCTTTTGTCCCAATATCCTACTAACCTTAGTGACATTTTTAAACTGGAATCACATTAAAAGCCCTTCGGTTTTTGTGTTCCGATTATTTTAAACTTAAGGCCCGAAATGACAATTTTAACAAATTTGGGGCCAATGTGAGAATTTTATAAAAACTCGACCTCAAAACTTTAAAAACCTGAATCTCTGAATAATTTAGAGATTTTAGAACTGACCTCATAATTGTTCAAGCTTGGGATATTTAATTATTCAAATCTTAACCCAAAAGTATTGGTTCTTACAAAACGGGGCTAATTGTAAATTTCTTTTTATCAAGGACCTAATTCAAATTATTTTCCTTTTACCAAAATAGCCTGGACCCTCCGATTTTAATTATTAAATTAAAATATTTTATTTTCTCAAAAAACCCCTTGACTTATCGGATCGTCTTGGACCGATTAATACCCGATCGCGAACGACTTCCTCATCTTGCGATTTTGAATCTATAACGGGACTTATGTTCTTATCCTTCCGATAATCGTCTTCATCCAATAACTCCACCAACGCCATAATTGTCACTCGCATTTTTCGAAAACTTTCGAATCGCTTCGAATCAATAATACTCATTCAACAATATTTAATCATAAATACCTAAAGTTTCCATATAGATTCAAAATCCTTAAGGTTATACAATAGTGTCAAAGATAATCACAAGCCGAAGATCATATCCTGGATCACTTAGGTGTGCTTCTTTTTACACCTAAGCTCGATACCACAAATCATCACGCCCCAATTTTATAATCAAATTAATACCCAATTACAACTCCGCATATTCATTAACTTAGGTTCATCAAGAGATATTATCTAAGTATAAACAACTAAAAATATAAATACAACGAAGGTCAATAAAACTGTCACATATAATTATAATAGAGTTATAACTCACCTAACTATTACAAGATAATATAGTTATATTGTTGTTGCTGACGGATAAGCCCTTCAATCGAGAAATTGCTAGGTTGAATCAATCATGATTTGGAAGGCTCAAGTGGGTCTCATCGATATCCAAATGTTTTATCTCCGAAAAGTTTTTATAAAATCGTGGGGTGAGCTAAATGAGCTCGAGAGGGTTGGGGTAGGGAATGCAATATCTGTTTAATGAAAGGTGAAGTGTTTCTTTGAGAAAAGTACTTGGTATGCCCGAAAATATATATGTATGCATTATAATGATGCATGGAAGAATTATTTTGTAATGATCAAGAACATGTTGCAATTCAATAATGATATATTAATATTTGATGTTGTCAATGATGTAATGCACATTGTCACGCGATTAGTCAAAATACGGTAAACATTTTTGCTTTTTAAACAGCCAATGGATATCCCAATTTTTTTAAAACAAATAGGGGATATCTCATTTTAAAATTGAAGTATAAACATGTAATCAATTAGTTCGTCAGCCCGAAATAAGAAACGTAGGATCAGTGTTGATCGGACACTGACCTTGTCCGTTCTCCTTATTGCTTCCAATAATATATTTGGCCAAGCTGATCACCTTATCCCTCCCACTAGCTCGACGTCTCTTTAGCTATGGGCTTTTGGCGAGAGATCGTCATATTCATGAATATACGTTCTACGACCCAAGTTTCGTCGCCGTCTCGGCCCGGGCCGAAAATGGGAGTAGGCAAATGGGTAGTCAACAATGATCACAGGCAACTTGTTCGATCCATTGTCTAACCTACCCACACCGCAATGGACTCAGTCAGTCAATATTTTTGTCAAAATGACATTTATTTGCCAAAAGGCCAAGTCAAACAGTTACAAGAGTTAAGATGCAAATAATATTGCAACTTCAAACCATGAATGGTACAATTTATGTTTTCTTTACAACTAAATAATTTAAAAATGGCGTATTCATGATGTCATGAAATAGTTTAATGACATGAAGTTTACGAAATAACTAATGTCGTGAAATTTATGAAGTGCAAGCAAACCTAAATTTCTTTAGAAAAATGACATTTTGCCCACCTTTTATTCACCTCAAATACGATTCTTTTCATCGTCTTTAGTATCCCGTATCATCTAAGGATTCCCACCATGCCTACAATAATCAACATTAAGCTTAAAATAAACAACTCCATTAAAGATTCTATAAATCACTAAAACTTACCAACCCTTTCAAAACTAGCTTGAATGAAAAATCTAGAAAGCTAGAAAATCTAGAAATCAATAGATTACATTTAGTTTTTAGTCATCTAGAGCTTGGGCATATGGGCTTTTAAAGTTCTTGGCTAATGGAACGTAAGTCAATTTAACGCAATTTACATGTCCCTCCTTAAATCTTATTAAATTTTAAAAGATTGATAGTAAAGCTTATCAATTATTAAATCTTATAGAAACAAAAATACATATACCCATATGTGCCTTAAATACTAATTACGAGTTATATGCCAGAATCATGTCCAAAATTTCATTCATATTCTTAAGTCATTAGTCAATCAATCATTATTTTGATTTCATTAGTCCAGTATTAATATTTAACTTGCAATTTGACTCTTTAATTAAATAGTAATATTATTAGCGAGGAGAAAAAATTTGATATAAGGGATTTTCACAACAATCTAAACAAATTAGGGGTACGTCCTTAGGTTCCGGTATTAATTTGGTACTAGTATTGTCAGGATTTGGTCTCGAATAAATTACAATTGTACATCAAAATTTACAGTCCTTCAAAAAATCCCAAATCTTTTACAAATGTAATTATTCAAGAATTTCTATTTCTTTTTTTTCTTCTTCTGAAATAATTGAGGGCCTAATTTAATTCATTCTTATTAAATTTTTTAAATTAAAATTTTTACACATGGTGAACATTACAGTAAAGAGCAAACAAGACCCAAAAAGGAATTTAGAGGTCTTGCCCTATTCACATGGTTCGGTAGAACAGAGAATCCCAATTTTTGGGATTCAATATCTTAATCCAATATTAATAATACTATTATTATTTTTCCAGTCATTTACTTATTTATTTATAAAATTTCTAAAACTTATCCCACCTTTACTGTGCTCTTTCCTTTTTAAGGGTATACCAAAGCCTCTGTCCCGTCGGTCTGTCACCTATAATAGAAATATTGAAACTACTATTAAACGAAAATAAAATATGTCTAAACGAAAAAGGAGGGCAATCGACTTATCATTTTTTTCACCTCGTATTATGGTTGGTCCAATAACCCTTTTTAAATGCGAGATCTAAGGTGATTTCTTCCGGATCTAGCCTTCCCACCGTCGGTACTCCTTAGGTGTGTTCGGTGGAAGCAAAAGAAGAAGATGATTTTAGATGTTTTAGTGAGGTTTATAGGAGAAAATCTGCACACACAAGCAAGAGACGGTTTCGAGATTACGGAAGATGAAAGAAGAAAAATAAAGCTGAATTTTCCTTTCTTCTTGAGCAGCCTGTCGGCCGAGAGAGAGAAAAAAAAGAGAGCAAGGGGCGAGAGAGAGATATCAGATAAGTGAGAAATGATAAATAGGATTAGATTTTTACTATTTATTTTGACCAAGTTGGGTCAACAGGCTATAATGTTGGGTCATGATCTCTTGGACTAGGTTATGGTGTTGGGCTAAGTTGCTTAACTTCTCTATTTGGTTGGGCCCAGTTTCTTGGCTATGGTTTGTTCCAAAGATAATAAATCTCTTAATGCAAATGGCTCAAAATAACTTTAATGGATGAAAATTAATATTCCAAATAGAAATGTGATAGATACTTAATTAATCTTAATTCTAAGTTGACCCAAACATACCCGAAATTAAATAATTCAAATACCCATCCATTTTAATCAATTCTTCAAATCAAGATTTCTAAAATCACAATTTCAAAGATTTCTAGTAACGGCGATCCGATTAATTCTTAACGTAGCCTAGTTTCCATACCTAATTACTACCATAATTCACATCTAATCGGTTCGTAATCCTAAATTTCCCAATACTAGGATCCAATAAATCAAAACACCAAATGATTAATTTGAGTAAAAAATGAGAATCACTGAACTAAATCGTGTATCAGTCAAATCTTAAATACTACAACAATAAAACTTGGAATTAAAATATTACAACAAAAATAGTAAAGATACAAATAAAATTACTAAAATATTCTTTTTACTAGTTGTTGATTTAAAGTGGGGTCTCACACGCCCGACCCATACCCGTGTCTTCAGAGTAAGACCCGTTAGACTCATTAGACATGCCAACTTCATATATTTGATCAAATATTTACGATTTTCATTTGAAAATAGTGCATTCAAAATTTATGTTATTTATATAATTTTATAGATATTATATGAATTATGAAATAAACACCAACATATAGAAATCAAGAGTTCTTGAACAAAAATAATACAATATATTCATCATATATATAACCTAAAAATAACAATAAAAATTTAAATTATATGGGTCGGGTCCTACCATACCGATTACCCGATCCATACCCGCTCGGTCTAAAACTTAATACCCATTACCCGCCCATACCCATTTATCGGACCCATACCCGCCACAAATGAGGCGGGTCTCTACCCGACCCATTGCCATCCCTACTTAGGACCCTATATATACCTTAGAACCCTAACCCTATACACATTTTCAGATTTTTTCACACATTTTGTTATTTTATTTTTCTGTTTTATTTTAGTTTTGGTGGTTTTGAAGTTTAAAAAATGGATTTCACCCAATAACACTACGGGATTTAATCCTTGAGGTTGAGGGTGAAGCACCACCATCGGAAAACCACCAAAAGCGCCAATGAATATTTTTGGGGCTGTTTTATAATTTTATTTATTTCGAATTTTCTTAAATTATTTTCAAGTGTTATTTTCCTATGGATACTTGGGGTTGTTTTCTTTTAAATTATTTTATTTAAAGTATTTCGAATTTTTTTGTTTGGAAAAAAAAAAAGAAATATCTGAGATATATATATATATATAATTAAAAATATAATAAAATAAATATATTCTTAATTAATTATTTTGAAGTTTTAAATCATTTTTCAAATATTATTTCCTATGGGTATGGGGCTGTTTCTTAATTAATAACACTACAATATTTTTATTTTCCTATGGGTTCAATGAGGCTACTTCCAAGTAAACCACTAATATTTTACCTTAAGGTTGAGGGAAAATTGCCTAGAACCTTTTGCATGTTATTCAAATCATTAGATCTATTAATTTCACCATATATTACAAATATTATTTTTCAAACTATCTCGAAATAATGGGTTTATTAAGATTTTTTGTTGGTCTTTTGGTTCAATGAGGCCATTCCAAGATAACCACTAATGTTTATACCTTAAGGTTGAGGAAAAATTTCTAGAACCTTTTGCATGTTGATAAAAACATTATAAAAAAGAACTTGAATACTAATATTTCAAATTTATTTTATATCTATTATTAAAAATAGGATATATCTTATCATATTTTATTTTAAAGTCTTAAAGAGTGAAACAATCGGAAAATGATATCCGGACCGCCGAAAAACCCGGAGGGACCGTTGTCCTCCGGTCGCCGAACCGCCGCTGCCTCCAGACGCCATGGCTAGTATGGTCGTTTATTTCCGTCTCACTTCTTTTATTTTTCTTCTCTCTAATGCTATTTTACTTAAATAATTAAAATACTTTGATAATTTTATGTAACTATTCTATATATATTCTGAAATTTTAATATTAATTGTTAAAAATAATTGGACTAAAAAGTGTTGAAAATTCATGTAGGAGCCGAGCCACTCTTGGTGCCATAGCTACTTGACCATCAAACAAAAAAATACATGTGGGTAAAAATTTAGCCAATTTTAATTCTGTTTGGGTAAACTTTATTTATTCTTTACTTAACACAAGTTTAAAATCATGAAGTTGCATGAATTGATGTTACTTAATTGAGTAGTCAATATGATGGCTTGTATGTTTAATTTGAATTTACTATGGCTATGTTTGGGTATGGTTGCATGACAAGTAGAAAAATAATCTTGTTAAATTCTATTATATAGAATACTTGTTTGATAGGTTTTAATTTATTGTTACTGCTCATTTTTGAAGATGTTGGATTAGCATGATTAATAATATAGAAAATAATGGTTAGAAGATATAACCACTAAAGGATATAATTGTGCAACAATTGAATTTTGAATAAATAACCTCATTTATCTTATGATCATTACTTAATCCATTTGTTGTATTATGATTGTTATACTAATTGTACACAACATATATTAGTATAGAAATGATACTTGAACTCTTTGTAATCATAGATCGTCTATCGAATAGGTTGCTGTTGATGTTTGCTCGACTACACATGGGCCTATTCCCATTTTTTTGGTCGGGAGGACGGCGAGAACTTGGATCATAGTATTGGTATATTAGGAATATGACGGTATCAGGTTTAAACCACGGCTAAAGAGTCATCGAGCCACTCGGGAGGAATAAGGTGTTAGGCTTCGGCCTAGTGCGTTGGAGAACGCGGTGGGGTGCGGTGTTTATTCCACACCGGCCTCGCGTTTACCGTTATGTTATCCCGATCATTTGATTTTAAAATGGGGCATAAAACTTTGTCCGTTTTAAAATCATTTTGAATCGAACGTTAAGGTGCGGTGTAAATTCCACATCAGTCTTTCGTTATTATTGAGTAGTGTCTAACTTTTATCAATGTTGTAAAAATCGGCCCAGCGGCCGCCAGGCGCCGACTAGCGCTAGGCGCCCTAAGCCGACCCGATTTTCCGAAAAATCGGCCAAAAAATCGCAGGGGCAAAAATCGGGCTGGCGCCCGCCAGCGGGCTAGGCGACCTGGCGGGCGCAAGCGGCAAAAAAATCGGAAAAAATCGGAAAAAATCGGTCAGGCGTGCAGGCGGAATAAATCGCCAAAAATCGGGAAAAATCGCCAAAATACAAAAAAATAAAAAAATAAGAAAAACTTGGGCTTTTCTAGCGCCGATCTAGGCGCCCAGGCGCCCGCCTAGGCGCCCTAGCGCTAGCGCCGGTTCTTGCCCGATGGCGCCTAGCGATTTCGCAACCTTGCTTTTATCACGATCTTCTTTTTAGAAATTTGTCTTTGACTTATCATAATTTGATAAAATTTTGGTTCGTCTTTTGAAAATGCTAATTACTTTACTTAACCTCCATTGTGCACTCCACATGCATCACACAGATTTCATAATTTATTTTCTTAAAACTTTTTTCGCATTTCCCAACCCCACTCATTGGCGGTTTAGCTCACCCCACGTTTTCTAAATTATTTACCAAAAATAATGAAGATGATCCAGGACACCTCAATCCAAGAGTAATCCAGGACATTGGCTCTGGCCGCTTATATATGTTAAATTTCTCTAAAGTACTTTGACCATGACATGTAATAAGCCACTTTGGTATCTTTTATTGAAAACCTACTTATGGTATTAAGACTTCCACTCTTTTGGCGTGTACTAGACGATAAGTAAGTATTTTGTATTTGGTATCCTATAATTGTGATGGAGTTAATTTTATGACCTTTATTTATGTTTTATTAATTTATTAGTTTGAATTATTATTATTATTCGGGCGTGCGATAGTGGTATCGAGCTTGGGTGTAGGAAACTACATCTATGAAGATCCGAATATGATGATCTTTCGCGTGGTCGTATAACTCAATTTGGATCTCTATATTAAGAACTTCATTTTATTTCATTTTATTTTATTTTCTTGGGTCGGTCTATAAGTGCGTAGGACTTGGTGGTTACTTATCTTATTGGTCGATGGATTAGTATGCCCTATATATTCTCGTTCAGTTTCTCGACTGATGGGGTGTTCATCATGTAGGATGGACCCATGGGATCAGTGGTCTCTCCGTTGTCTTGAGCATGTCCAGTACTTAGAAAATCTTGTTGACTAGTACTCTACTCGTAGCGACGATATGCAAGAGTTGTTTTATCAGGAACAACAGTACACTTTTCAGTTGGAAGTGCAACTCGCTCTGACTCATGCGACCTTACAGGATTGCAACTATCAGATTGATCAGGTGACCCAACAGCTGCTCACAGTTCAGGCGCAGCGTGAGCAGGAGCGAAGACTATCAGGGCGAGGGCGATAGGTCTCTGCACGGCTATACCTGGATTGGCCGTACCTCCTGTGGTTCCTTCTTCCCTCTTCGATGAGGAGCCTTTCGAGGAGTCCGATTCGATGATGACTTGATGATGTGGGAGGTTGACTAGGATGGGGTCATAGTGATAGACCCGTAGATTAGATATATTATATGATAGGTATATATGTTTTGACTACAACGTAAGTGTGAAGTTTTTGTCTATATTATCATGACAGTAAAGCGGTGTATATGATAGTAACACGACCTAGTTAGTAGCATCTTCCTATAATAGGTGCCATTTTGATCTATGTTTTGTCATTGTATAAAGTTATGTATGGTGTACATATAAATGAGGGCAAGGTTCGCTTTTGTAATTTTGTTTCGTGTTGTGATATGTTTGTTAATGTATACATTTGGTAACATTGTAATAACACATATTCTAACAACCTTTCATCTTTGTAACTCTCGGTTGATGGCTGAACGAAGAGGTAGGGGACGCCCATGTATGCATCATAGATACGAACCATATCCTCTCGCATAACGAAATCTTTGGAATCGAATCCCCAAATCCACCAAACCTGCTGCGAGAACCAGATCCCGAACACTCAAATGCTACAACGAGTTGGTGGTGTATTTGCAAAGAAAAACTCAATCGGGCAACATCATATAGGTCCCCATTTGTAGAGACTCATGATCGGGTCTTTGGAAAGATTCCTTCGATTTAACCCCACCAGCCTTCCGGGAGAACACGATGACATAAAAGCCGAGGATTGGTGGAAAAGATTGAGAGCATATTTGATGCTTAGAAGTACATGAAGAGCAACAACTTACCTTTGTGATATTTTTATGCGGAAGAGGCAACTCACAACCGGTGGCGAATCTGTTGAGGAAAACTTGACACGAGACAGGACTAGAAAGACATGTGGAAATTTTGTACATGAGTTTCGTAAATAGTACATTCCCAAAGTCGTTCGAGAAGCACGTAGGGACGAGTTTCACCACCTTAGGCAAAGATTAATGTCAGTTGTTCAGTACGAAGAAGAATTCCACCGATTATCCAAGTATGCACCAGGATTAGTGCAAGAGGAAGAGGATAAGCTGTACAAGTTTACTAGTGGCCTCATCATCGAATTGCGAAACAACTATTGGCTACCGAGATTACTACGTGCGAAGTTGCGGTTGTTTGCCGCAAGAATTGAAAGCGGATTGACTCGGGTAGAGCCCAAATATAAAGGGAATATTGGGAGTTCAAAGGGCCCTTCTGGAGGTCGATCGCAAAGCCGATTCAATCGAAGCGAGAAACAAGGGATGGGTACGGTTGCGAGAATTATTTTGAATTTCCTTAAATTATTTTCAGTGCTATTTTTCTATGGATACTTGGGATTGTTTTCTTTTAAATTGATTTTTTTAGTATTTTGAATTTTTTTTTGTTTTTTAAAAAAGAAATATCAGATATTGTCACGCCCAAATGGGACGCGGCGACGATCCACAACTTAATTACTAATAACCATACGATGAAAGACAATTATCAACGAGAACCCAATGAAACAGTCAAAATAGCGCGAAAATAAAATAACATAGGTACAATTACGAGTCCACAATCCAAATTACATCCTCGAAAACCAACCAACGATAACGACTTAAAAGTCAAAGGGTCCTACGCCCTTGATTTACAACCGAAATGAAAAGAAAACAAAATAGTCCAACAAAGAATCAAAAGAAATAAGTCCATCAACAACAACAAGAAGTAGTATATCCAACAAGCGGAGTAAAAGATCCGAATTCCAAAGCAAATCACGACTCCTCGAATACAATGGGATTTCACATTGAAGCAATGGCGAGCCTCGCCACGGCGACTAGCGGTGGGTCGGGCTCAATCAAGGCGGTTCGCTCAAAGATCTTCAACGAAGTCCTCATCTAAAGGTTAGAAAACGGTGGGGATGAGACATAAATCTCGATGGATGGGGTGATCGTGTGCAAGTGTGGCGATATATAGTTAATGCGAGAAAACTTGATTATATGAAAACGCGCGTGAGTATGATGCATGAATTCACACACGATCCACAAGCGTCGTGATAAATATATTTAAGTAATATACTTATACGATTCAAGAAAGCGATTCATGGTCACACAGCACTATGTGATTGATCAAGACAGTAGGATTGTGTATGGAAATGTAACGCCAATCCCCATGCAAGGCGAGATAATGGTTGCGTAAGGATTTGTAGCGCCAACCAATGCAAAACAAGTAGCGGTTGCGTGCAGTTTGTAGCGCCAACCAAACGGGTCCGATAACTCGAATCGTGTGGATCGGGACAGCCAGATTCCTTCGTTCTTCCTTGTAACTCCTCGAGCAAGATGGTCAAGACTGTCACCTTATCGCTCCATAGGCAAAGACAAATCCACAAAGAGAGCTAGCTAGGCCCGGATTGTCATAATCATGATTATACCTCAAGTACTACGACTGCTTCCTTTGGAAAAACTCGTCCCTTAATTGCCGATTTGGATTAGGGCGATGGGGTAGGAAGAGTGGAATAGCGGCCCGAGCCGCCCTGCCCCATTCCCCCGAGCGTATCCATTCCGAGTCGTGAGCTCGACACACCAAGTTGACTCAGCAGGAAAGTAAATACAAATTGAGCGATCTCAACGAGCAATGAGTATTATTGATTCGGGAAGCAGATTAGGAAAATTTTTGAAAAACGCGAGTGGCAATTATGGCGTTGGTGGAGTTTTGGATGAAGATGATTATCGGAAGGATAAGCAACCTTCGATATCTTAAAAGATTAGGTGGAACATAAGTCCCGTTATAGATTCAAAATCGCAAGGCGGGAAGTCGCTCGCGATCGTGTATTAATCGGTCAAATTGATCCGATAAGTCAAGGGTTTTTGGGAGAATAAGATATTTTAATTAAATCTCCAAGTTAGAGGGTCCACGGCTATTTTAGTAAAATAGAAAATAATTTGAGTTAGGTCCTTTATAAAAGAAAATTTTCAATTTAGCCCCGTTTTGTAAAAACCAACACTTTTGGGGTTAGAAATTGAATAAATAAATATCCCGACCTTGAACAATTATGAGGTCAGTTCTTAAATTCTCCAAATTGTCCAGAGATTCAGGTTTTTAAAGTTTTGAGGTCGAAATTTTGTAAAATTCTCACATTGGCCCCAAATTTGTAAAAATGCCAATTCGGACCTTAAGTTTAAAATAATCGAACTCACAAACCGGAAGGGCTTTTAATGTGATTCCAGTTGAAAATATCACTAAGGTTGGTAGGATATTAGGACAAAAGCAGTTTTTAAAACAAATATGTGTAGGTCCTTTAACTTTTGAAAATATCATTTTTGTCCCATTTTGAAATAATTGCCTTTAAGGCTTTTAGGGGTCCAATTGTTATGAAATTTGAACCTTGGGTCCAAAATATAATTAAGTTATAGTTAAGTTAGTATTTCCAGGTGCATGGGCTGCATAAGTCCTGGAAATTTGATTTGGATCCTCAAGTTTACTATTTTACACATTAGTCCCTCAATTTTAGAAAATTTACATTCCAAGCCCTAAACACTTGGATTTTTGGAATACATTTAAAATATGTCATTTCCAGTACCTTAAGATTAAAATTTTTAAAATTTAAAGTTAAGGTGTGGTACAGTTTTAAAATATGCAAAGTAGCCCTTAAACTTTCAAAATTTTACAATCTAGTCCTTGGCTTTTAAAGGTTGATTTTATTTATCTAAAAACTCTTAAAACTTTATTAAAATGTCCAAAAGTCATTTTTGAACCCGAGTACAGTCCCAAATTTCGAAATTTGCAGAGGGGTCCTTTAACTTTCATTTTCTTGCAATTTAGTCCACCAACTTTCCATTTTTACATTTTTAAGTCCAAAATTAAAATTTAATCAATTATGCTCGACTTGTCCAGGTTATAAGTCATCCAAAACATGAATTTTAAAGATCATACACATGAATATCCAATACATACAAGAATTCATCAAATAGAGTATTAAATTGTACATGCATGCACCTAAAATTCAATAAATAGCAATTTTGAGCAAATCTTGAGAATTTTCATGATTTGATACATAAAATTTACATGCAATACATAGATTATATATCTCAAGGCTCATGATCAAAATTTCTACATGCATTTTAATCAAAACACATAATAGTTGGAAAGTAATTTTTCCACCCACCTTAAAAATTTGAAATTGTGAAATAAAAGGATAAATTTCACAATTTTTGGATGAGGCCTCTTAGGTCAGCCCCTAATTCAAGAAATATCAAAAATTTGAAGTTAGAAAAATGAGAGAAAAATTAAGGAGAAAAAAAAAGGAGATAAGAAAATGAGAAAGACTACACTTTACCTTGTGTAGTAGGTGATTGGAGACTAGTTGAAGCTTTAAAATTGGAAATTTTGGTTCAACTCCAAAATCACCTAAGGTCAGCCCCTATTTCTCAAAAATGAAAAAGGGGTGTTAAAATTTGAAAAAAATAGAAAGAAGAGGAAAGAAGGGTTCTAGTGTCCAATTCTTACTTTGTAGTCCAAATTCTCTACTAGTTCTTCTTCAAGTCTTGAAGTCCTTCTTCAAGATGATGTCAAGCTCTAATCTTCAAATGGCCTTCTAAATGTACCTCCAAAAACCAAAATTATCTTAAGTCAAGAAGTGAAAAGAGGTAGGTAGATGATATCAAGATGAATTGGAGAATAAAATTTCATACCTTGTGAAGGGGGGTGTTCGAATTTCTTGGTTATAAGGAGGAAAAATCTTGAAAATTTTTCTAAGTGTTGAAGAAGAAGGTAATAAGAAAGAGTAGAGAGAAGTAGGAAGTTTAGAGAGAAGGATGAGAAAATTAGCTTTGATAGTTAGAATGTGTTGGATGAAAAATGAAAATTTTGTGTAAAATTGGCCATATTGGCCGTCCACCATGGGGGGGAGAGAGGAATTTTTGTTCAATTTTGTGTCTTGAAAATTGTCTCTTGCATGGGGACATTTTGGAGGTCAAAGGTATGGGCAAGAGATGGTTTGAATGGAATGTTGGAAGACTTCCAACATGTTGGCAAAATTAATAATAAAAAATTTATGTAAGAGATGATGTGTATAATGTTTGAATTAATGGTATAATTATACACAAGATGACTAATATAAGGTGTACATGTACAAGAGTCGGATGATATTTTTACTCCAAAAATCATCATCATGGCCGTCCATACTTAGGGCATTATGGTAATTCGATATATTTTTTTGTCCCAAATTTGATGATAATAGATGAAATATGTCAATCTCCCAAATAATTAGTGATTTCCTTGATCACTTATAAGTCTCATGATCACTTAAAATCGTAATCTCTAAAATAAATAGTCTCTTAAAATTCTAAGGTGACTAATAAATACAAAAATAGTAATAATGATCAATCAAGTGATCATAAATGCAAAATAGAATTAATAAAGATCATGATCACAAGTAATAAATGAAATGAAATAAAATCCAAAATACATATATTATTAATATTTACCCGTCAAAGTGACACGGTAAAATAGTCGATCAAATACATAGGACGACAATAAGAATCAAATATAAGCTCGGAAAAATCGTGGCTTCACATCCTCCCCTCCTTAAAAGAATTTGGTCACCAAATTCTCTTCGAATAGTTTCGGATATTGATTCCTCATGTCTTCTTCCATCTCACACGTTGCGTCTTCGTCTCGGTTGTGGTTTCGCCACACCACTTTAACCATCGAATTTCTCTCTTACGCAATGTCGTATCTGGCGATCAATGATCCGGATCGGCCTCTGTGTAGGATAGATTTTCCATTAGAGGAGGAGTATCTCGGTGATGATATGCTCGTGATCCGGTTGATACTTCTTGATCTCGACACGTGGAATACGTCATGCATTCCCGCATATGGTGTTGTAACTTTCGAGTCGGTAGGCTAACTTCCCGATCCTTTGTAAAATCTTATAAGGTCCAACATATCTCGGACTTAACTTGCCTCCTTTCTTCGGATTGATTAATCCTTTCCGTGGTGAAAGTCCGAGAAATACTTCATCTCCGACTTCAAATTCCAAATCCCTTCTTCTCTTGTCCGCGTAACTATTTTGGCGCTCGAGTCGTGCGAATCCGCTCCTTGATCGCTTGACCTTCTCCATGGCCCCCGAACTAAGTCGACCTTTGGAATCGAGGCGACTTTCATTTCTCTTTGAGTCCATTGGTCATCAATCTCCCGGTGGAGTGGGGATCTACATTTTCGCCCATATAATGCCTCGTAGGGTGCCATCCCAATCGTGGCACGATAAGCTGTTATTGTAGGTGAACTCGGCTAATGGTAAGTGCGAATCCCAACTTCCTTGAAAATCAATGTGCGTGCTCGCAAAGCATATCCTCAAGAGGTTTGGATTGCTCGCTCGGTATCCATCGGTTTGTGGATGTCTTCTTTGTCTTTGAAACTTAGCGAGGTACCCAATTCCTCGTGCAAGCACTTCCAAAATTTGGAGACAAACCTCGGGTCTCTGTCGGATACTATGTTGATTGGTACTCCATGCGGTCGAATTATTTCTCGGATATAAGTGCATGCAAGTTTACGCAAGCTATCGGTTTTCTTGATGGGTAAAAGTGTGCGATTTTTGTGAGTCGGTCTCACGACTACCCAAATAAGCATCATGGCCTCCTCTAGTCCTTGGTAGATCCGTCACGAAGTCCATCGTTATGTGTTCCCATTTCCACTGGGAATTCTCAATGGTTGTAGTAAACCAGGACGGTCGTTAGTGTTTGTTTTTACTCGTTGACAAGTCAAACATCTCACAACGAATTCCGCTACCTGGTTCTTCATGTTTACCCACCAATAACTCCGTTTGAAATCCTTATACATCTTGTTTTCTCCAGGATGTATAGTGTATTTTGAACGTGTGCTTCTCGCTAGGATTCTATTCCTAATCGCATTATTCGTCATTCGGTACACACACTCGATTAGGAATCGATAATTCCATCTCCGTGTATCGAGAATTCGATCTTTCTCCTTTAAGTATCTTTTCCTTGATTTTTTAAAAATGTGCATCTTTCTCTTCGCTTCCTTGATCTCATTCAAGTAGATCGGGTTTAACCGAAATATTAGCACATGAAATCGAGTATTGGTTCTCGTCGATTCTAATTGCTCAGCTCTTCTAATGATTCCCACTCTTGATTCATAAGTCCGCTAAGCTCGCTACGCTTAGAGCGTGGCTTCTGACGTTAGCTTTCCGGGATGGTATTGAATATCAAAGTGATAGTCCTTAATCAACTCCATCCATCTCCGTTGCCTCAGTTGAGGTCTTTTCGGGAGAATAGGTACTTCAAGCTCTTATGGTCCGTGAAAACCGTGATTGTTGCTCCGTAGAGATAGTGTCTCCATTTCTTTAATGCGAACAACACTATCGCCGCCAATTCCAAGTCATGTGTTGGATAATTGGCTTCATACGGCTTGAGCTTTCGTGATGTATAAGCGATAACTTTTCCTTCCCGCATGAGCACTTGCTCCTAGTCCTTCTTTTGATGCATCACTTGTAGACGACAAAGTTTTATGTTCCCTTTGGAGGGCTAAGATCGAGTCGTAGTAAGTCGTTTCTTGACTCTTGGAAACTCGCCTCGCACTTGTCATTCCACTCAAACTTGACTTGCTTTGCGGGTTAGTCGAGTGAGTGGTTTGATTATCTTGAAGAAATCCCGGATAAATCTTCGATAATATCCAGCTAGTCTAGAAACTCCCGATTTCCGTTACAAACTCAAAGTTGTTTCCATTCAACCACACGATCTGTACCTTGAAGGATCTCGCAATCCCGGTTAGGATACTATGTGTCCCAAGAACACGACTTAACTAAGCCAAAATTCACACTTTGAATTTGGCATGCAACTTATGCTCGTAGTGTCTCCAAAATGATTTTGAGGATGACGTTCGTGTTCTTCTCTAGACTTAGAGTATACGAGTATGTCATCAATGAATATCACTACGAATTGATCCAAATAAGGTTGAAAGACTCGATGCATCGAGGTCCATAAATGTTGCTGGTGCATTCGTCAAACCGAAAAGGCATCACTACAAACGCGTAGTGTCCATATCGGGTTTGAAATGCGATTTTGGAAATGTCTTCTTCGCGGATCTTGATTGGTAATATCCTTGTTGTAAATCAAACTTCGAGTACACGTTGCTCCTTGGAGTTGATCAAACGATTCGTCTATCCTCGGGAGGGGATATTTGTTCTTGATGGTTATGCTATTAAGACCACGATAATCTATACACGCCTTAATGTGCCATCTTTCTTTTTGACGAACAACACAGTGCTCCCACTTTGAGACGCACTCGGTCGATAAATCCCACATCCATCGGCCAGTAATTGCGTCTTCAACTCTTGTAACTCAAGAGGAGCCATTCTATATGGGGTTTAGCGATCGGGCGGTCCCCGTAACACCGATGGTGAACTCGACTTCCCTATCCGGAGGGACAGTGGTGAGTTCTTGTGGAAATACATCCGTGTATTGTGATACTATAGGTACTTGGTTAATGTGTGTATCAACCGTGGGTTTGTTAATTACAAACGCCAAGTACCTTGAGCCCCTCTAGTAATCGCCTTCCTCGCTTTTATTGCTAAAATGATTGGGGCAATCTTAACTCGTGCCCTTCCCGAAATTTCGACCGGGTTTTTCGGGTTCACATAGCTTAATGGACTTGTTATGGCAGTCCATTTGTGCATGGTGTGCGAGATAACTGATTCATTCCCAATATCACGTCGTATTCGGATATAGGTAATAAGATCAAATCGGCAGGAAAATTTATCTCATCAATCTTAACTTCGCATGAATTGTAGATAATATCCATTATATGACTTGTACCCATAGGAGTTGACACTTCTAGACATATAGGCATATGTTCCATGCATGAATGCGGTTTGTGTACAAAATGCGGTGCAACAAATGAATGTGTTGATCCAGGGTCGAAAAATATTTTAGCATAGTGGTTAGATACTAGGAGCGTACCTTCCACCACGTCTGTTGCCTCCGGAGCCTCTGTCCGGCTAGTGCAAATGCTCGGCAGCATTCTTGCCCGATTACCCGCCATTTCCCTCGCTCCCCTGCGTCTGTTTGGTTCGGTCCTCGTACTTGGCAATCTTTCATTTGGTGCTGACATTACCACAGCGCAAACACCTTCCTTGTTTACGCCAACATCATTGGCGGTATGTCCCGGTTTCTAGGAATATGCACACAATTGACCCGACTTTCCTTATCTTGGTCCCTTTCCCTTATCTCGCTTTATTAATGGTCCCTTCGAAACTTAGCGGGCGATTTAGATGGTTGTCCCACAGCTGTCCTCTTAAGATCGTTTCGATGGCCTACTGAACCATGTCCCAATACGGTTGATCCCGACTCAATGCGGAGAGCGCTTTACCGCGATCGAGTAGCTTGTCGATTCAACGATCAACGATTGTTTTTTAAGTTCTAGTTTCAATCCTCGAGTGAACTTGTAAAGCTTATCCTCTTGATCGATTGTCCCGAGCATACTTAGACAATCGGTGAAATTGCACAGATCTTGAGCTACTGATCAGGTTCCTTGCCTCAAACTGTGGAATTCATCTTGGCGTGCCTCTTTCACAACTCGTGGAATATCTTGTTCATTGAACTCGGCCCAAGAAATTTCCTCATGTTTCAGCTACCCGGTCTGTTCCCATCTTCTTTCAACCGCCTTCCACGGTCTCTGCGGCCGATTCAGGGCATTTAAATACGGCGAGGGTGACTTTTCTCGCTCATCCGAGTATTGAAGATATTCTCCAATTTATCTACCCATTCTTCTCGCCTTCAAATCGTCCAGGCTCTCCTAAGAAAGCCGGTGGGTCGAACCGTAGAAATTGCTCCAACGTGCGATCGTTCGCCTCTCAGCGGGTTCGCGAGCACGGGGTTGAGGCTCGCTGTTGCCTCATGAAAACCCGTATTTGTTGCAAGGCCTTTGCGCGGTCAAATTGTCTCGCAGCGGCGGTGGAGGTGGCGGTGGTAATTCGGGAGGGTACCCGGTCCCCTCGGGTACGTCGTCATCCCTTCGTGGAATGCGGCGAGGTCTCCCACGTCCTCGATGTTCGGCCATTCGTATCTTGAAGTGTTAGTTGCGATTCACGAGTAGATGAATACAATAATTATTCGCGTAAAGCAAGTTATATCGTAGGGAAAGTAACAACAAAACTAAGGCGGATCGTCAAAGGTAGAGGAGAGATAAGAAGAGAATAAAGAACGAATGAATAAAGAAAGTCAGTCAAGAATCAACTAAGTCGGGACAAGTATGACTATGGAATCTCAAAATATGCGTTCTAACTTAGTTCAAACATGAATAAGGCGGTTCTATGCCAATTTGAAATCGATTTCACACTTAATTGGTCAAGTCGCGGTATTACCCAAAACACGCATCGAGGTCCTATCTCGGGTCGGCTCGGTGTAAGTTTCCATCTTACTAGCCGAGCTCGATACCACTCTAATCGTCACGCCCCAAATGGAATGCGACGACGATCCACAACTTGAATATGAATAACCATACAGTCTAGACAATTATCAACGAGAACCCAATAAAACAGCAGTCAAAATAGCAGCGGAAATAAAATAACATAGGTACAATTACAGTCCACAATCCACAATCCAAATTACATCCTCGAAAACCAACCAACGATAACAACTTAAAAGTCAAAGGGTCCTACGCCCCCGATTTCAAGCCATACAATCGGAATGAAAAGAAAACAAAATAGTCCAACAAAGAATCAAAAGAATTAAGTCCATCAACAACAACAAGAAGTAGTAAATCCAACAAGCGGAGTACAAGGGCTCAATCCAAGGTCGGTTCAAAGATCTTCAACGAAGTCCTCATCTAAAGGTTAGAAAAGGGTAGGGATGAGACAAAAATCTCGGTGGATGGGATGATCGTGTGTAGAGTGTGGAGATATATAGTTAATGCGAAAAAATAGTTATATGAAAACGCGTGAGTATGATGCATGAATTCACACACGATCCACAAGCGTCGTGATAAATATATTTAAGTAATATACTTATACGATTCAAGAAAAGCGATTCATGGTCACACGAGACACTATGTGATTGATAAGACGGTAGGATTTGCATGCGGAAATGTAACGCCAATCCCATGCAAGCGATAATGGTTGCGTCACGGATTTGTAGCGCCAACCAATGCAAAACAAGTAAGCGGTTGCGTGCACGGGTTTGTAGCGCCAACCAAATGGGTCCGATAACTCCGGAATCGTGTGGATCGACAACGATTCCTTCGTTCTTCCTTGTAACTCCCGAGCAATATGGTCAAGACTTGTCACCTTATCGCTCCATATGCAAAGACAAATCCACAAAGAGTGCTAGCTAGGCAGGATTGTCATAATCATGATTATACCTCAAGTACTACGACCCGCTTCCCTTGGACAAACTCCGTCCCTCGGTTGTGGGATTAGGAAGATGGGGTAGGAAGAGTGGAATAGAAGCCGAGCTGCCGGTTCCATCCCCGACGTATCCATTCGATCGTGAGCTCGACACACCAAGTTGACTCAAGCAGAAAGTAAATACAAATTGAGCGATCAACCAGCAAATGAGTATTATTAATTCAGGGAAGCGATTCAGAAAATTTTTGAAAAACGCGAGTGGCAATTATGGCGTTGGTGGAGTTTTGGATTAACATGATTATCGGAAGGATAAGCAACCTTCGATATCTTGAAAGATTAGGTGGAACATAAGTCCCGTTATAGATTCAAAATCGCAAGGCGAGGAAGTCGCTCCGCGATCGGGTATTAATCGGTCAAATTGATCCGATAAGTCAAGGGTTTTTGGGAGAATAAAATATTTTAATTAAATCTCCAAGTCAGAGGGTCCAGGGCTATTTTAGTAAAATAGAAAATAATTTGAGTTAGGTCCTTTATAAAAGAAAATTTTCAATTTAGCCCCGTTTTGTAAAAACCAACACTTTTGGGGTTAAAAATTGAATAAATAAATATCCCGACCTTGAAAAATTATGAGGTCAGTTCCTAAATTCTCCAAATTGTCCAGAGATTCAGGTTTTTAAAGTTTTGAGGTCGAGTTTTTGTAAAATTCTCACATTGGCCCCAAATTTGTAAAAATTGCCAATTCGGACCTTAAGTTTAAAAAAAACGGAACTCACAAACCGGAAGGGCTTTTAATGTGATTCCAGTTGGAAAATGTCACTAAGGTTGGTAGGATATTGGGACAAAATCTGTTTTTAAAAGAAATATGTGTATGTCCTTTAACTTTTGAAAATATCATTTTTGTCCCATTTTGAAATAATTGCCTTTAAGGCTTTTTTGGGGTCCAATTGTTATGAAATTTGAACCTTGGGTCCAAAATATAATTAAGTTATAGTTAAGTTAGTATTTCCAGGTGCATGGGCTGCATAATTCCTGTAAATTTCATTTGGGTCCTCAAGTTTAGTATTTTACACATTAGTCCCTCAATTTTAGAAAATTTACTTTCCAAGCCCTAAACACTTGGATTTTTGGAATACATTTAAAATATGTCATTTCCAATACCTCAAGATTAAAATTTTCAAAATTTAAAGTTAAGGTTTGGTACAGTTTTAAAATTTGCAAAGTAGCCCTTAAACTTTCAAAATTTTACAAAAGTTATTTTTGAACCTCGAGTACAGTCCCAAATTTCGAAATTTGCGAGGGGTCCTTTAACTTTCATTTTCTTGCAATTTAGTCCACCAACTTTCCATTTTTACATTTTTAAGTCCAAAATTGAAATTTAATCAATTATTCTCGACTTCTCCAGGTTATAAGTCATCCAAAACATGAATTTTAAATATCATACACATGCATATCCAATACATACAAGAATTCATCAAATAGAGCATTAAATTGTACGTGCATGCACCTAAAATTCAATAAATAGCAATTTTGAGCAAATCTTGAGAATTTTCATGATTTGATACATAAAATTTACATGCAATACATAGATTATATATCTCAAGGCTCATGATCAAAATTTCTACATGCATTTTAATCAAAACACCTAATAGTTGGAAATTAATTTTTCCACCCACCTTAAAAATTGGAAATTGTGAAATAAAAGGATAAATTTCACAATTTTTGGATGAGGCCTCTTAGGTCAGCCCCTAAGTCAAGAGATATCCAAATTTTGAAGTTAGAAAAATGAGAGAAAAATTAAGGAGAAAAAGAAGGAGATAAGAAAGTGAGAAAGACTACACTTTACCTTGTGTAGTAGGTGATTGGAGACTAGTTGAAGCTTTAAAATTGGAAATTTTGGTTCAACTCCAAAATCACCTAAGGTCAGCCCCTATTTCTCAAAAATGAAAAAGGGGTGTTAAAATTTGAAAAAATAGAAAGAAGAGGAAAGAAGGATTCTAGTGTGAAATTTTACCTTGTAGTCCAAATTGTACTAGTTCTTCTTCAAGTCTTGAAGTCCTTCTTCAAGATGATGTCAAGTTCTAATATTCAAATGGTCTTCTAAATGTACCTCCAAAAACCAAAATTGTCTTAAGTCAAGAAGTGAAAAGAGGTAGGTAGATGATATCAAGATGAATTGGAGAACAAAATTTAATACCTTGTGAAGGGGGTGTTCGAATTTCCTGGTTATAAGGAGGAAAAATCTTGAAAATTTTTCTAAGTGTTGAAGAAGAAGGTAATAAGAAAGAGTAGAGAGAAGTAGGAAGTTTAGAGAGAAGGAGGAGAAAATTAGCTTTGAGAGTTAGAATGTGTTGGAAAGAAAAATGAAAATTTTGTGTAAAATTGGCCATATTGGCCGTCCACCATGGTGGGGAGAGAGGAATTTTTGTTCAATTTTGTGTCTTGCAAATTGTCTCTTGCATGGGGACATTTTGGAGGTCAAAGGTATGGGCAAGAGATGGTTTGAATGGAATGTTGGAAGACTTCCAACATGTTGGCAAAATTAATAATAAAGAATTAATGTAAGAGATGATGTGTATAATGTTTGAATTAATGGTATAATTATACACAAGATGACTAATATAATGTGTACATTTACAAGAGTTGGATGATATTTTTACTCCAAAAATCATCATCATGGCTGTCCATACTAAGGGCATTATGGTAATTCCATTATTTTTTGTTTTGTCCCAAATTTGATGATAATAGATGAAATATATCAATCTCCAAAATAATTAGTGATTTCCTTGATCACTTATAAGTCTCATGATCACTTAATCTAAATCAAAATCTTAATTCTATAAGGTAAAAGTCTCTAAAATAAATAGTCTCTTAAAATTCTAAGGTGACTAATAAATACAAAAATAGTAATAATGATCAATCAAGTGATCATAAATGCAAAATAGATTTAATAAAGATCATGATCACAAGTAATAAATGAAATGAAATAAAATCCAAAATACATATATTATTAATAAGAATCAATTATAAGCTCAGAAAAATCGGGCTTCACAGATATATATATAATTAAAAAAATATAATAAAATAAATATTTTCTTAATTAATTATTTTGAATTTTTAAATCATTTTTCAAGTGTTATTTCCTATGGGTATGGGGCTGTTTCTTGTAATTTTTGGTATTTTGAAAAATAAAAATTATTTTTCCGATTATTTTTGGGGACTATTTTGTATATATTTTTATTTATTCGAATTTTAAAATTTAATTTTCAAATATTATTTTCCTATGGGTTCAATGAGGCTACTCCCAAGTAGACCACTAAGGTTTTACCTTAAGGTTCGTGGAAAATTGTCTAGAACCTTTTGCATGTTATTCAAATCATTAGATCTATTAATTTCACCATGTATTACAAATATTATTTATCAAACTATCTCGAAATAATGTGCTTATTAAGATTTTTTGTTGGTCTTTTGTTGGCCTAGAACCTTTTGAATGTTGATAAAAACATTAAAACTATGAACTTTGATACTAATATTTCAAATTTATTTTATATCTGTTATTAAAAATAGGATATATCTTATTATATTTTATTTTAAAGTCTTAAAGAGTCAAACAATCGAAAAATGGGTCCCGGGCTGCCGGAAAACACTAGACCGTTGTTGTCCTCCTCGGGCCGGACAATGCCGCCTCCGGGCGTTATGGCTAGTATGGCCGTTTTTCTCGGGTCTCACTTGCTTTCTTCTTCTTCTCTCTAATTTTATTTTTCCTAAATAATTAAAATACTTTGATAGTTTTATGTAACTATTCTATATATATTCTGAAATTTTAATATTAATTGTTAAAAATAATTGGACTAAAAAGGGTTGAAAATTCGTGTAGGAGCCGAGCCACTCTTGGTGCCATAGCTACTTGACCGTCAAAAAAAAAAAAAAATACATGTGGGTAAGAAAATTAGCCAATTTTAATTATATTTCGGTAAACTTTATTTATTCTTTACTTAAAACAAGTTTAAAATCATGAAGTTGCATGAATTGATGTTACTTAATTGAGTAGTCAATATGATGACTTGTATGTTTAATTTGAATTTACTATGGATATGTTTGGGTATGGTTGCATGACAAGTAGAAAAATAATCTTGTTAAATTCTATTATATAGAATACTTGTTTGATAGGTTTTAATTTATTGTTATTCTTGCTCATTTTTGAAGATGTTGGATTAGCATGATTAATAATATAGAAAATAATGGCTAGAAGATATAACCACTAAAGGATATAATTATGCAACAATTGAATTTTGAATAAATAACCTCACTTATCTTATGATTTGTTACTTAATCCATTTGTTGTATTATGATTGTTATACTAGTTGTACACAACATAGATTAGTATAGAAATGATACTTGAACTCTTCGTAATCATAGATTGGTTCGTCTTTTGAAAATGCTAATTACTTTACTTAACCTCCATTGTGCACACCACATGCATCACACAGATTTCATAATTTATTTTCTTAAAACTTTTTGCATTTCCCAACCCCACTCACCGGGCTCGTTTAGCTCACCCCATGTTTTCTAAATTATTTACATAAAATATGAAGATGATCCAGGACATCCCAATCCAAGAGTAATCAGGACATTGGCTCTGGGCCGCTTATATATGTTAAATTTCTCTAAAGTACTTTGACCATGGCATGTAATAAGCCACTTTGGTATCTTTTATTGAAAATCTACTTATGATATTAAGACTTCCATTTGTTCCGCTTGTACTAGACGATAAGTAAGTATTTTGTATTTGGTATCCTATAACCGTGATGGAGTTAAGTTAATGACCTTTATTTATGTTTTATTAATTTATTAATTTGAATTATTATTATTATTCGGGGCATGACAAAAACACTACTTGTACATATTACAAATTTTGGAATACTTCTTTTTACACAATATTCATCATTTGTTTATTTTTTGATTCATCCTCACCACAGACTAATATTTTCAAATCCTTATGATTCGTAACTCGGGAACAATAATGTATAGTTGGCCATGACTAAATATTGGATTCTCAAGCACAACCCGACACGGGAGAGGGACTGTCTCGCTCTTGTTTATAGTCATCACATAAGAGACAATAAGGGGAAACCGTCTACATTGGAACTTGAAGGGGATTCGAGATTCGGTGTCAATGTCATTCGCGGAATCAAAACTTTATTACCTCGCATAAGTTCCATTGGAATGGTCCATATTTCTCAAGAGCATAACTCGAGTCCCGATCTTGGATGCAACTCATGGTTAGGAACCCCGAAAATTTTATCCCATTCAAAAATTCGGGAGTGTGCAGATCATGCGGGGAAGTCAACATTAGCATCCGATTTACATGTCATCGAACTCAAATACGTATGGCCCTCCAATAAGTTTAAAGACGTCATATATTGATTTATAGATTCGACAACATTAAGGGTAGGAGCTAGTACAACCCTTTCTTTCAAGTACGTCGGATCATCAATGGCGTCTTTAAACATTGGATAAGTACTTTCTACAATAGTTGCAATCGGATCGCCTGATGATTCGAGCAAAATATCTTCAAGTATATCAATCATGGCACAACCATCATTTGATCCTTCGATTGTTCCATCACCAATGCTTGCGATTCATTCAGAGAATTCGGACAAATCCTTATAATCATTGGTATCACCAAGGTTCTGCGGACGCATGTTCTTAGTCAGTTTAAGGACAGTGCAATCTTTCCACAAATATGAGGCGTTAATGGATGCATTAACAATATCTTGTCGTGTTCCCTTGGGAATAACATGCAGGATCTGTCTAAAATCCCCACCAAAGACAATGGTTTCCCTCCAAAAGGTTTATAGTCCAACATTGGGTTGATGAGTTTCAAAAGCGCTCGTAAAGTCTCGTCTAATACCTCAAAGCAATACTTGTGAGTCATCGGTGCCTCGTCCCAAACTATAAGTTTAGAACGAATAATAAGCTCAGCAAGCGGACTCTCTTGTTTGATATTGCAAGTTGAGTCCTCATTTAGGTTCAATGAAATAACAAATCGCGAATATGCACGAGTCCTCCCACCAGGCAAATGAAGGGAAGCTATACCGCTTAGATGCAACATTCAATACAATTCTCCTTTCGACCTCAATCCTGAAGATAAAGCCTTCCACAAAAATATTTGGGTTATTGATTTTTTAGTACATGACCTATAGACACTTTGCTGGTTTGGTACCTGACATTTCGGAGTTACCAATTTAGTACTCATACTTCACATTTTTTTATAAATTTGGTACCTATTCAATATTAAGGACGAAAATGTCCCCAAAAAACATAAGTATACTCAAAATGAATTTTCGAGTATATTTATTTAAATTATAAATTAATTAAAATTTTAATTTAATTAATAAAAAATAAAATGAAATTTCTAAAAATATTAATGAATTTTAAAAACATTAAAATTAATTACATTAAATTAGTAAATTATAAACATAAATTAAAATTTAATTAACCGAAAAGGAAAATTAGTTTAGTTAACTAATTTTAAAAATTTAAATTAAAATTAAATAATTTGAAAACTAAAATTAAGATAGTAAATAAGAAAATTATAGCAATTTTTTTACCAATATATTAATTCTTAATTAGTTTTTAATAGAATTTTAAAAATAATTAATTTAATTTTTTTTACAATAAGAATTTAAAATTTATTTAAATAATAATAAGTTATTTCTTAATTACATTTATTTTTAAAATTTAATAATTCTAATTAAATTTAACCTTTTAACAAAAATTTAAAAAAAATAAACTTGTGGGTATTTTCGTCCTTAAAAGTGAACATGTACCAATTTATAAAAAAATATGAATTATGGGTACTAAATTGGTAACTCAAAATGTCGTACAAAAAACCGAGAAAAGTGCCTATAGGTCAGGTACTAAAAAATCAATAAACCAAAATATTTTTCATGTTACTCCATATCCGTACACAAAGAACATCCCACCTTTATTTGATCGTACATCACGCATTATCGTTGAGTAAACGTTATGTTGCTCATCGTTAAGTTTGGAGATGAGGTCTTTGTTCTCTTGCAACAAAACATCACGATCGATCGCAACTCATCATATATAAGTCTATTTCGGTTGCTCGAATAGTATCGGATCCGAAATGGCATGAGTCAAAATCACGCAGACTCCTACCTAGACTTCGCAATAATTTCTCAATTTCCAACAACGTAAGATTCTTGATCTTGTTCTCACTCAATATCAAATCATTTGCATAAGATCATACTAATAATTATAAAAAAACATTTTAAAAAATATAAAAACTTTTAGTATTTAACATTATTTTTGTAAATAATACCTTGATGTTGTAGGAGACGTCGACGTTTGTATAAAATATCATCCGAAAGAAACGCCCAACATTTCTCCCGGACATGTTCAGTCGGCTCAAAGAGTCCGATGAAAGCAATGATGCAAACAAACTTCTAAGATTCTCAGGCTTCCAAGAACTCGCCTCATTCAATATATTCCCTATCATCTTCTAACAAACCGAGAGCATAGCAAGCCTCTCAATATGAAGCATGTTGAACATCGTTTACCTTCTTATAGTCGTCATGACACGTTGCTCGCGAACAACATTGATAAGATACCTCAAAAAGTATATATCACCAGATCCAGGAGGGACATAAAATACTCGCCCTATTGATTTTCCAATTTGGATGGGCATCCACTTTCTGAGATTCGGTTTCCAAGTGAATTTTGTTGGAGCTTCAACGTATGTTAGCTCTCTCGTCTCAGGATATATTTTATTCGCTTCCATCCGTTACTAAAAACATACATTCTTTTACCGAATATTTCTTAAGAACGTCATCTATTCTTTCAAAATCCAAAAAAATAACATTTTGTTTATCCAGAAGACGAAAACTTAAACGTTCAACAAGAGGATACTTATATTGAATTTCAAATCCCAGTAGTCTCCATGCTGCCTCACACGACGAAACATACCTACAATCGCAATAAAGCCCGACGAGCAGCTGTAAAGCCCGAGTTCTCAATATCTGCCTGAATCTGCCCAACTTTCTCCATCTGACTCTCAACCCGACGATTAACATCTCCAAAAACATCTGTATTCCAGACCTAAATAACCTGATGCAACCTTTTAAGCTTCCACATGACGCACAATAGAGGATTGGGCGTGACACATGGAAGGGCCCAAGAAGGAGTAACCAAATCTCTAAATGAATCATGATGAACCCACATACGCTGGAAATGGAATGGAACAGGACCCCTGCAAAAATAAGATGAGCAAGAAACAAAAATGGGATGATGATCCGAGCCAATGTGAGGCAGGACCAAACCCTTATCAACTTGCCAAAGGGAGAAAAATCGACATGTTGCTAAGGCTCGGTCAAACTTAGCCTGGAGAAGCGATAGGGGCGTGCGGGGGGAGCACCAAGTGAACAAGTTCCCCATAGTCTGCACCGAGAACAAACCAACATCCTCCAAAAAGTCCCTGAAATCCTGACAAGAGGCCTGGGATAAAATCCCACTGCCCGAGCACTCATGATGACCCAAAACAGCGTTAAAATCCCCAATAAGCAATAAGTCATCAAGACCCAAATTTCTCAAATCCAACCAAAGCGTGCGCCGAGCAATATGATCACATAAACCATGAGCAAAACCAATATGAAAGATCATAGAACTCAATTGAACCTGCAGAACAATACACTGGGAAGACGACCAAACCTGTTGCAAAACGGAAATGCCGGAATCGCAGAATACCCAAATATCAGCCCATCCGTTAGGTCGAAAATTCTGAGCCACGAAACTCAATCCCAGACTACTCCAATAGGAAACTGAAACCGAAGAGATGTCTACCTTAGGCTAACAGATAGCCAAAATAGAAGGTTTATGTTTATGATATAACGCCTTAAGAACATTACGAGAAGCAATGTTCCCAATCCCCCGGATATTCCATAAGATGCAATTCATTGAGACGGAGGGGGTGGAGTCGTCTGTGTCGAACGCACCATAAAAACAGGGGTGTGGTGTGTCACAAAATCCGATGATTGGGCGTTAGCAACCTCATCAGCATAATCCGCCCATCGTTTTTAAGCCGCAAAATCTAACTCATTAGGCCCTGGATGATCTGACTCAATAGTGAGGTCATGAATAGCCGGAGAGGGGCCTTGAGCAACACTCTGAAGCAATATGGATTTTGCCGAGTCCAGGGAGTTGTCCCTGAATGCACGGCTAAGAGCACGGATAGGTTTCTCCAACGGATGTTGAATCGTTAGAGGCAGATTTGTAGAGAAGGAATTGGTGGTTGAAGAATGAGCCTTGGGAACCTGGCATCGAGTGGGTAAATCTGTAGGGGAATCCGTAGACTGCTGCTCTGGGGCATCCTCCGAAGCAAGCGCTTCAAATGCATTACCAAGATGTGTGTCAGTAGGGCAAGTGACTATTGCGCAGGAAGAGGACCCTGGTCGCATAGTCGAACCCACAGTTCCCATTGAGTCATCAACGGTCTTTCCCTTGTCCTACTACACAGGACGATAAACTTTGCGAACTCTAGAACGTCCTCTTTGAACAGTATTTGAACGTCCCTCTGGGGCCCTGGAACGTCCATGGTCAGGGCTGGTTCGCCTTTCTGTAGCAGATGGTCCCGTAAAAGTAAGACGGCAAGAAGCCGTCGAGTGTCCTGTAACATTACACTTAGAACAAAACATTGGGAGTTTCTCATAGCTTACCGACACAAATGAACACTGGCCAACCTGTTCCACCATAATGTGATCCTCCAACGGCTTAGCAAGATCAATATCAACCAGCACACAAATGAAATGTCCCAGGGACCATCCAGTGATCGCTAATCAATTTGTATCGGATTACCAATTGACCTTTGGCGATCCCCAAAATAGTGTTAGGATCCAAGTATTCTAGCCGAGCTCAAATATGCGAAACCAAACATCTGTCTACCAAAGTGTGCACCTTGTAAGGATTAAAATCGGGGACCCAAGGAGAAAGCCAAATAGTACCCGGATTAAGCGTCCAATTGATACATAGTTAAGTCCGAGCTCGATCCCGCACATGAAAAATTTAACACAAAAATATCCCTTGCCCAAGGGAATTAGTTTCCATACATTTTAATTACCCCATAACTCGGATAGCCTTTTATCTTCAAGCATAGTAGGCCATTGCTTGTTACCTTTCCCCAAAATAACCCGCCCAATCGGAGAGTAAGAAAACTCAAAGAAGGCGTTGCTAATAAACATTTTCGTCAATAGTAACGGAATAATAATCCCCTTTCCTAATGGTTTAGAGTGTGATTGCATCTTACCGTAAACCATTTGAGAAAATGAAGCGATAGATACCTGGGGCCCGAGGGAAAGTAGAATCCAATAGATGGGTAGACGAAACAACTTTCGTGAAAGAGTGGCCCAAATTAAATTGAGCATTAGCATTATGAGCGTAAAGTCGAGGTTCGATGCATGGGGAGACCATGTTGGAGGAGCTTCCGGTCGGTTGTGTAGCATTCGACGGAGGATATCTTTGGAGGATTGCAATGAGGATGGCGATCGTGGCCCGGTGGTCATCACCCCCTTGGGAGGGGTAGCCCTGGAGGAGAGAGCATCGCGGCCCCCTCATAAGAACCCATAGTGGGGACCGAGCCCCTATTGTTAGTGGCAATAGCCGCCTGGAAGCAAGGGGGTAGGTGGTGCGGCCGCCTTAATGCCGCCCACATTCATGGGAACCGCAGACGTCGTTGACGGAGGAGGTAAGCCTCTGCGTGACTGCACCTACAGAGGTGTGCATCGGCGGGGGTGGGTGCGGGAGGTTTTTTCACGGCATAAAATTCCAGGGCAGCCCATAGAAGGAAAACGGGCGACGCAGCAACTTCACGTTGTCGGGACTAGTCCGCATGTTGCTCGATTGGATGTGCGGCAAATGGGGCCTGCAAATTCCCATCGCCGGCCGAGTGACATGTTTAGCGATGGGGCCTTGCGCTCGCCGAATTCGATGGAGAAGGAGGCAAAAGCCGAGATCGTGCATGGGGAGACATGTAGTTCGGTTAAACCGTGAAACGATTCCGACGAAGCCATGAAGAAAGACGACCGACAAAGCTACGGTGACGTTGAACGGGCCGTCGAATTGAAGGAAGAGAGAGAAGAGAGCATTAGGGTTTTCATCCTTCAAAGAACACATTGTGCTCATCCAACATATTTTTCAGTTCAACTACAATATCCTCATGCAAGTTATTCTTTTGACTTCCTTGCCTACAAAACAATATGTCATAAAAAATAAAAAATTAGAATGCCTCGTGAACAATTATTAAAATATAAATATATTAAGAATTGAAAAAACCTAAACTTAAGAATTGAAAATAAATGAACGACACAATTTAATCTATGAGATATTTCATTAGTCGTGTCATATATGTACATCCGGGCAAACTTTGGAGTCAAACCATCGATGGCATTAAACTACCAATTAAATGGTAATTTTGTCCGTGCATCCTAAAAATTGGAGGACATTGACCCTTGTTTATATTTGTGTCGATCTTGCCACCCTTGATGTAAAAATGTAACATATTGTTATACGATCCGATATTTTCCTGGAAGTGCTTGCTCCTATCAAATCCAAACAACAAATTTTGGAGCACTGGAGGTGGTGCTCTAATATGAGGAAGTGAATAATTCCATGGTCGCAAATACGAATATTGAGGATTTTGGATTTCATATGGGATCGTATCCTTTCTTCGTACCAAAATAATGCCTCGCAAAATTGACATGTATATGTCGCATCACCAATATCCCAATACTCTGTCAAAAAATACATTAGTAAATTATAATAATACTAATAAATTTTTATATTATAATTGAGTATTACCTGTAAATTCAAAACTAAAAAAAAAAAAGTTATAGTAACCTTTAGAATCGAAAAACGGTGTTATCGGGAATATTAGTCTCATTTACATTATTTGTAATATTTTCATTTATTATAGTATTTGATGCATTCGTCTGGATTAGAATATCATCGTCTAGGGTGAGATCAATTACCATGCTTGTCTTTGGAACTCATCTTGGAAGTTGATGTTGGAGTATTAACAAAGGAACTACGTTTATTAGGGGTTTTTTTCGAGGCCGGATATTTGTGATCGAAACTGTGATTACGAAAGGCCAATTAGATACAATAAACAAAATAAATAACAAATTTGAATAATTTAATATTTCAATAAGAGAATATTATTTAAATTAGCAATCAACATACCATTTGTGACATCACTAAACGGGGATCTCAAAAATGGATAAGTAATCCCATGAGACTAAACTAGAACACCATTAATCTTAGAATTATTATCCGATGGACTTTGTGATAATGTTATATTTTCTGTAAAATATAAATTAAAATAACATAAACCATCAAATTAATTATATAGAGAAACATTCACATTAAAAAATAATTTATTAACGTATATATACAGATACAAAGCGTAAGAAACAAATAAGACATGGGCAATATTGCGTCGAATCATTAATAATAGATTTAGCAAACTCTATTAAGAAGACTAAAGTAAATTTTAATAATATACATCATCTATATATTAAAAGGCCTCTATTAAAAGAAAATAATTTCTAAAATTCTTTTTTTAAGTGATAATATTATTTGATAATAAATAACTGAATAAATAAACATTTAAGTATTCATCATATATAAAAGAATATTTCGATACATTTATATTTTATTTGTTCATTTTTCATAAATATTTGAAAAATAATTTATAACTAATTTAAGTATTCATCATATATAACTAATTTTTTCGTAAATAATTAATATGTAGATAGATATTTTTCGCATATAATTAATATAATTGAATTTTGTTTATTAATTTTAAAAAAGAGTATAATATATTTACATTATAATAAGATTATAATGTAAGTTTTATTATATATTTCTATAATTAAAATATATTCCTAAAATATATTTCTTATGTAATTTATACATTTTTATCAATTATTCATTTTTCGAAAATAATTATAAACTTAACCTAGAAAATAAAAGCTTCAATTAAATTATTTTGAATTAATAATTTAAATTACATTAAATATGAAAAACATAATTAGATGTGAAGCCCCGATTTTTCCGAGTTTTTAATTGATTCTTATTGTCGTCTATGTATTTGATCGACTATTTTACCGCGTCACTTTGACGGGTAAATATTAATAATATATATAATTTGTATTTTATTTCATTTTATTTAATTACTTGTGATCATGATCATCATTAATTCTATTTTGTATTTATGATCACTTGATTGATCATTATTACTATTTTTGTATTTATTAGTCACCTTAAAATTTTAAGAGACTATTTATTTTAGAGACTTTTACCTTATAGAATTAAGAGTTTGATTTTGATTAAGGGATCATGAGACTTATAAGATAACATATATCATCTATAATGCATGGAAGTTAAGATTCTTTGAGATAAACTTTCTGCCGATTTAATCCTATTACCTATATCCGAATACGACGTGATATTGGGAATGAACTAGTTATCTACACACCATGCACAAATGGACTCGCCATAACAAGTCCATTAAGCTATGTGAACCCGGAAAACCCGAAGTGGAAATTTTGGGAAGGGCACGAGTTAAGATTGCCCCAATCATTTACGGAATGAAAGCGAGGAAGACAATCACTAGGGGGCTAGAGGGTACTTGGCGTTTGTAATTAACAAACCCAAGGTTGAGGCACAAATCAACCAAGTACCTATAGTATCGTAATATACGAGATGTATTTCCACAAGAATCGACAACTATCCCTCCGGATAGGAAGTCGAGTTCACCATCGGTGTTACCGAGGACCCGCCCGATTGCCGTAACACCGCATGTATAGAATGGCTCCGCTTGAGTTTACAAGAGCGAAAACGCAATTACGTAAAAAACCGATGGATGTGGGATTTATCCGACCGAGCACGTCTCCGTGGGGAGCACTGTCTTTGTTCGTCAAAAAGAAAGATGGCACCTTAAGACTATGTATAGATTATCGTGGTCTTAATAGTGTGACCATCAAGAACAAATATCCCCTCCCGAGGATAGACAAACTATTTGATCAACTTCAAGGAGCGGTGTACTCAAGTTTGATTTACAACAAGGATATTACCAATCAAGATCCGCAAAGAAGACATTTCCAAAATCGCATTTCAAACTCCGATATGGACACTACGAGTTTGTAGTGATGCCTTTCGTCCAGCGAATGCACCAAAAGATTTATGGACTGATGCATCGAGTCTTTCAACCTTATTTGGATCAATTCGTAGTGATATTCATTGATGACATACTCGTATACTCTAAGTCTAGAGAAGAGCACTAACGTCATCGCAAATCGTTTTGGAGACACTACGAGAGCATAAGTCGTATGCCAAATTTAGCAAGTGTGAATTTTGGCTTAGTGAAGTCACGTTCTTGGGACACATAGTATCGGGCATCGGGATTGCAAAGTAGATCCTTCAAGGTACGAGGCGGTGGTTGAATGGAAACAACCCGAAATCAGAACGAAATCGGAGTTTCTAGACTAGTGGATATTATCGAAGATTTATCCAGGATTTCTCCAAGATAATAGGACCACTCATTTGACTAACCTAGAAGCAAGTCAAGTTTGAGTGGAATGACA
Organism: Rehmannia glutinosa; assembly: GCA_016081115.2. Classification (NCBI taxonomy): domain Eukaryota; kingdom Viridiplantae; phylum Streptophyta; class Magnoliopsida; order Lamiales; family Orobanchaceae; genus Rehmannia; species Rehmannia glutinosa. The sequence continues at coordinate 27,017,009 of CM071925.1, forward strand.
AATAGGAGGCGAGTTTCAAGAGTTGAAGAAACGACTTACTACGGCTCATCTTAGCCCTTCCAAAGGGACCGAAAACTTTGTCGTCTACAGTGATGCATCAAAAGAAGGACTAGGAGCAGTGCTCATGCAGGAAGGAAAAGTTATCGCTTACGCATCACGAAAGCTCAAGCCGTATGAAGCCAATTATCCAACGCATGACTTGGAATTGGCAGCGATAGTGTTCGCGTTGAAGAAATGGAGACACTATCTCTACGGAGCAACATTCACGGTTTTCACGGATCATAAGAGCTTGAAGTATCTATTCTCCCAGAAAGACCTCAACTGAGGCAACGAGGATGGATGGTGTTGATTGAGGACTATCACTTTGATATTCAATACCATCCCGGAAAGCTAACGTCGTAGAGGACGCTCTAAGCGTAAAGGCGAGCTTAGCGGACTTATGATTCGGGAGTGGGAATTATTAGAAGAGTCGAGTAATTGGAATCGACGAGAACCAATACTCATATTTCATGTGCTAATATTTCGGTTAAACCCGATCTACGAAAGAGATCAAAGAAGCACAAGAGAAAGATGCACATCTTCAAAAGCAAGGAAAAGATACTTAAATGAGAAAGATCGAATTCTCGGTGACCAAGACGGAGTTATCGATTCGGAATCGAGTGTGTGTACCGAATGACTTGATTAGGAATAGAATCTAGCAGAGGCACACCGTTCAAAATACACTATACATCCTGGAGGAAACAAGATGTATAAGAATTTGAAACGGAGTTATTGGTGGGTAAACATGAAGAACTGTAGCGGAATTCATTGCGAGATGTTTGACTTGTCAACGAGTAAAAGCGAACACCATCGACCGCCTGGTTTACTACAACCGTTGAGAATTTTCGAGTGGAAATGGGAACACATAATGATGGACTTCGTGACGGATCTACCAAGGACTAGAGGAGGCCATGATGCTATTTGGGTAGTCGAGACCGACTCACGAAATCTGCACACTTTTTACCTATCAAGAAAAGCGATAGCTTCGGCGTAAAACTTGCATGACTTATATCCGAGAAATCATTCGATCGCATGGAGTACCGATCAACATAGTATCCGACAGAGACCCGAGGTTTGTCTCCAGATTTTGAAGTGCTTGCACGAGGAATTGGGTACTCGCTAAGTTTGAGCACGAAAGACATCCGCAAACCGATGGATACCGAGCGAACAATTCAAACCCTTGAAGATATATCTGCGAGCCCGCACATTGGATTTTCAAGGAAGTTGGGATTCGTACTTACCCTTAGCCGAGTTCGCCTACACAATAACATTACCATGCCACGATTGGGATGGCACCTATGAGGCATTATATGGGCGAAAATGTAGATCCCCACTACAATGGGAGATTGACGACCAATGGACTCCAAAAGAGAAACGAAAGTCGCCCTCAATTCCAAAGGTCGACTTAGTTCAGAGGCCATGGAGAAGGTCAAGCGATCAAGGAGCGGATTCGCAACGGCCGGAGCCGCCAAAAGAGTTACGCGGACAAGAGAAGAAAGGATTTGGAATTTGAAGTCGGAGATGAAGTATTTCTCGGACTTTCACCACGGAAAGGATTGATCAATCCGAAGAAAGGAGGCAAGTTAAGTCCGAGATATGTTGGACCTTACAAGAGTTTACAAAGGATCGGGAAGTTAGCCTACCGACTCGAGTTACAGCACCATATGCGGGAATTCATGACGTATTCCACGTGTCGAGATCGAAGAAGTATCAACCAGATCCCGAGCATATCATTACTCGAGACACTCCTCCCTCTTGGAAAATCTATCTTACACCGAGAGGCCGATCCGAGATCATTGATCGCCAGACACGACAGTTGCGTAAGAGAAAAATTCCGATGGTTAAAGTGGTGTGGCAGAACCACAACCGAGACGAAGACGCAACGTGGGAGATGGAAGAAGACATGAGGAATCAATATCCAGAACTATTCTGAAGAGAATTTGGAGACCAAATTCTTTTAAGGAGGGGAGGATGTGAAGCCCCATTTTTCTGAGCTTATAATTGATTCTTATTGTCGTCTATGTATTTGATCGACTATTTTACCGCTTCACTTTGACGGGTAAATATTAATATATATATATTTTGTATTTTATTTCATTTTATTTAATTACTTGTGATCATGATCATCATTAATTCTATTTTGCATTTATGATCACTTGATTGATCATTATTACTATTTTTGTATTTATTAGTCACCATAGAATTTTAAGAGACGGTTTATTTTAGAGACTTTTACCTTATAGAATTAAGATTTTGATTTAGATTAAATGATCATGAGACTTATAAGTGATCAAGGAAATCACTAATTATTTTGGAGATTGATATATTTCATCTATTATCATCAAATTTGGGACAAAAAAAAATATGGAATTACCAATATGCCCTTATAATGGACGGCCATGATGATATTTTTGGAGTAAATATATCATCCAACTCTTGTACACCTACACCTTATATTAGTCATCTTGTGTATAATTATACCATTAATTCAAACATTATACACATCATCTCTTACATTACTTCTTTATTATTATTTTTGCCAACATGTTGGAAGTCTTCCAATATTCCATTCAAACCATCTCATGCCCATACCTTTGACCTCCAAAATGTTCCCCATGCAAGAGGCAAAATGCAAGACACAAAATTGAACAAAAATTCCTCTCCCCCATGTTGGACGACCAATATGGCCAATTTTACACAAAATTTTCATTTTTCATCCAACACATTCTAACTCTCAAAGCCTTTCTCCTCCTTCTCTCTAGACTTCCTACTTCTCTATACTCTTTCTTCTTACCTTCTTCTTCAACACTTAGAAAAATTTTCAAGATTTTTCCTCCTTATAACCAAAAAGTCGAACACCCCCTTTCACAAGGTATGAAATTTTGTTCTCTAATTCATCTTGATATCATCTACCTACCTCTTTTCACTTCTTGACTTAAGTTAATTTTGGTTTTGGAGGTACATTTAGAAGACCATTTGAAGACTAGAGCTTGACATCATCTTGAAGAAGGACTTCAAGACTTGAAGAAGAACTAGTAGAGAATTTGGACTACAAAGTAAGAATTGGACACTAGAACCCTTCTTTCCTCTTCTTTCTATTTTTTTTTTCAAATTTTAACACCTCTTTTTCATTTTTGAGAAATAGGGGCTGACCTTAGGTGATTTTGGAGTTGAACCAAAAATTCCAAATTTAAAGCTTCAACTAGTCTCCAATCACCTACTACACAAGGTAAAGTGTAGTCTTTCTCATTTTTTTATCTCCTTCTTTTTCTCCTTAATTTTCTCTCATTTTTATAACTTCAAATTTTTTATATTTCTTGACTTAGGGCTGGCCTAAGTGACCTCATCCAAAGTTGTGAAATTTATCCTCTTATTTCACAATTTTCCAATTTTAAGGTGGGTGGAAAAATACTTTCCAACTTCTAGGTGTTTTTATTAAAATGCATGTAGAATTTCGAACATGAGCCCTTGAGATATATAATCTATGTATTGCATGTCAATTTTATGTATCAAATCATGAAAATTCTCAAGAGTTGCTCAAAATTGCTATTTATTGAATTTTAGGTGCATTCATGTACAATTTAATGTTTTAATTGATGAATTCTTGTATGTATTGGATATGCATGTGTATGATCTTTAAAATCCATGTTTTGGATGACTTATAACCAGGACAAGTCGAGCATAATTGATTAAATTTCAATTTTGGACTTAAAAATGTAAAAATGGAAAGTTGGTGGACTAAATTGCAAGAAAATGAAAGTTAAAGGACCCCTCTGCAAATTTCGAAATTTGGGACTATAATCAGGTTCAAAAATGACTTTTGGACATTTTAATAAAGTTTTAAGAGTTTTAAAGATAAATAAAATCAACCTTTAAAAGCCGAAGGACTAGATTGTAAAATTTTGAAAGTTTAAGGGCTACTTTGCAAATTTTAAAACTGTACCAGACCTTAATTTTATAATTTGAAAGTTCTACTCTTAAGGTACTGGAAATGACATATTTTAAATGTATTCCAAAAATCCAAGTGTTTAGGGCTTGGAAAGTAATTTTTCTAAAATTGAGGGACTAATGCGTAAAATACTAAACTTGAGGACCCAAATGAAATTTCCAGGACTTATGCAGCCCATTCACCTGTAAATACTAACTTAACTATAACTTAATTATATTTTGGACCCAAGGTTCAAATTTCATAACAATTGGACCCCTAAAAGCCTTAAAGGCAATTATTTCAAAATGGGACAAAAATGATATTTTCAAAAATTAAAGGACCTACACTTATTTCATTTAAAAACTGCTTTTGTCCAAATATCCTACCAACCTTAGTGACATTTTCCAACTGGAATCACATTAAAAGCCCTTCCGGTTTGTGAGTTCCGATTATTTTAAACTTAAGGTCCGAATTGGCAATTTTTACAAATTTGGGGCCAATATGAGAATTTTATAAAAACTCGACCTCAAAACTTTAATAACCTGAATCTATGGACAATTTGGAGAATTTAGGAACTGACCTCATAATGTTTCAAGGTCGGGATATTTATTTATTCAATTTTTAACCCGAAGCGAGTGTTGGTTTTTACAAAACGGGTCTAAATTGAAAATTTTCTTTTATAAAGGACCTAACTCAAATTATTTTCTATTTTACTAAAATAGCCATGGACCCCTGACTTGGAGATTTAATTAAAATATTTTATTCTCCCAAAAACCCTTGACTTATCGGATCAATTTGACCATTAATACCCGATCGCGGAGCGACTTCCTCGCCTTGCGATGTTGAATCTATAACGGACTTATGTTCCACCTAATCTTTCAAGATATCGAAGGTTGCTTATCCTTCCGATAATCATCTTCATCCAAAAACTCCACCAACGCCATAATTGCCACTGCGTTTTTCAAAACTTTTCGAATCGCTTCCTCGAATCAATAATACCCGACGCTCAATTTGTATTTACTTTCCGCTGAGTCAACTTGGTGTGTCGAGCTCACAATCGGAGTGGATAAGTCGGGATGTAACCGGCAGCTCGGGCCGCTATTCCACTCTTCGCCCCATCGCCCTAATCCCGCAATCGAGGGACGAGTTTGTCCAAGGAAGCGGGTCGTAGTACTTGAGATATAATCATGATTATGACAATCCGGGCCTAGCTAGCTCTCTTGTAGAATTGTCTTTGCCTATGGAGCGATAAGGTGTGGTCTTGGACCATCTTGCTCGGAGAGTTACAAGGAAGAACGAAGGAATCGCTGTCCGATCCACACGATTCCGAGTTATCGGACCCGTTTGGTTGGCGCTTACAAATCCGTGCACGTTAAACCGCTACTTGTTCGCGCATTGGTTGGCGCTACAAACCGCACGCAACCATTTTTCGCCTTGCATGGGATTGACGTTACATTTCCATACGCAATCCTACTGTCTTGATCTGAATCACATAGTGCTGTGTGACCATGAAATTTTCTTGAATCGTATAAGTATATTACTTAAAATATATTTATCACGACGCTTGTGGATGTGTGTGTGAATTCATGCATCATACTCACGCGTTTTCATATAACTGTTTTCTCGCATTAACTATATATCGCCACACTTGCATACGATCACCCCATCCATCGAGATTTATGTCTCATCCCCACCGTTTTCTAACCTTTAGATGAGGACTTCGTTGAAGATCTTTGAACCGCCTTGGATTGAGCCTTTGTACCGCTTGTTGGATTTACTACTTCTTGTTGTTGTTGATAGACTCGTTTCTTGTGATTCTTTGTTGGACTATTTTATTTTCTTTTCATTCGGTTTTGTCGAAGGGCGTAGGACCCTTTGACATTTAAGTTGTTATCGTTGGTTGATTTTCGAGGATGTAATTTGGATTATGGATTGTGGACTCGTAAGTTGTGCTTGTTATTTTATTTCCGTTGCTATTTTGACTGTTTCATTGGGTTCTCGTTGATAATTGCCTAGATTTGTTTGGTTATTTGTATTTAAGTTGTGTATCGTCATCACGTCCCGTTTGGGCGTGACAGTTAGATGTTATATTAATTTAATTTATATAGCACAAATAATTTTATATTTTGTATAAGGTGTATACTTTATTTAAATTATTATATACATTAGGATTTTTATTTAAATTAAAAAAAAAGGAGAATTTCAGTTGGGCTTCACATTATATGCAAAGAGATATAAAAAAGTGGTCCAGTCCAAAACGCCCACCCAAACAAATGAAGCCGTTACCGATTTTCATATTTTAATTTAAAAAAATGAAAAATCCCGATAGCCAGGTTTTTCGACGGGTAGATTGCATGATACATCTAATATCTTGGATGTTGACACGTGTTCGATTAATTTTGAAAAAAAGGTCCAAACACATCCGATTTTTACACTTTCATCGATATGTTCATTTATAGGGTTCAAAAGAAAACCCATTTCACTTTGAATACTATGTTGTTCATCTTCCTTCTTCCTAAATTTTCCGATTTTTTTCCAAAATCATTTGTAACTTCCATTTTATTACTTGTTCTTGTATTTCTCGTCCGATTTTTTAACTTGTTCTTCCAAAATTGTTTGATTATTTAACTTTAAAATATTTTTTCATTTCTAGGGTTTGTTAAAAAACTCATTCACTTTGAATGTTTTCCGTTCATCTTCTATTCATCTTCTTGTTATAATTTTTCGAATTTTTTCCCAAAATCGCCTGTAGCTTCCATTTTATTACTTGTTCTTGTATTTCTCGTCTGATTTTTTAACTTGTTCTTCCAAAATCGTCTTATTTTTAACTTTAAAACCTTTTTTCATTTCTAGGGTTTGTTAAAAAACCACTACAAGAAAAACGCTCAACAACAACAAAGATATAATCTTTGTGTATTATAATAATCACCCGTTGTAGTAGATGGTGTTGTAAAAAAATCCGCTCAACGACAACGATTATAATCCGTTGTCGTTAATAAGAAGACAATAGTTATAATTCGTTGTCTTTTAATGCTAAAAGACAACAAATGGGACAACGGCTGGTATTTGTCAATGAATTATGAGATACAACAATGATTTGGACAATGGTTAATATCCGTTGTGGTTTTGAAGTAATTACAACAGTTTAACAAGCCATAAAACCGTTGTAATTTTAGACCATGGCTAATGTATTTTATATTTGGTGTCTATTATTTTTTCACCTGTGGTAATATAAATTTTGATTTCATATATGGAAAAAAACAAACACAATACAAGAAAACAACATATAACTAACTAAAACAAAACATGACATTCAAGTGCTTGTATCTAGTACATGTCTGCAAAAGTTTAACAAAACAAATATATCGAAATATATCTAACAAGTGTTTAACAAAACGTCTAACAAGTATTCTCAAAGTTACACTAATTCTTTCATTGAGGGCATTGCAAAGCACTACAATATCATGATCGCAAATAATAAGTATATACATCAATTTACATAATTTAAGTTCATGCCTCCAAATAAGAAGTATATACATCAATTTACATTAAAATCGATTCACTCAATTACAAAATGTGCATTCTTTATAAATATGAAAATTTGCATATTACTATGAACAAAATACCTATTCACTCATGTATATGGTCTTGGACGATTTCGCCCACTCCGATCGCACTTCATCAATTTGAACTTGAGAACACTCCACATTTGAGAACTATGAAAAAAACATAGGTATTATAATTGGCTCCAATTATTAAATATTTGCAAAAAACATAAGAACGCCAAATTTTAATATAATTTACCATTGATCGCAATGAAGTCATATCCGTAGTTGAATCTTCTACAATTTGCCTCATGTACATCATCACAAAATAACCGCATTGGAATGTATCGGGTTGAATATGAGCCTATGTTTGAAACAATTTTAAATGAAATGAGTAGCAAGCTAAATTTATCAATTCACAAATACGAAACCAAAACACAACAAGAAAGATATCACTTGAATGAAAAAATCAACAAACCAGCTTATCCCTATTCCTCACAGAATCCTTATTCAAAACATATTCTCAACAAAAAAATTGCAGTCAGTCCCACACCCAATTTAGAGATCATGTGGTATGCCAAGATTCTAATCAAAATGTAATTGCCAACAAATTCCATGAAATTTAGTGATGCAAACACACCTATACATCGAGAATAGACAAAATGGTTGATATGACGGTAGAGTATAAATCTTTAAAATAAATAACATTAACAATAAAACCCCATTAAACAACCTCAACAATACCGCAATTTGATCTCACCACAAGATTGAACAGCATCGAATTTCTAAGTTAAAACACTAATAATAATACAAAAAAAAAACCAACTTTGTTCAACAAAACACTCAATTACCTCAAGAATTAGAGGTTACGCAAATTATCAACAAATTCCATGAAATTTAGTGATTCAAACACACCTATACATCGCTTAAAACAAAATTCACACAACAAATATCTCTATCAAAAATCCAAAATTCACAAATACGAAACCAAAACACAACAAAGAAAAGATATCACTTGAATGAAAAAAATCAACAAACTAGTTATCCCTATTCCTCACAGAATCCTTATTCAAAACATATTCTCAACAAAAAAAATTGTAGTCAGTCCCACACCCAATTTAGAGATCATGTGGTATGCCAAGATTCTAATCAAAATGTAATTGCCAACAAATTCCATGAAATTTAGTGATGCAAACACACCTATACATCGAATAGACAAAATGGTTGATATGACGGTAGAGTATAAATCTTTAAAATAAATAACATTAACAATAAAACCCCATTAAACAACCTCAACAATATCGCAATTTGATCTCTCACCCACAAGATTGAACAGGCATCGAATTTCTAAGTTAAAACACTAATAATAATACAACAAAAAAACCAACTTTGTTCAACAAAACACTCAATTACCCTCAAGAATTAGAGGTTCCGCAAATTATCAACAAATTCCATGAAATTTAGTGATTCAAACACACCTATACATCGTTAAAACAAAATTCACACAACAAATATCTCTATCAAAAATCCAAAATTCACAGTAAAAACAAAACCATCATACTAATCAAGAACACACCCAAAAAGACATAACCGAAAAAAATGTAGCCACTGAACAAAATTAAAACAAACCAACATATTTACAAAGAAAATCCAGGGGAAACCAACAGAGGGATCTGAAAAAAAGGACTTTATTTTGTTTATTTATTTTTCCACTATCAAGGTACTTACCACAATGAACATTTGCAAGTATAGTCCCACCGCAGATTAGCTTAAGTGATTAAAAAGTATCTATGAAACAATACATAAAGCAAAGACACGATGAATCAAAAGTATAATATACTCACAAATTTAGGAGTGGTTAGTTTTAGCATCCTAAAGCAAATATCATACATGTAAAATGGAATGATAAAGCCTTAAAAATTCAATATTAAGAAACATGTAAAATTGGACGATTCAAAATAATTTTAAGTATGTCCCAAATAGGTAGCTTCTCTATCCTTTGTCTTTCCCGGAATGTCGAGTAATGTTCCGATGATACTTTCGATACATTCTTCTCGATGTGCATCACATCTAGTACATGCCGTACATGTAAAATCTCCCAAGAATTGAGATCAAAGAATATAGATTTCTTCTTCCAACATGGTTTACCATCTTCTAAGCTTGATTGATTAGTACGACTCACTTTTCCCAAGGGCACTGAATTCGCTTCTTTCTTTAAAACATCGCGGTCGCTTAATGGTTTTGGAGTAGGGTCAAACTCTTGATTCCCATCAAACGCCTTCTTTTGCCTTCGATATGGGTGGTTTTCGCGAAGAAATCTTCTATGGCCGATAAATGACATTTTTCGGCTATGTTTCAGTCTTTTTGCATATGTTTTCTCACTACAAATAGGACACGCATGATATCCCTTCACAATGCACCTGACAGTTCCCATAAGCTGGAAAATCATTAATTGTCCACAATAGCACCACTTTGAGTAGGAAACTTTCATCTCTATAAGCATCATATGCATTAATACCTACTTCCCATAAATATTTTAAGTCCTCAATCAAAGGGGCTAAGTAAACATTGATATCATTACCCTACCGCTTAGACCGCAATTAACATAGTGAGCATCATAAATTTTTGCTTCATACACAACCACGGTGGAAGATTATATGTGATCAATATAACTGGCCAACAACTATAGTTCGAAGTCAACATACTATGGGGATTGATCCCATCTGCCGATAAAGCAAGTCTAAGATTTCTTGGTTCGGAAGCAAAATCTGGCCATTTGTGGTCCACTACTTTCCAACAGGGTGCATCAGCTGGGTGGCGCAAATAACCATCACGAACTCTCTTATCATCATGCCAGGTTAACTCCTTAGATACCTCCTTATTTGAAACATCCTTTGAAATCTTGGGATAGCGGAAAGTACCACAAAACTTTCGTAGGAATTCCTTCGCATATCTTGGAATTCCTTCCAACCTTCCATCTTGAGACACCACAAGTAGTACGATCCTCATACTCCTTCCGATATAGAATACAATCGTTTGGGCAAGCATTAATTTTATTGTAATCCATCCCTAATGCAACCAAGCTTTTCTTTGCATCATACAAACACGAAGGCAATTCATTATTTTAGGAAGCATATCACGAAACAAACTAAGCAATTCACAATCGCTAGATAACTTTGTGAATTTACCACATCCAGGGTATAGAGGTTTCTCAAAGATCCTCGAGTAATTTTGTAAATTCATTTGGATTTGGTGTTTTCATATGCACGTGCACCATGTCTACATGAGGTTCTTGTTCAAATAACCCCGCTTTGTTTTCCTACTTCATCACTAGCATTCGTTGCATTGCTTAACTTACATTTTCCCCATACCATATCCATGTATGGTATGTTCTATCTATACCTTTAGACAACAAATGCAATCTTATAAGGTCAACATTTCTATTCTGCATATTACCGCAAACCGCACATGGACATGACATTTTGTTGGGATCAGAAGCATTGTGTTTGGCAAATTGCAAAAAAGACTCTACTCCAACCTTGAACTCATGTGACAACCTATCATTTGACATCCAACTTTTGTCTGGTGCTAGTCTAAATACATGAAAAAAATTTAGTTAAGTTTTGATTCACCAGCCTGTGGGCATTACAACCACCCCAAAGTGAAGAAACATCAAAACAATAATACCAAAGATAAATTACAAATACATGCACTACAAATATTATCATTATTAAATCTATATGTTGAAACAAACGGCACTATCGTAGTCAAAAATATCAAGATTGTCACTAATTTATAAGCTTCCTCAATTAGGTAATTACTAAACTTCTATAATATGTTAATAAAAATGACACGAGTGTTGAATTTCACTCAGAAATCGCCTAATCATATATCATAATCTTATCAACACTACAATATAAGAATTCTTTACAATAAGTAGAATCAAACACTACCAAGACCAAAAATTATTCTAATTCAATCGGTAAAACCAAATTTGACCAAGAATGAAACCATTTACATTTTGACCTCATTATCATGAATCCACTGTTATTAATCAGAGGCAGAAAAACCATAAAAATTTGGTTAGATTGAATACATTAGAACCTGAATTTCACCACACAACCGTAAATCCCACTTCATAATTCTGAAATCCATATTAATTAGTCTCTACAAGCAACCCAAATTTATCAATCCCAACATCAAACACCTTTCGTCCCTAAAAAGACACACCAAACCTAAAATCCACACCCTTTGGAACAATCCCAAATATTCATCCTCCTATTAACGTGCAAATACCACATATCACTCATCTATCGAAACATCACGAAAAAAAAAAAAAAAAAAAACATAAGGAGTAGACCGCAGATCTTGATAGAGGCACGAAGCTGCAGGAGATTAGGGCGAGAGAGAAAAATGGGCGGGCGTTGGACGAGAGTCGTGAGCTCCGCCTCGGAGAGCCGCACCGTTTTCCTCCTCCTACCACAACATCATACACATGAAATAATTCTTCAAACGGTCAAAGGGATTCTACATGTTAATGATACATAGACAAATATAATTACCCTCTCGGTAAATTTCTATTATAATACGGTTAGAGACCAAAGATTAGGGTTTTAAAAGATTTGGGGATTTTAGTGGATGGGTAAAACTCATCAAGAAATCACTCCGAGATGCAGCGGTCGAGCTCCTATTTGCGCGGTGGATGGCGGTGGACGGCGGTGAAAAGCTTGCGGTAGACGTACTCTTTTCGTTCACTTATCAGACGGCGGTGATAGCTGATATCAGAGGATGTATAGTTTCTCTTTTTTTTTAATTAAGTTATTTGAGTTGTTTAAGTTGCTATTATGTACATAACTTTAATTAGATTGTCTATTACTCAACTTAAAGTTGATATTACTCAACTTAATGTTGCTAGTCTTTTTATTTATATTTATGTTTAAGTTGCTAAAGTAAAAAGTCTAACTTTAAAGTTGCTAGTTATATTTTTAGACTTCTGTTTAAGTTGCTAAACCAAAATGTTTAACCTTGCTAGTTATATTTGATTACTATTTTTTTCAAATGAACTAAAATTAAAATTTGATAAAAAAAAATATTTACAACTCCCAACACTTTTAGAATTATGCTAAAGTTGCTAAAATAAAATTGATAAGTTAACTAAAAGTGATAGTTATACCATGAGATAAAAAATTGATAACAAAATAAAAATTAACTCTTAGCACTTATAGAAATTTGCTAAAGTTGCTAAAATAAAATTGATAAATTAACTAAAAGTGCTAGTTATACCATTAATATAAATAATAAATAAGGACATGAAAAATGCCTATCGATTCCGGTTTATAATTGTTGTTAAAATTAATGTCTTTAAGGAAAAAAAATGACCCTAATTACAACGGTATAACCAACCGTTGACGAAAAGGATGAATAAATGTTGTATTTTGAAAAAGATTAGGCACTAATCGACAACGGATTATAAAAACATTGTCGAAGACCCAAGAAACGCGTTGTAAAAAAATAAAAAGACTGCTAATCAACAACGCTTCAAGAAAGTATTGTCTTAGGCTTGAGTGAACCGTTGTCGTTAACAAAAAATCCGCTTATCCACAATGGTTTAGCGAAAATCCGTTATAGATCGCTTGTACGGACAATGATTTAGCTAAAATTCGTTGTCTTTGGGGTATTGTTGTTGAGCATTTTTCTTGTAGTAAACCCATCCACTTTGAATTTTTCCGTTCATCTTTCGTTCATTTTCTCAGTTTTTCGATCGAGCGCCTGAAAGATAAGTGTATTTTTATTAAAACAAAATTCGATTATGTTATGTTCGGATTTAACTGTGTTTATATTATAAATTTTTTAATCTACGATTAAAATTATTTTGCAATAAGAATTATAGATCTCGTCACGCCCCAAATAGACGCGACGATGATCCACAACTTAAATACAAGTAAACCAAACGGTCTAGACAAATATCAACGAAAACCCAATGAAACAGAGTCAAATAGCAGCGGAAATAAAGAACAAGTACGAGTTACAACTTACAGTCCAACAAACATCCAAATTACATCCCCGAAATCAACTAAAGATAACAACTTAATAGTTAAAGGGTCCTACGTCCTTGATTCGCCATGCAGGAATGAAAAGAGAATAAAAGAGTCCAACAACAAATAAAAGAAACAAGTCCAAATGACATCAACAATAAAAGATACTAAGTCCAACAAGCGGAGTACGGGAGCTCGATCCGTGATAGGTTCAACATCTTCAACAAAGTCCTCATCTAAAGGTTAGAAAATAGGAGGGAATGAGGTAAATCTCGGTGGATGGGGTGATCGTGTGCAAGTGGGGCAATATATAGTTAATGCGAGAGAACAGTTGTATGAAAACGCGTGAGATATGATAATGAATTTACGCACAATCCACAAGCGTCGTGATAAAATATTTAAGTAATATAATTATACGAGTTTAAGAAAACAATTCGTGGTCACACAAGCACTATGTGATTCAGCAATACAGTAGGATTGCGTATGGAATGTAACGCCAATCCTATGCAAGACAATTAATGGTTGCGACGGATTTGTAGCGCCAACCAATGCAATACAAGTAGCGGTTGCGCACGGATTTGTAGTGCCAACCAAACGGGTCCGATTAACTCGGAATCGTGTGGATCACACAACGATTCCTTCATTCTTCCTTATAACTCCCGGAGCAAGATGGTCCAAGACTCGCCACCTTATCGCTCCATAGGCAAAGACAAATCCCACGGTGCTCGTCCCTCGATTTGCGGAATTAGGGACGATGGGGCGGAATAGTGGAATAGCAACCGAGCCGCACGGTTCCATCCCGACGTATCCATTCTAATCGTGAGCTTGGCACACCAAGTTGACTTAGGCAGGAAAGTAAAAACAAGTTGGGTAGTCAACCAGCAATGAGTATTATTGATTAAGGAAGCAATTCGGGGGAAAATTTTCGAAAATCGCGAGTGGCAATTATGGCGTTGGTGGAGTTATTGGAATGAAGATGATTATCGGGAGGATAAGCAATCTTTGATATCTTGAAAGATTAGGTGGAACATAAGTCCCGTTATAGATTCAAAATCGCAAGACGAGGAAGTCGCCCCGCGATCGGGTATTAATCGGTCAAGACGATCCGATAAGTCAAGGGGTTTTTGAGAAAATAAAATATTATAATTAAGCATTAAAGTCAGAGGGTCCAGGGCTGTTTTAGTAAAAGGAAAATAATTTGAGTTAGGTCCTTGATAAAAAGAAAATTTACAATTAGCCCCGTTTTGTAAAAACTAATACTTTTGGGGTTAAAAATTGAATAAATAAATATCCCGACCTTGAAAAATCATGAGGTCAGTTCCTAAATTCTCTAAATTGTTCAGAGATTCAGGTTTTTAAAGTTTTGAGGTCGAGTTTTTATAAAATTCTCACATTGGCCCCAAATTTGTTAAAATTGTCATTTCGGCCCTTAGTTTAAAATAATTGGAATTCACTAATCGGAAGGGCTTTTAATGTGATTCCAATTGACAAATGTCACTAAGGTTAGTGGGATATTGTCACAAAAGGAGTTTTAAAAAGAAATAAGTGTAGGTCCTTTAACTTTTGAAAATCTCATTTTTGTCCCATTTTGAAATAATTGCCTTTAAGGCTTTTAGGGGTCCAATTGTTATGAATTTGAACCTTGGGTCCAAAATATAATTACGTTACAGTTAAATTAGTAATTCCAGTACATGGGCTGTATAAGTCCTGGAAATTTCATTTGGGTCCTCAAGTTTAATCTTTTACAATTTAGTCCCTCATTTTTAGTAAAATTACTTTCCAAGCTCTAAACACTTGGATTTTTGGAATACATTTAAAATATGTCATTTCCAGTCCCTTAGGGGTAAAAATTTCAAAATTTAAGATTAAGGTCTGGTACAGTTTCGAAAATTGCAAAGTAGCCCTTATACTTCTAAAATTTTACAATCTAGTCCTTGGGCTTTTAAAGGTTGATTTTATTTATCTTAAAACTCTTAAAACTTATTAAAATGTCCAATAGTCATTTTTGAACCAGAGTACAGTCCCAAATTCGAAATTTGCAGAGGGTCTCTTAATTTTTATTTTCTTGCAATTAAGTCCACCAACTTTCCATTTTTGCATTTTAGGTCCAAAAACTGAAATTTAATCAATTATGCTCGACTTTTCCAGGTTATAAGTCATACAAAACATGGATTTCAAGGATCATACACATGCATGATCATTTCATACAAGAATTCACCAAATAGAACATTAAATTGTACATGCATGCACCTAAATTTCAATAAATAGCATTTTTGAGCAACACTTGAGAAATTTCACAACTTGATACATAAAATTGACATGCAATACATAAAATATATATATATATATATATATATATATATATCTCAAGTGCTCATGATCAAAACACTACATGCATTTAACAAAATCCCTAGAAGTTGAAGGCATTTATCCACCCACCTTAATTTTGGAGAGTTGTGAAATAAAAAGGATAAATTTCACAACTTGGTATGAGGTCACTTAGGTCAGCCCCTAAGTCAAGAAATATAAAAAATTTAGAGTTAGAAAAATGAGTGAAAAATTAAGAAGAAAAAGAAGAAGATAAGAAAATTGGAAATACTACACTTTAGCTTGTGTAGTAAGTGATTTGGAACTAGTTGAAGCTTCAAATTTTGAATTTCTGGTTCACCTTCAAAATCTCCTAAGGTCAGCCCCAATTTCCCAAAAATGAAAAAGGGGTGTTAAAATCTGAAGAAAATAGGAAGAAGAAGAGAGAATGGCTCTAGTGTCCAAATCTTACCTTGTAGTCCAATTTCTCTAAAAATTATTCTTCAAGTCTTCAAAATTGACCACCATGCATGCATGTCTTCAAGTAATCTTCTAAATACCTCAAATCAAAATTTCAAACTTAAATTAAGAAGAGAAGGTGATGAGTTGTAAGATATCAAGTTGAATTGAGGAATGAAATTTTTGGATTTAAGTATGAAGAATGTTTGTTTTGGTTTAGATGTTTGAAGAAAGAAGGAGTGTTTGATGATATGAATAAGATGTTCTTGAAGTTATGTAGGTATGCTTGAAGATGTGAAGGACTTGTGTTTGAAGATTTGAAGATGTGAAGAAATGGTTCTTGAAAGTTTGAAGATATGAAGAATTGGTGTTTGAAGATTTGAAGATATGAAGGATTGGTGTTTGAAGATTTGAAGATGTGAATGACTCTTAGAGAGAGATTAGAGAGACTTGGTTCATTTGCGGACATAGAAGATATGAAGGATTGGTGTTTGAAGATCCGAATAAAGACACGAGCGACTTGGTTCATTTGCGGAGACATGACTATTACTCACCTTTTGTAAGGGTATCGTCGGGGTTCGAACCCACTACCTTTCAGCTTTCTTTGAAATTTATCATCTACCCTCTAACCAAGACTCCCAAGTTATTAAAAAAAGATAGTATATATACAATCCTTGATTTTTGGATTATTTTTCTTTTAGATTTGTTATCTTTTAAATTGAAAATAAATTATCAGTTCACTTTCAAATTTGTATTAGGGATGACACATTGGCAAATATGAAGCGACCATGTGGAATTGAGAGAATAAAAATGTAGTATGAATTGATATAGATGTTCTAATATTATACAAAAATGTAATATGAAATAAAAAATGAAAAATAGATGAAAATTAGAACAAAGATATTTTTGTTTCTTTAAGTGCGAGAAACATGAAATTAAATGTATAAAAAGGATATGAAAAATAAAACCAACCCATCGTCTCTAATCATTCATGAATTAATGTATGAAAAATTTTCCTCAAAAAAAAAATGTATTGAAAAATTCTTTTTTATTTTATTTTCTTTGTTCTAGTCAATATTCAATGATAATTAGTAATTATCGCCATATATGTAGTTTAATAATCCAAGAAAGGTAACTTTAACAAATTTAAAAGATGAATTTTTTTAAAAAAAATAACAATTTTAAAAGATAGTATAAATAGAATCCTTAATTTGTGGTTTTTTTAAAAAATTATTCTCTTTCAAATTTGACAATATGTTATTCACGATTAAATTTGTATGTAGAAATGTCACATAAATAAATAAATGTGAAGTAGCCATGTTTAATTGAGAGAATAAAATTGTAATATCAATTGATATAGGTTTTTTAACTTTATACAGAGATGTATATGAAATAAACATATGAAAATAAGATGAAAATTAGAAAAAAATTATTTCTTGAAATGCAGGAAACATGAAATTAAATATATAAAAGGATATGGTAAATAAAAACAACCCATCGTCTCTAATCATTCATGAATTAATGTTTGAAATTTGTTTTTTATTTTTTTCTTTGTTCTAATCTCTCGTTAGTTAAATACGGAACGGGAAAAGTTCATTATTTAGTATGTACGAGTATATTATGAATATTTTTTGAAAGTTACGGCTAAAAAATCGGCAAAAAATACGGAAATATTTAAAATACGAAACCATAGACGTACGGGTTTAATACGAATATAAAATAATTATTCGGGAGTAATAATATATATTTACATAGATTGTAATTCATACTTATGTTTAGATTATATTAAAATTAATTTTAGGTACTTTATTCATTTACTTTAAATTATTAATATACTTATTTATTATTAATATTGTTATTTATTATTTTATGATATTGTAATTATACTTATAAATAATTTGATTTATTTAAATATTAAAAAATATTAAAATAAAGTTTTATTCGCTAAGTATTATACGGATAATAATAATACGAGTATTAAATGTTTTATTTTAAAAATACGGAGTATTTAACGCCGCCTTAACCGGAATGCATGACGGAGACTAAGTATTTTTCAATTATTCATACGTCACGGGTACTATACGGGTATGATACGCGAATTAACTAAGGAGAGGTTCTAATCAATATTCGTTGATAATTAGTAATTATCGCCCTATCTACAATGTTTTAAACCGGACCGAACATCGAACCGCATTAATAATCAAGGTTATTGGTCATCGGTTCAACCGGCCTAACCGCATTTAAAAACCGGTTGACCCGTAGATACGTATATATATGTGTACACATGTACAAGACAGATACAATTATTTTTTTTGAGAAGAAGATAAATACAATTATAAATGTTAAAAAAAAACTAATAAATGTAAATACAAATAAAATCTTAAAAATTAAATATCCAAATATGTATGTAAATTGAATATACGGAGAAATTATATGCAAATTTACTAAACATATTTCCTTCAACTTTTGAAATAAAACAAAAACAATATATTTACTAAAAACAAAAAAAAAGATTTTTTTGCCTTTGAACCAAGGTTAATGGGTCACCGGTTTCCGATTTTTTCACCGGGTTTTACCTGGGGGTGGCAACGCGTTTTTTAGCCACCAGGTTTACTACAAAACCGACCGGACATGTGACCGGTTCGGTTAAGTCTGGTCAAACCGCGGTCCGGTCCGGTTTTAAAAACATTGCCTATCTACGAGTTTAATCTAAGCAAAATATCTTTTAAAGGAATTATTTTCAAAAGATAACAATTTTAAAAGATAGTGTAGATAGGAATATCCTTGATTTTTGGATTTTTTTTAAAATTTGTTATCTTCCAAATTCAAAAATATATTATCAATTCACTTTAAATTTATACATCGGGATGCCAAATGGATAAATGTGAAGTAGCCATGTAGAATTTGAAGAATGAGGACTTGACAAATGTCCAAAATTAATGAGGTGATGACATATGTTAACTTTAATTTTTTTTTAGTATATAGGGTTGATAAATTAAATAAGAGCCCGTTTAGGATGGTTTTATTTTTAAATTATCTTTATTTTTCAGCATTTCCAGCATTAAGAATGTTCTCATTAGGTTATTTTCCGTGTAAAAACGAAAATATGATGTGATTAGTTATATTTTTATTTTGAAAATGAAAAACATATTTGTTTTATGGTGTTTTCAGCGTGAAAATAGTGAATTGTTAGTATGTTGGAATTAACTTTTATTTGTGATGAAAGTTGAAAACGGAGGACAAATGTATTTTTGTATTAAGCTTAATTAAAATCAAGGACTACGATCACTAAAGAACCTCTGAAAACACTAATTTGGCAACAATAGTCCGGCCAACCTGTTGAGCTAAAGTTTCGGCTGGATGGACAACTAATAGGCATGTAGTTGAATTGAGCTTTAATTTGGAGGGGTCCAAATCTGGGCCATAAAATGTGCTCTTAATCCTTACTTTATGAATTATGAAAGTAGTGATTGCTATTTGATAAAAGTTTTAGGCGATAGTAGGGGTGGCCTGGGTGGCGCAGATCTTCGTCGCCGACCGGGCTCCTCTCCAGCAAGAGCTCCCTTACCGCGAGAACGTAAGCACTAATTACGATCGCTCCCATTAAATAATTGATGGCCTAGGAAGCATGGACACTTCTCTCGAGGATGTCATACCCATACGGATACGTATCCGATACGATACTTTATCGGATACTTCATGGATACTCCACCGATATATCAACACATGAAAATAGATAGAATTTACTATATTGCTCATTATTTATTGAAATTTTGGTTTTTTATGTATACTCCATCGATATATCTACACATGCAAATATATCTACTTCATGGATACTCCACCGATATATCTACACATGAAATTTTGGTTTTTTATTGAAACATTATTTTTTTAATTATACTTGGTACATTTGTATTTTCAATTGTAGGTCCAAGGGGTGTGAGTAAGGTTTAGAAGAGGGGGTTGAATAAACCTTACCAAATTTTCGATTTTAGTCTTTTTAAAATTACAATGAGTTGACTAAACATATGTGTCCTGAGGACAAACTAAGTTGGTTATTCAAACTAAGTTAGCCATGTTAGATAAATGTTTTTATCATGATTTTGATGATTTTGTTCGAGTTTGTTCAAATGAGTTTTTAAACCAAAACAATGTCCCTAAATGTTGTATAAATACTTCCAACCGTCTTAAAATGTTTTTACTATTTTTCGGAGTATTTTTTGAAGTTTATTTTCGATAAAAAATTGGACAACACATTTGTTTCAGCTCGACGGCCGCCCATAGGGCAACCCGTACTGAGTTGAGTTTTGAAATAGAAAATGGGACGTAAGAAAAAAAAGAGAAAGACGGCTGGTCGACCGGTGGACGACCGGTGAGAGCGACCGTGCACGGGAGCGACCCTCTGGTTCAGACTTCTCTGTTTCGTAAATTCTTCAAGTCCAACCGGTCAAAGCTAAGGCGACGGTCGCACCCTCCGACCTCCGGTCCTCTGTGTAAAAATTCGCAGAATTCAATTTCAATCTTATCTATGCGCGACGGCCGAACCCCATGTTTATCAAAGAAACTATCCGTTGCGTTTTTTTAGATGACTTTTCCCTATTTTGTGGGATTGATTTCTATGACTATATTGATCATTTTAAATGGTTTTTTTGCAGCAAATTTGTCACGCCCAACATATGAAACATAGAAAGGTAAACTATAATAATAATATAAAATAGTCATTACAAACCATTTTAATCATACAAGCCAAATTCTTCTCGAATATTTAGTTCGAACTTACAACACTTATTATAACAAACCAAAATACAAATGGAAGTCCAAGTACGTAACCCGACATCAACTTATATATTACAAGTTGTCCTCGCAGGACATAACAAAAATATGTACAAGTCATAACATGGCTTAAAAAAAAAGCGCAATTTCAAAGCTAATGTTACGGCTAAGCAGTCTCTGTGTCGGTCTCGTTATTTTCATAGTTCTCACCTTTCGAAAAATTTTAAAGAAAAAGGAAACAAAACGTGGGGTGAGCTAAACGAGCCGGTGAGTGGGGAAGTGGAATGCACGATTAAGAAGATAATTATATTTTATGATTTCATGATGCACAAACAATAAACAAACATTCACAAAGTGATCACCCCTTAGAACAGCAAAGCAACAATAATTTATTAGATATTGATTTTAGTAAATCGATTGATCGATCGTTTGTCAATCACCGATCATTAATGATCGATCCGTGAACGAAGAACGTAGGATCAGATTGATCGAACCATACGATCTTTCGTTCTCCTTATAACTCCTAATGATTTGGCCGAAGCTTGTCACCTTATCCCTACCAGTTGGCTCGAGCGTCTCTTTAGCTATGGACTTTTACCCGAGAGATCGTCATATTCCGGAATATACCGTTCTACGACCCAAATTCGTCGCCGCCTCCCGCCCGACTCGAAAGTGGGAGTAGGCAAATGGGTAGTCAAACAAGGACCACAGTAGGCAACATGTTCGATCCGTTGTCTAACCTACCCACACCGAAATGGACTCGATCACCCAATATTGTTATCAAATGATATTTATATATCCAAAGTCCCAAGTCAAACAAAGTTATACGATCACAATGCGAGATATAAATTCAACTATGAACATCGTTTATAATGTTTTATTTGACAACTAAATTATAAATAAAATCATAGATATCATGAAGACGTGCAACAACGAATGCAATTAAAAGTAAACATATTTTTCTTTAGAGAAATAATATTTTGCCCACCTTTGACTCAAATGTTGTTGTAATGATACTCGAAATGATGGTGCGGGTTGCAAGTCCTAGTTGTTGGGTTCGATCTCGTCTCCCGCATTTTATTAGTTTTGTATTTTAATGATTAGGCGTTGACCCCGATTTCTATTGAAATTGACAAGAATTATCGATATTGATTTTAACTAGTTGATCCTCGACTTATCAAGAAAGCATAATCCAATCAATTGTAAAATCATGAGAGAACAAGAAATGCAGATCATCATGGCACGAGTAGTCGATCTTTGCATCATGGTCATAGGTATTACTAATCCGAGAGCCCCATTTCCACCACACAAGGGGAAACCGAGGACGAGAATGAGGACCCGGTCGAGGCCGAGTCAAACCAGGCGAGGATTTTGTAATGTGGGAGATAGCCTGACGGGGTTATTATAATTGACCCATATATCTTTGTATGGATCATGGGTTGTGTAGATATTTTGACTGTGGACTGTTGGGGACACATATGTATATAGTTTGGTATGGGTAGTGTAGCGTAGCACTAGCCTAGGAACACATCACATTTTGCTCATCGGTCTTTGTTCGACTATGTAATCTTGTGCTCGTAAATAATCGAAATGTGTAATATATGTGTGTGAATGGCATGATGTTTTCTTTTCTTGTTGATGGTGTTCTTTTCCTTATTGTGATTCGTACAATAATTTAAATTTTATCATTTGAGTACATTCATTGTAGTTTCCATGTTTGAATAAATGGTGAAAGAGGAGGCAGAGGTAGAGGTAGGCCACGTAAAAATCAAAGGTACAAGCCATACCGTCCGCAAGAGAGAGCTACGGTTCCAGATGATCTACCACCCCCCCTGTAGATGAAGAAAATCTTAATACTCGGGTGCTACAACAATTGTTGGTGTTCTTACAACAAAACAATCAAAGCAAAACCAACATAATTTAGGCCCGCTTGTCGAGACTCATGATAGAATTCTCGAAATATTTCTACGACTAGATCCACCAATATTCCATGGTGAACCGGACAATATGAGGGGAAGAGCAATGGCCGGATAAAATGGAAAGTATCATGACCGCTTTACATTATAACGAGGAACAAAAACTTATGTTAGTAGTTTTCCGATTAGAAGTCCGCGGACTAGGGATTGGTGGCGAGCCGTCGATGAAAGGTGGAATAGAGTGGCATCGTAGCTTGGGTGTGAAATAGGTTACACCTAAGCCAACCCCAGGATAGGATTTTTCCGCTGTGGAATCGGGTACCCGACTAGTTTACTTTATTATATTTCATATGTTGGGGCATGACAAAATAACTCCCCAAGGAGGAGCCAATGTCGGAAATGAAAGCCAAGTCCTCTCCTATAAATAGAGGCTTCATTCAAGCAACAAGATATAACACTCTACACAAGCAAAGAGCAATCAAGCAAACATTTTCATATATCTTTTTGTATTAGCCTTAGCACTTTCACTTGCACACATTTGAGGTCTAGGCTTTCAATTCTTGATTACACTTGTACTCATATTGTATCAATCATTATTGAGTTGTAATATTGATTTTGGTCATCATTCAACACAAGTCATCCTTGTGAGTATTCTTGTGGTAAGAATACACTTGGGTGATCTAGGTGATAGGTGTTTGAAGGTTGTGGTAATCTTCTAAGGTGTTGTAAGAGGATTGTGGGAATCCTCAGGTGGTGTAAGAGGATTGTGGTAATCCTCAGGTGTTGTATTAATTTTTGTAAATTAATAAAATCTTTTTTCTTTTTGAAATCCATCCCGGATATCTTGGGGTGGTAGTAGATTAGGCCCTAGATGGGTTGAACTACTATAAATCGACGTGTGCTATTTACTTTCCGCACTTAAAGCATTTCATCTTTGCTTGAGTTTTACAAAAAGAGGGCAAAATGAAAAACCGGATAATCTATTCCCCTCTAGATTATCGTAGCCACTTGAACTAACAAGTGGTATCAAAGCCAAACTCTTTGGCTAGCTCGTTCCGAGTAAAGAGGAAAGATCCATGGCTACACATGATGCTCATCTCACTACCGGCGCCTCCACCAACAAGCCACCACTATTCGACGCCAACAACTACGCATTTTGGAAAGACCGTATGGAGTGCTTTCTACAAGGGTGCGGGTTTGACATTTGGAATGTGGTCATTGAAGGAGTTGATCAACCCACCAAGAAATCGGAGGACGGCACCTCGACTCCCAAACCTTTCAAGGAGTTCGACGAAAACGACAAAAAGACTTTCTCTCTAAACGGTAAGGCCTTAAATATTTTACATTGTTCTCTTACGGCTACCAAGTATAATCGCATAAGAGGCATAAGGTCAAAGACATGAGGTTTGGGAAAAATTGGAGACAATTTATGAAGGAACTAAGAAGGTCAAGCAAGCAAGAAAGACCATGCTGCTTGTTAAAGACTTTGAAAACTTTAACATGCATGATGGTGAAAACATCTCCAAGATGATGGAAAGGCTTGATAATATTGTCAATCCTCTTGTGGCCCTCGGTAAATTCATCTCCGAAGAAGACAAGATGACTAAGGTATTGAATGCTCTTCCTACTCATGGTCCAAAAAAATAACGGCAATCACGGAGGCACAAAACCTTGAGACACTCAAGTTTGACGAGCTTATTGAAACCTCCTCATCTATGAAGTCTATCTCAAGGAGAGGAAAAATTCCAAACCATCCATAAATCAATCGGGTATGCAGATTATTTCTAAAGGTCTTGCTTCTTCTTCTAATAATGCATACTATGATAATGATGTTGATGATGAGGAGACGGCCGCATGACTTGTTCGAAAAATTTGCAAAATTTGTGAATAAAAATAAAGCAAGAAAACCAAGAGATAATGCTTACTTTAAATGCGGAAAACCGGGCACTTCATTGCCGATTGCCCAAGCTCGATGAAGAGGAGCAAAAGAAAAGGAAGCCTTTCACGAAAAAGAAGGCTCTAAAAAGCGGAGGTCAAAACATGGGATGAACTACTCGAAACAACCGATGAGGAAGGAGAAACCGAACACGGTCTCATGGCCATAGAAGATGAAAACAATGAGGTACACTCTAATTCTTCTACTTCCTCCATAGTTGATGACTTGCAATGTGATTTTGATGAATTGCAAATTGAGTTTCAAAATTTAATTGTTAAATACAAAAATTTGAAAAAGGAGCATAAGGAGCTTAAGGTTGAAAAAGAAAAATTATTTACCTCTTATGAATCTCTAGACAAAGCTCATGCTCTTACTCTTACTAGAGTTCACTCTCTTGAAACCGAAAAGGAATCGCTCACAAAAGATATTGAATGTTTGAAAAATGGTGTGCATCGTTTCAACATAAGCACGGATAAAGTCACAAAAATTTTAGATGCACAAAGAGGTGAGCATTCCAAATTGGGACTTGGTTATAAGCCATTTCAAAGTGTTTTTTAAAAAAATAACCAAGGTCCGACTTTTGTACGTGCTAATAATTATAATACTCCTACTTGTTTTTATTGTGGCAAAGTTGGATATTATGCTAATAATTGCAAATTGAGAAATAGCTAAAGACATGTTTGGAGACCCAAAGGTCTCAAGACTAACCCCCATGGACCCCAAAATTATA
The DNA here is from genome assembly GCA_016081115.2 of Rehmannia glutinosa. NCBI lineage: Eukaryota > Viridiplantae > Streptophyta > Magnoliopsida > Lamiales > Orobanchaceae > Rehmannia > Rehmannia glutinosa. The sequence continues at coordinate 27,042,677 of CM071925.1, forward strand.
GGGTACCTAAAAGAAATTCTTTTGTAGGTGATAGGGGCTATAACAACAATGGAAGATTCAAAATGGCTCGTGGACAGCGGATGTTCACGCTATATGACTGGGAGGAGAGAACTTTTTACCAACATCAAGCTCCAAGAAGAGGGTATGGTCATGTTCGGCAATGGCAAAGGAAAAATTCTTGGAAATGGAGAAATTGGTAACTCTTCTTTTTCTCTTAGTAATGTTCTTTTAGTTGAAGGGCTTAAGTTTAATTTCATAAGTGTTAGCCAACTTTGTGATTCAAATTATGATGTTTCCTTTAATAAAGAAAAATGCCTTATACTTAAAAATGGTGAAATTATTTGTGAAGCGAATATAAAACACAATCTTTACAAAATTTGTACAAGTGATTTGGTTAGTCAAAATGTTTCTTGTTTAATAATGATTTAACTAGTTTATGGCATAGGCGACTTGGACATGTTGGATACAAGAATTTGAAAAATATTTACAAAAACCAACATGTGAAAGGACTACCCAAATTGAATTTTGAAAATCTTGGCTTATGTGACACTTGTCAAAAGAACAAATTAGTTAAAAGTAGTTTTAAGCCCAAAAATGAAATTTCCACAACCAAACCCCTACAAATGCTTCACCTTGATTTGTATGGGGATATTGGTACGGCTAGTCTAAGTGGAAAATATTACACTTTTGTTATCGTCGATGATTTTTCTCGATATACTTGGGCTCTTTTTCTTACCAATAAAAGCGATGCCGTTAATGAGTTTGTTAAGTTGTGTAGACTCATTGAAAATGAAAAGGAAGACACTATTAAGTCTATTCAAGCGATCGAGGTGGAGAATTTGATGGTGAATTTAGAGTCTTTTGTGAAACCAAAGGATATGCTCATAATTTCTCGGCTCCAAGGACACCTCAACAAAACGGAGTGTCCATGCTCAATGAATTTTCACTTCCAAAATATTTTTGGGCCGAAGCCGTAAGTACCGCTTGCTATGTCATTAATCGTGTTTATATTCGTCCTAAAATGAATAAAACTCCATATGAGCTTTAGAAAGGTAGAACTCCAAATATTAGTTATTTCAAGATATTTGGTTGTAAATGCTTTATCTTGAATACCAATGATCAATTGGACAAACTTGATCCTAAGGCCGATGAAGGGATATTTGTGGGATATTCAACAAAAAGCAAAGCATATCGGGTTTACAATAAGACTAGTGGAGTTGTTGAAGAATCCATACATGTCAAATTTAATGAAGCTTTGGGTGTTGAAAGAATACCTAATGATGAAAGTGATGAAGAGGATATTTTGGAACAAACTGTTCAAGTTGATGATCAACCGCCTACATCAAATGATAAACCGTCCACTTCAAATGGTCCTCAAGAAGATAGATGTGATATCTCCGATCTTCCCGTTGCATTGAAATTTAAGGAGATCACCTAAAAGATCTTATTATTGGTGATCCCATTGACAAAGTGATGACCGGAGAAAATTTGCCGAGAAAGCTCTTATTTCTCAAAAAGAGCCTAAAAATGCTAAGGAGGCCATTGAGGATGAGGATTGGTTCTTAGAGATGCAAGAGGAGTTAAATTATTTTGAAAGAAATGATGTATGGGAATTAGTACCTTGTCCTCCATCTCAAACTATTATTGGTACAAAATGGGTATTCCGGAACAAACTTGATGATCAAGGCAACATTGTTCGAAATAAGGCAAGGTTAGTAGCTCAAGGGTATTGTCAAGAAGAAGGTATTGACTATGATGAAACTTTTGCACCGTAGCACGTTTAGAAGCTATTCGTATTTTTTTACTTGCCTATTCTTGTTTTAAAAATTTCAAACTTTACCAAATGGATGTTAAATCCGCTTTCTTAAATGGTATAATTCAAGAAGAAGTCTATGTAAAACAACCTCCGGGGTTTGAGAATTTTTCTAGGCCTAATGATGTTTATAAACTTAAAAAGGCTTTGTATGGTTTAAAACAAGCACCCCGTGCATGGTACGATAGACTTAGCTCTTTTCTTTTGCAAAATGGCTTTATAAGAGGTAAAGTTGATACAACTCTCTTTGTTTTTGAAAAAGGGCAAGATTGCTTACTTGTGCAAATTTATGTTGATGATATTATCTTTGGTGCTACTAATGATTCTTTGTGCAAGAAATTCTCTAAGTTGATGCAAGGAGAATTTGAAATGAGCATGATGGGGGAGCTCAACTTCTTTCTTGGACTCCAAATTAAGCAATGTCAAGAAGGTATTTACATTTCGCAATCAAAGTATACAAAAGAACTTTTGAAAAAGTTCGGCATTGAAGAAGGAAGAACCGTTTCTACTCCTATGGCAACAAATGTCAAAATTGACAAAGATGAAAAAGGCAAGTCCGTGGATGAATCCAAGTATCGAGGTATGATTGGTAGTTTACTTTATTTAACCGCTAGTAGACCGGACATTCTTCATGCCGTATGCCTATGCGCTCGTTTTCAAAGCAATCCCAAAGAATCTCATATGAGTGCCGTTAAAAGGATTTTTTGATAAAGACACTATTCAATATGGTTTATTTTATCCAAAGAATGAAATTTTTTCCCTTAATGGTTATAGTGATTCAGATTATGCGGGAAATATTGATAATTGGAAAAGTACTTCCGGATCATGTCAATTTTTAGGCGATTGCCTAGTTTCTTGGTTTTCAAAGAAGCAAAACTGTGATTCTCTTTCAACGGTCGGCCGAATATATTTCCGCCGCATTTTGTTGTACTCAACTTCTTTGGATGAAACAAACCTTAGCGGAATACAAATGCTCTTTTGAAAACATACCTATCTTTTGTGATAATATATCCGCTATAAATATTGCTCAAAACCCGGTTCATCATAACCGTACTAAACATATTGAGATTCGACATCATTTTCTAAGGGATTGTGTTTCAAAACGAAAAATTGAGATATCGTTTGTACCATCTCAAGATCAATTAGCGGACATTTTTACAAAACCGCTATCTTCCGAGACTTTTGCTTCCATACGAGCTCGGTTAGGCATAATGCATATTGAATGAGGCTTACATTTGTATTTTGCATGTTTTTAAAACTTATGGGCGAAAAATTTTTTTGGTTGAAAATTCGGATTTCCTCAAAAATGTCAAGACAGTGGGCTAAACGGGTTGAGGGCAACCGGTCGCCCTCAACGTTGACGGCCGCCCTCAACCCGACCGGTCGCCCTAAGCATATTTTTGGATTAAAATGGTTATGTCTTGATTCGCCATTTTAACATATTTTGGCCATTTTTCGTCCCCTTTGCCAAATTCACACATATTTCATTCTAAATTGATTTTCATGCATTCCATTCACAACCTGGACATTACATAGCTCATTTATCATCATCATCGCTCATCTTTACCGATCAAATGGTAAGAATTCTACTTCCTCTACCCATTTGGGTTGAACCATGAGTTTTTGCTTCCTTGTAATTTGTTTGATATAATTGTCGTATGATCATGATGAGCTTGGTTGTTATGTTGTAATATATGATGTTTGACTTGAATTGGTGTTGAAAATTTTTGGCTTGAATCTTTTACAAGGGTTATATACAACTTCTTTTAATTTTCACGCCCACTAAGTGTTCGATGAAATGTCGCAATGAAAATTTCAACTTCTACATGATTCTCTTGCTTCCAAAAGTCTCCAATATTTATTGAGATCATGTTTTGGCAAATAAAACGAGCGTATGAACTCTTCATGATACATTTCTCCCATTTTCCTTGGATTTTTAAGCTTAAATTCCTCAACGTTTTGTAAACCGTCCCTTTGGCGCACTTTGATTTATTTGTATGATGTTTTATCATCCTAACATTCTTTTTGATGATTCCAAAGGGGAGAAACAGGAAATGGCTCGTTAGCCAAAAGAAGTTAATAAAAGCTCGCAATAAAAGCTCTAAGCTATGGCTTCATTAAGCAAGAATACCTAGTCCATGGCTTGTATTATGGACTCAATTGCAAAAGACTATATGGATTGTGACAGGGGAGCTTAGCTCATGATATCTATATGCATCTTATATAAGCTTGTGCTTCTAACTTATCTTAATCTTTTGTTGATATGCTCATAGATAGGGGAGCTTTGTATGGAATGTCTTTAACGGATAGTTTACTTGTAAAACCGGAAAATTTATTTGTTTTCAAAATCGTCCTCGAGTAAATTGTTTTGGTTTGTAATCATCAAAAAGGGGGAGTTTGTTAGATAAATGTTTTTATCATGATTTTGATGATTTGTTCGAGTTTGTTCAAATGAGTTTTTAAACCAAAACAATGTCCCTAAATGTTGTCTAAATACTTCCAACCGTCTTGAAATGTTTTTACTATTTTTCGGAGTATTTTTGAATTTTATTTTCGATAAAAAATTGTCAACACATTTGTTTCAGCTCGACCAGAAGTCGCCCTATAGGGCAACCCGCACTGAGTTGAGTTTTGAAACAGAAAATGGGACGTAAGAAAAAAAAAGAGAAGAAGCGGCCGGTCGACCAGTGTGGGCGGCGGTGAGGGCGACGGTCGACCCCGGGCGCCGTGCACTGGGAGCGACCCTCTTGGTTGACTTCTCTGTTTTCGTAAATTCTTCAAGTCCAACCGGTCACGACTAAGGGCGACAGTCGCACCCCCTCCGACCGGTCCCCTGTGTAAAAATTCGCAGAATTCAATTTCAATCTTATCTCTGTTGTGGTCGAACCCCATGTTTATCAAAGAAACTATCTCATTGCGTTTTGGATAGCTTTTCCTATTTTGTGGGATTGATTTCTAACAACTATATTGATCATTTTAAATGGTTTTTTTGCAGCAAATCACTCCCCAAGGAGGAGCCAATGTCTGGAAATGAAAGCTAAGTCCTCTCCTATAAATAGAGGCTTCATTCAAGCAACAAGATATAACACTCTACACAAGCAAAGAGCAATCAAGCAAACACTTTCATATATCTTGTTGTATTAGCCTTAGCACTTTCACTTGCACACATTTGAGGTCTAGGCTTTCAATTCTTGATTACACTTGTACTCATATTGTATCAATCATTATTGAGTTGTAATCTTGATTTGGTCATCATTCAACACAAGACTTCCTTGTGAGTATTCTTGTGGTAAGAATACACTTGGGTGATCTAGGTGATAGGTGTTTGAAGGTTGTGGTAATCTTCAAAGGTGTTGTAAGAGGATTGTGGTAATCCTCAAGGTGTTGTATTAATTTTTGGTAAATTAATAAAATCTTTTTTTCTTTTTGAAATCCATCCCAGGATATCTTTTGGGGTGGTAGTAGATTAGGCTCTACGTGGGTTGAACTACTATAAATCGACGTGTGTTATTTACTTTCCGCACTTAGCATTTCCTCTTTGCATGAGTTTTACAAAAAAGAGGGCAAAATCTGAAAAACCGGGATAATCTATTAACCCTCCTCTAGATTATCGTAGCCACTTGGACTAACAAGCCACTCAATGGACTCGAGAGAGTTGTTGATAGAATAACTCGGTTGTTTAACCTAAACTTAACTTGGTTTGTTTGGTTTTATCAATGGAAGACTTAACGCCTTTGATTAGATTTTAGCTTGTTTAAAACACTCGATTTTTAGCATTTGGTTATTAATCAGTTGGATAGCAAATGTGATTCTATCAATGAGATATAAAGTAAATATGCGGGAAGATAAATGTCTTTGAAAGTAAATAACACAAATATTTTTATAGAGGTTCGAAGATGGGGTAATTCTTATAATCATCTACTTCTCCAACTCTGGAGGAATCCACTAAATGTGATCAGTTCACAAAGTGGTGGTATGCGGAGACAACCTTGGTCACACACAGTGGCTTCTCTTGCGACTCGGCTTATTCACAGGCATTTTGCCTTGCTAATTCAACTCACTTCTCAAGTTCTTGGAATTGATCACGAAGCCCTCCAAAAAAATTGGTCTTGGTTCGACCTTGAACCTTCCTATCGACTTGGAAAGTAGACCCCTTTTGATTCTTCAAAAGTTTCCGCTTCAACATATTTGAAGTTGTCTTTCCTTCATAACTTGTGTTGGATCGATTTCCTTCGAGTTTCGAGATTGAGGATTTGCTTGAATGTTAATGAGAATATTGCAGTTAAATGCTTGAATAATGCTTGCTTGTTCATGGTTCGAGTAACCTCTTCTCAGTAATTTCCTCGGCCTTTTATAGTGTACATTTAAAATTTTGCCCGTTGAAGAGATAGGCTAATTTCAAATGTCACTTTTGTTCGATGGCTTGTCTTGTTGCGATCCGTGATGTTGACATTTCCTCGTATTAAATGTCTTCGCAGCATTATAGGTGCGACACAAGGTGCGGTGTTTCCATTGGTGTATTCATTTTGCACAATTATGGGACTAACACTTTATACCGATTGACTTTGACATACTACTATATTAAGTAATATTCTTGACTTTAATCAATGGATCTAAGACAATTGTCTCGACTAGATTATTATCATTACCCTAGGTGACTTGAGTCGACTCAGGACATTGGATACCTCAACCGTCACTTCAACTTTGGGACTTGGCTTCTTGAGTTGACTTGACCGACACTTCTCACGATTGTTCCTCGTTGACACTCCTTGATCGAGTCCTTGACTTCCTTCTTGGCCATACTCGGCTAACACACACAGTAGTCTTCAATCCGATCCATGATTGACTTCTTGTATTCCTTGGCATAGCTAAATTGACTCGATTTTCTCAGTCCTATCTATTACAATAAAAATTACAAGGAAAATGGGGTTCCAACTTCCTAGTTTAAGTTTTACATGATATCATCAAAATCTACTCAATAATTTCCTAACAATTTCCCCCTTTTTGATGATGCCAAAACTTAAAATCATACAAAGAAAGAATAAATAGCAAAGATACATACATACAATGCGAAAGAGAATGTATGCTTAAAATAGATCTTTTTACTTGATCATAGCATTCTTGTCCTTTACACAGTTGTTTACATTTGGTATCGTGAGCAATATAAAAGTATACATGTCAAAACATAGTATATCTATGCTAAGATACATGATACATTCAGAGTGAAAAATTACAGGAAATACACTATGTTTATTACGGAGGACTTACATGAATCTATTTACAATAGTAATACATGAAGGGATTTGAAGCAACACTTCAACGCCTTCGCTTCCTTCCTCTTTCTTCTTTAGCTCTCTTGCGCTCCTCATTGTCATCGCTCTCCTTCTCTTTTTATCTTCTTCTTCCCTCCTTTTCTTCTTTTCATAGGCCCGTTTGGAAGCATCATCCATTTGCTTCCTCGCGAGCCATTCTCGTGTCTCCGCCTTTGGTTTTCTTCTTCTTATCTTCTTCTTTCGCTTCATCGTTCTTTCTTTCAACCTTTAGGTTGGCAAGGTGATCATATCCGCCAAAGAGGTCAAGCCTTTTCTTGTCGGGATCTATATATTCTACATCCTTGGGTTTTGGTCGAGGTAGGGAACCTCTTCCACCCCACTTCTTCCCTTTCCTCGACTCGGCTATTCCACCTCTTGGAGTGTATTGCACGAGAGTCTTCTAGTTTCGGTGAGTGTATTGAAGACTTTGGAAGCTAGCCGCTTATCGACTTCTTTACACAGTGCTAGACCTTTCTCCCAATACAAATCCCAGGCTTGAGACAAAGACATTCATTGGAAGTAGCCTTCAGACTCAAGTGTCTTGAACTCTTCAATCGATTTAGGCTCAGATCCATTATCAGGTATCGCATCCTAATCTTTCCCGGCTGGTAGACCACCAAATTATTTCATGATTTCTTGAACGCGAGCATCTTGCTTTTCAGCTAACTTCTCAAACCCAACTTCAATGATCTTCCTTTTATCTGCCATTGACACATCAGCGTTCTCGATTGGTAAGGTCACAGGGAGTTTGTTGAGGATAGAGGCAGTAACATGACCTTGCTAAGGGGTTTCAGCGTACATCAATTGCAATTGCTTTAAACTTCCTTCCCCCTCAACTACATCTTTCTTCTCAGCTGCGTCTTTCTTCTCAGCTGCATTCTTCTTCGTTTCTCTACTTTTAAGCCCTGAGGAACTCCTCTTCCCCTTTTTGGCATCATGAAAAGAGAGAGGAACCCGGGGAATACCACTAAGAATAAAACCCGGTCATCGATCGTGGAGTTGTGCTTGAGTCTGTTTGTATCATATGCGTCCCGAAACTCGAGCGAGTTGCCTTGGACTCGGCCGAGACTAGCTTCATTTCAGCCATGAGAATCTTGAACTTGTCATTCATGGCATTCTCGAGTCGTAGAATTTCATTCTTGTGGAATTGTTGCAATAGCTCCATATCTATATTGTGAGACTAGTTTATCCGTTCAATATACTCCTTCATCCTTTGCCACGATCTTGGAGTTATCAAAGACCATACGAGCATTATTCCATATAAGGCTTTGAAATAGCGAACTTGCTCGAGTCTCATGGTAGTCTACTATTGAGTCCCTAATCGCACCACGATCCCTCTCAAATCGGCTATGAGAGTGGCATCACGATTGTCCAGGCGTAAATCCAGATAGGCACGATGTCTTTCTATCTTCTCGGTCTCCTCACAGATCTTCTTGAAGATTTCACGAATCTTAGTTGTCTCGCCCGATTCAATTTGCCCGCCATTTACGTGTCGAAATGGAAGTCTCTTTGGAACAATTGTTTCGGTGGGAATGATGGGATCTTCTCATATAATGTATCTCCCTTGTTCAACAGATTGTTTTTCCTCTAATTCAGTGGGCGGTTTGGGAGAAGAGAAACATGTCTTGAAAGACATCATTGCGCACATATGGGATATCTTGTTGTTTTTATGTCTGCGATGACTCAACTCCATGTGCCTCTACCGATGCGGCTTCATCGGCAAATCTGTCACAACCGGTGGGAGCTGTGGATCGAGTTGATGGAGTCGTTACTCTTTGTGTTGTGGGAGCCGCACGGATGACTCGATTCAGCCGGGCATTGGTGATTTTTGCCCGGTGACTAAACCTCGGTTATCCGAACAACTTCCTCGATCTCAAGTATATTTCTCTAAATGAATTACATGGTCCTCTCTTTGCATCATCGGCGTCATTGGATGTTGATGAGACTTGTGGAGTTGGCTCATCATCGAAGTTAAATCTCATACGAGCCGTCTTTTCACCGACTTGGCTCTTAGATTTGTGAACATCCTTTGTAATTGGTGTGGACTCGCTTCATCTTGAATCCCGAGAAAGGATGTCTCAATATTTTCTTGAGAGTCTTGAAGGGCACCAATGACTTCATATGTGGCAAAGCACCTTTGACCAGAGGCATGTTCTCAATAATTGCTTCATTTTCCCTACCTAGGGAAGTCTCAACCTCCCAAGGCCTTCAAGTACCATTAGCGGCCTCAATGCAGCGGGGCCTTCTACATTCCATTCGACCGACTTAGTTGTCTTAGGTCTTGGACGATGGCATCCGGAGGAGTCTCAACCCCCTTGGATTGCACTTTCTCGAGCCCGAGTTTTAACTCTCGGGGCTTCACCATCCTTTGCCTCTTTGTGATAATAGCGTCATTGGCCTTCAAAGCGGTTGACACTTCGGTGAGACAGGACTCAACTATCCGAGCTTCGTCGGTGTGACTCTCGATGTTCACTTTCTTTCTCAACTTCGCCTCATTTATTCATAGATGAGTCTCCCACAAAAACCTCCAACCCTCTTTGTGGTGGAGAGAGTTTCCCCCTCACCGGGCGCACCATCCGAGTGATGATTATGGGGTCATTCTTCTCCAGAGACCCGACTTTATCCGTTGAGTCCTCGGCCATTTGGGGACAGTGTGAGAACACCTTCTTCGGGGATTGGCTTAGCTTAGGTCCCCAACTTCCCCGACTTCATCGCCATCTCCCTTGGATCCATCCTACGATTGCATAGGAGACGTGGTTGCAACAATGACCGATGCAATTTATGGTGCAACTCTAGAGGATCGTATGTAGAAGAGTTTGGGATGACTCTCCCGGACCTTCGAACAATTGTTGCTCGTGCATGGCTTTGGATTCTGTAAGGCTTGCCGCATCTCCAACTTCTCACCGCAGCAAGCAGGATCCATATCCTCATCACTTTCTCGAGAGTATATCAAGATGAGTGTGAGTATGCTCGTGAGAGTAAATTGGCACATCCTGGATTTCTCCAAGGCTCGGGCATGCTTGGCGGCTCTTTTCTTTTCTTTATCTTTCAAGATGCGGAGGATATCCATGCGATTGTCTTCATCTAGGGCGGATCGAACTTCATTTATGCGGAGGAATCGAGAAGCTCTTCTTCTTCTTCATTAAACTCGGGGTGAGTGAATTGTACCCTTAAGTGATCTAGCTTCCATGCTCTCCATTCCCTCAAGCGTCTTTGAATATCCGGATAGATTGGAGAATACATGATTACATCATCATCATCATCTTCACCTTCTCCTCCGGTTTAGGAATGAGAGGTAAGAGACCTTCTTCTTCCTCTCGATGCATGATATCGGTTGTAGGCGAGAGACAACTTTTTCAACATTAGGCTCGATTGTCTCGATTGCTTCACTTTGTTGAGTTGTCTTCCGACATTTGGGTCTTCCTGAGATATCTGCTGATTACAATAAGCGGACTTCGCAGATGCATCAATAATTTTTCGGAGATCGCTTCTTGATCACCGGTGAGTCTCGGCTTCTTTCTCGGTGAGTAGCATATTCATTTGTCTTTTTAAGATTAGATTGTGCCAGCCTTCTTTTTTTCTTGAACGGACAGAGGACTTGGTTTTATTTCATCGATTCATCGAGGTGGGGACTTTGGTACTCTTCATAGAGGAGTGCCTTCCTCGACTTGGCGTCCTCTTCTTCTTTATGATTGTAGAATGGAGTGAGGGTTCCTTCTCGAGTCCTGCTGCGGGCAGGAGTCTCATTTGCTCGGGCGGGTGACTCATTGCGCAGGGGCGGGGAGCTTTCTTGGGCTTGGCTGCGGGAGCATCTTTCTTCTTTGGGGTAGGGTCTCAGATTCTTGAGGTCAATTGGTTCTTTGGGGAGGGGCATCTTTCTTCTTTGCCCTGAACATATTCTTGTTCACGTGAAAGGGCTTGCCATGACAAAGAGCGATACCCTTCACCTCCATGAGATGGTCAATTACAAGGCCATAGCCTAAAGAACATCCAAAGGACCCGTCTTCTTGTAGTTCATGTTCAAGACATTGCGGCGAGAATCTGCTTTTTGTAAACAAACTATTGAGTTAACCTTCTTTCTCGCATTATTGCAACCATCACAATCGGCTTAGTTTTGGACAAGCGATTGAGGCTTCCAAACTTCACGTCGACACAATTTGAGACGACGCGTCCATCATCTTGTGATAGTCGTCTTTCGGTGAATCCTTCTTGTTGTGAAAACTACTTTCAAAGACAATCGCTTGGCCACTTCTTTCCAAGCCACGGCTAAGTCGACATCTGCCTCGGAGATATCCTTCAAGCCCTCTGCATTGAAAACAAAGCGAGTGCTCAATAAGGTCTTTTGACTTTGAGTTTTATGACTTCTTTGTGGATGAAGATTTGATTTCATCGTCCGCATACGCATTAACATAGAACATCGCTTTCTCTTCAAGGTACGTATGAGAGTATTCCATCATCGTCGGAAAAGCCTTTAGATAGGACTTCTCCAACATTTCAGCTATCTTCAGAACCTGGGGTTTCATAAACACCTATTTGATCATCTATCGAAATCCTTTGAAGAACCGGTGTGGATTTGCTTTGAAAGCTTCACATAATCAAACTTTGGAGCCATTTTCGAGAGATTTTTACCGATCGAAAAACAAGAAACTTGCTTTGAAAGAACTTAGGGTTTCGAGAGAGGAAAAAGCTTATTTGCTTGAAGATGAATAGTTCGCGTAAGGTGAGAGAAATGTCAAAGTCCGTATATAAAGGTTATGAAAGGACACATTTTGGATTTTGAAAATTTTGATCAAAATCAACGGCTAAGATTAAAGTGTCAAAACCGCATTTAATTCCCGCATTAAATGCAACAAAGATTTATATCCAATCATATGGCGTACTATGCTTTTTCTTGTGTGACCGTCATTATTACGTTGACGTCATCCTTAAATACATTTCCGCTCAATTAAAATTTGCGTTCTTGTCACTTAGCTCATAAATGATTCAAACTTATATCCAACGTGACTTAACTCTGTTTCTCTCTTCTTGTGAAGTAACTCAATTTTGCCTAACTTGATCTGGTGACTTCCCGATAAGGTTGTTTCACTTGGTCGTAGTGTGAAACTTGCTCGCTTTGATATTATCATCTTCTTTTCTTGTTGATTGAGTCTTCCGAGTTTCAATTCAGCTCAATTAACCCTAACTCATTTTTGAGCTCTTCGAGATCTTGATTCACATAGAGGCTTAGTGAAAATATCGCCTAATCGCTTATCGGTTGAGATGTATTCCAAGGTGATGTCTTTCTTTTCAACACGATCTCTTTTTTTTATTGGTAAATTTTCAACATGGTCTCTTATAAAATGATATCGACATCAATATGCTTTGTTCTTGAATGTAACACAGATTCTAAGTGATTGCAATGGCACTAGTGTTATCACACAAAATTGAAATCTTTTTTCTTCAATATCATAATCTCTCATTTGTTGCCTCATCTATAAGACTTGGGCACAACAAGCGCCCACTGCTATGTACTCTGCATCAAGTACTCTTCCTGTCAACTCTACATCCAACATACCGAGTAACCGATTAGCTTGAATCCACCTTCCTTTGGATACCATAAGCCAACTTCTGGCATTCCTTCAAATATCTTAGGATTCTCTTAGCTGCGGTCATGTGGCTCATCTTTTGTGCTTGATTGAAATCTTGTACATACACCTCCTACAAATGTGATGTCCGGCACGATTCTTTGTTAGATAGAGCAATGATCCAATGAGTGCTCTATATCCTGGTTTGACCTCTGACTTTGCCATCAAAGCATCCATGTCCATCTTGGTGATGTAATCATTGGAATTTTCACAGAAGACTTATCTTCCATACCAAATTTCTTCATTAAATCTCCGGTATATTTTGTCCGACTTATGAAGGTTCCATCCTTCAATTGCTTGACACAAGTCCTAAGAAGAAAGTCGGCTCTCCCATCATGCTCATCTCAAATTTACCTTGCATGAGGTTTGAGAACTTGTCACACAACTCTTTATTTGTGGAAAAAAATGATGTCATCCACATATAGTTGAACAAGCAAAGATACTCTCTTCATCTTGAATTCTCAAGAGTGTTCTATCAATTTTGCCTTTGGTGAATCCATTGTCGATTAAAATTGAAACAATGTATCATACCATGCTCTTGTTGCTTGTTTCATCCATATAATGCTTTCCTCAACTTTATAGACTTTATCTCCAATAGTTTTCTGCTCAAAACCTGGAGGTTGTTCAACATAGACTTCTTCCTCTAACAGACCATTGAAATGCACTCTTCACATCCATTTGTACATAGTGAAGTTCTTACGTGCGGCGTAAGCAAGAAACATCCTTATTACTTCCAATCTTGCAACAGAGCAAAGGTTTCATCAAAATCTATACCCTCTTCTTGACAATACCCTTTGGCTACCAATCTTGCTTTGTTTCTTACAACAGATCCTTCCTCATTCATCTTGTTTCGAATACCCATTTTGTGCCAATGACATTTTGATGGGTTGGACTCGCACCGATTCTCATAGTTTGTTTCTTTCAGGCGATTCGCTCTTCTTGCATGGCTTGAATCCAATGCATGTAATCCAATGCTTGAGACACATCTTTAGGCTCTATCTGGGAAATAAAACAAGTGAACATAGCTTCATGTTGTGCTCTGGATCTAGTTCTTATGTCATATCTAACATCTCCAATAACTAACTCTGGTGGATGGTCTCTCGGCCATCTCACATCAAAGGTTGAAGTAAGTCTGCTTTGGATTTAAGCGTCTCGCATGACTAGGTTGTCTTGAACAACTCTTTCATCTTCATTTAGCTATAGACTTTCCAGTGTCTTTGAGATTCATCTATCTCATCTTCATCGGGTTGATTGCTCTTACTTGACTTCAACATAAGGACTCTTCGTATTGTTGGTGATTCGACTATTATCGCCTAACTCTTCAATGTCTTCTCCATTTATATTATGTTCATCAAAAACCATATGGATAGACTCTTACGTAACCATAGTCCTCTTGTTCATCACTCTATAGGCTTTGCTCTCAAATTTGAATATCCTAAAAAGATACCTTCATAAACTTCAAAGACATCAAAAGCCTTTAAATTATCTTTGTCATTGTTATATATGAAACATTTACATCCAAATATCCTGAAATATCCAACATTTGGCTTTCTCCCTGTCCAAATCTCATAGGGAATCTTGGTCAATTGTATGTTGATCATGCATCTATTTTGAGTATAGTATGTTGTGTTAACATGACTTCAGCCCAAAATCTCTTAGGCAATCCGACTTGACTAACATGGTCCTTGCAGCTTCCTTGAGAGTTATATTCCTTCTTTCAGTCACTCCATTCTCTTTGTGGAGTTCTTGTATCTCGATAATTCATGAGAAATCTCATTCTCAACACAATCTTGAGTTATTATCCCTTTGACAAACTCGGTTCATCGTCGATCTTATCTTTATAATGGTTTGACTCTTTTCATTTTGAACTCTTTTCATCGATTGAGGTAACTTCGCAAAGTTTCCTTCTTTTTACACATGAAGATTGTCCATGTATATCTTGAATGTCATCTACCACTACCAAATCGTATTTTTTTCCACTTATGATGGCTGGCTCAACTAGACCAAATAAATCCATATGCAATGAGATGTAATATCCTTGTTGAAGAAGGACTTGGCTTATCCTTGAATGAAGATTGTATTTGCTTTCCCATCGGCATGCATCACATACACTTTCTTTCTTGTATTAATCGAGTATGTCAATCCTTCTACAAGATGACCTCTTGCAAGCTTGTTGATTGTATTCAAATTGAGATGACTCGGCTTCTTATGCCACGTCCAACTTGATTCGGTTGTGCTATTTGCTAGCAGACAAGTTCTTAGTGTAGCAAGAGACCAATCTACCACATACGTGTTCTTCTGTCTTGATCCTTGCAAAGACTATTTCATTTGATTCAACATCTTTGATCGGCACACTCCCATGTTGAATCCAACATTGTAGCCTTTATCACGAGTTGGCCGATGCTTAACAAGTTGAAGTTGAGGCCTTCAACATAAGAAACATCTCGTGATTTCCAATCCATTCTTCTTGATAGATCATGTGCCTTTGATTTCCCTCGAGCTTCATTTCCTCCAATTATGACTTTTGCACCTCTAATCTCCTTGAATCTTGTGAGTTTTTCTTGTTTCTGTTATATGTCCGGAACAACCACTATCCATGTACGAGGTTCCTTGGCACTCGATTGTTCCTTGAACTTGCAATCAAGGAAATCGGTTTTTAGGTACCCATACTTGCCTGGGTCTTGAGGGGTTAGTGCTATAACATGATCCAACCAACCTATAGCCAAAGGACTTGACTCTAAGAGGTTGTCATCTATCAGTGCCATAATCATAGTGCACATTAGCAAATTGCTTGGGGTTCTTAGGTTCATACAACTATCTCTTTTGTCTGTATGCCTGTGTGTGTTTTAGCAATTGCTTTCTTGGGATAGTTGTGAAATTTCTGAGTGTAGTGCTTGGGTGTATATGTGTGCTGATAATAGCTCTTTTGCCTTTGGAATGACCTTTCTTTGAGTTTTAGGTCTTTGTTATCTAGGCTTATGTTCCATAGGTCTTTGTTGATGTTTCACATCATTCCAATCACCATTGTTTGGGTAGTTCCTACCATTCCCATCATGTGTTTCTCTCGATGAAACTTCTGGGATTTTTGGTAGCTCTGTTTGCTTTTCACAGAGTATTTTCTGTTTGGAGTTTGTTGAGGAACTCGGCTGAATTTCTTCTCAGTTGTCCTCTCAGCATACTCAACTGGTTGTTTTCCTTTCCCTTTGTATCCAAGGCCAGTTTGTTTGTGATTGTGCTTTGGAGTGAATGTGGGTGCAGCATTTGGTGTTTTGGATTTTTGAGATGCTTCATTACTTGAAGATCCTTTTTCCAAAATCACTCTTGGAGTTTGACTGTGCACAAAGGAATTAAATCCTATGCCTGTCTTATCTCCACATTCTTTTTGACTCATGATAAGATCATCCAATGATTTGGATGCCTTTGTAAATGAGGCAATCACATTTTTGAGATCTTTTTCCCTCTTTTCTATAGCAGCTAACTCTGCTATGATCTTGGCATTTTCAGCCTTCAGCTTAGTGTTCTCATCAGCTATGTGAATCGAGTACTCGACTCTTGAGTTTTGGCTTTTAAGCTAGATATTTTCATTATTTTGAATTGTGTGTGAGGATTTTATTTGTTCAAAATCTTTCATCATTTTGCCTTATAAATCATAAAGATCGAGTGGGTGATGAAGTGTATGTATCATAATCACTATCACTTGAATCGAGTGAGATGAGTTAGAGTATACCTCATCTTCTTGATTTGGTTGATCTTGTTCTTTAGCCATACGGCAAATCATAGCCTCTTCCTCGAGTCACTTGAGTAGTCACTTCACTCTCTCGAGTCGCCGCTTCTTTAGACTTGACTGTCTCGTAGTCTCGGCAGCTAACATGGTTTTCTTATTTTCATGTCTTCTTTCCTGAATACTTTTCTTTCTTCCTCATTCCTATATTTGTTGGTGATGGATAGGAACAGTCAAGCGCAAAATGTCGTTGTTGTCTGCCAGTTCCAACACGGGTTCTCGGCTCTTTGATCACTCTTTCTGTTCTTGGATTATCGGCTCTCTAATATTCAACACTTTGATGTTAAGTCTCTTGGGCGGTCTGTCTTTCCTTGACTTGGAATGAGTTGAATGTCTCTTGGAGGTCTCACCCTTATTTCTTTTATAGTTCTTATTGAAGAACTTGTTGAATCTTTTAACCATTAGAGCAATTTCCTCCTGGTCTATGGCTTCCTTAGGTTCACTCTCTTTCCATCCTTGGCCATCGGTCATTTTGTCTTGGGTACTGCTTGTCTCCTCTTGCTCTTTTCTTCTCGGCTCAAACTCATAAGCTTTGAAGTCCGAGAATAGCTCATGGTTAGATGTTCTTGAGAGGTCATTGAATATCTCGGGGTCATAGTCTTCATTTCCCATTCGGTTGGGAGGCTTTAAGATCTTAATACACATTTCGTTTTGTGTATATTCTTTCCCAAGAGTGAAAGCTCATTTGTGATTTCAGTGAATCGGCATCTAATCGATCCATGGTTTCACCTGCAAACATTTTGAAATATTCAACATTAAGAATGTTCTCATTAGGTTCTTTTTCGTGTAAAAACGAAAATATGATGTGATTAGTTACCTTTTTATTTTGAAAATGAAAAACATATTTGTTTTATGGTGTTTTCGGCGTGAAAATAGTGAATTGTTAGTATGTTGGAATTAATTTTTATTTATAATGAAAGTTGAAAACGGAGGACAAATGTATTTTTGTATTCGACTTAATTAAAATCAAGGACTACGATCACTAAAGAACCTCCGAAAACACTAATTTGGCAACAATAGTCCGCCAACCTGTTGAGTTAAAGTTTCGGCAGGATGGACCACTAATAGGCATGTAGTTGAATTGATCTTAATTTGGATGGGTCCAAATCGGGTCATAAAAGTGTGCTCTTAATCCTTACTTTATGAATTATGAAAGTAATGATTGCTATTTGATAAAAGTTTTTAGGCGATGGTAGGGGTGGCTTTGGGTGGCGCAAATGTCGCCCCAAGATCGGCCTCCTTACCGCGATACCGTAAGCACTAATCACGACTCCTCCCATTAAATAATTGATGGCCTAGGAAGCATGGGCACTTCTCGAGGATGTTGTGCCGCATCGGATACGTATCCGATACGATACTTTATCCGATATTTCATGGATACTCCATTTGATATATCTACACATGCAAATAGATAGAATTTATTATATTGCTAATGTTTCAGCATTTTTTGTATGTATGTGAGTTATCACACTTGATTTGAGTACTTAATGAAATTTTGGTTTTTAATACTTGAAACATTATTTTTTTAATTATACTTGACGCCCGTATTTTCAATTGTAGGTCCCAAGGGGTGTGAGTAAGGTTTTGAAGGGGGTTGAATAAACCTTACCAAAAATTTTAGTCTTTTTAAAATTACAACAGAGTTGACTCAAACATTTGTGACCTTGAGGGACAGCTATGTTGGTTATTCAGCTAAGTTAGCCACTCAACGGACTCGGGAGAGTTGTTGATAGAATAACTCACTGTTTAGCCTAAACTTAACTTGGTTGGTTTGGTTTTATCATCGGAAGAATTAACACCTTTTGATTAGATTTTAGCTTATTTTAAACACTCAATTTTTACCATTTGGTTATTAATCAGTTGGATGCAAATGTGATTCTATCCAGATAGAAAGTAAATATGCAGGAAGATAAATGTTCTAAAAGTAAATAACACAAATATTTTTATAAAGGTTCGAAGATGAGGTAATTCTTATAATCATCTACTTCTCCAACTCCCGGAGGAATCCACTAAGTAACAGATCAGTTTACAAAATGGTGAACAATCCGAGAGATTCTTTGATCACACAACAGCTGGCTTCTCTTGCGACTCGAACCTTCTTCATAGGGTAGATCCCTTGCTAATTTAGCTCTATTCTCATGTTCTTGGATTTGATCACGAAGTCGTCCAACAAACTTGGTACTGGTTCAACCTTGAACCTTCCTACAATCCCGACTTGGAAATTAGACCCCTTTTGATTCTTCAAAAGTTTCCGCTTCAACATATTTGAAGTTATCTTTCCTTCATGACTTGTGTTGGATCGATTTCCTTCGAGTTTCAAGATTGAGGATTTGATTGAATGTTAATGAGAATATTGCGAGGTTAAATCCTCGGGTAACCTCTTCTTAGTAATTTCCTCAGCCTTTTATAGTGTACATTTGAGATTTTGCTGTTGAAGAGATAGGCTAATTTCAAATGTCACTTTTGTTTGTTGGCTTGTCTTGTTGCGATCCTTGATGTTGACATTTCCTCGTATTAATGTCTTCGCAGCATTGCAGTGCTCGACGCAAGGTGCGGTGTTTCCCATTGGTTTATTCCTTTTGCACAATTATGGGACTAACACTTTAGACTGATTGACTTTGACATATTACTATATTGAGTAATATTCTTGACTTTAATCAATGGATCTAAGTCGCTTGTCTCGACTAGATCGCTATCATTACCCTAGGTGAATTGAGTCGACTCCAGGCATTGGATAACTCAACTGTCACTTCAACTTTGAAACTTGGCTCCTGGAGTTGACTTGACCGACACTTCTCAGCGCTTGTTCCTCGGTGACACTCCTTGATCGAGTCCTTGACTTCCTTCTTGGCCATACTCGGTGACACACAGAGTCTTCAATCCGATCCTTGATTGACTTCTTGTATTCCTTGGCATAGCTAACTTGACTCAAATTTTTTCTCACCCTATCTATTACAATACAAATTACAAGGAAAATGGGGTGCCAACTTCCTAGTTTAAGTTTTACATGGTATCATCAAAATCTACTCCATAATTTCCTAACAATTTCTCCTTTTTGATGATGACAAAACTTAAAATCATACAAAGAAAGAATAAACAACAAAGATACGTGACAGACAATGCAAGAACAAGGAATGTATGCTTAAAATAGATCTTTTTATTGATCATAACATTCTTGTCCTTTACACATCTGTTTACATTTGGTATCGAGCAATATAAAAGTATACATATCAAAACATAGTATATCTAAGCTAAGATACGGGGATACATTAAGAGTGAAAAATTACAGGAAATTAACTAAGTTTATTACGGAAGACTTACATGAATGTATTTACAATAGTAATACATGAAGGAGTTTGCAAAGAACACTTCAACGCCCTTCGTTCCTTCCTTCCTCTTTCTTCTTGCTCTCTTGCGCTCCTCATTGTCATCGCCTCTCTTTCTTTTTATCTTCTTCTTCCCTCCTTTTCTTCTTTTCATAGGCCCGTTTGGAAGCATCATCCCTTTGCTTCCTTGTGAGCCATTCTCGTGTCCGCCTTTGGTTTTCTTCTTCTTGTTCTTCTTTCGCTTCATCGTTCATTCTTTCAACCTTTAGGTTGGCTAGGTGATCATATCCCCCAAAGAGATCAAGCCTTTTCTTGTTAGGATCTACATATTCTACGTCCCAGGTTTTGGTCGAGGTAGGGAACCTCTTCCACCACCACTTCTTCCCCTTCCCGACTCGCCTCTTCCACCTCTTGGAGTATAATGCACGAGAGTCTTCAACTTTCGGTGAGTGATCTTTGGAAGATGCCGCTATCGCCTTCTTTACACGCGATCTAGACCTTTCTCCCAATACAAATCCCCAGGCTTGAGACAAAGACATTCATTGGAAGTAGCCTTCTAACTCAAGTGTCTTGAACTCTTCAATCGATTTAGGCTTAGATCCATTATCAAGTATCGCATCCTCGATCTTTCCGGCTAGTAGACCACCAAATTGTTTCATGATTTCTTGAATGCGAGCATCCCGCTTTGCCTAACTTCTCAAACCCTACTTCAATGATCTTCCTTTTATCCGCCATTGACACATCAACGTTCTCGATTGGTCGGGTCACGGGGAGTTTGTTGAGGATGGAGGATAACATGACCTTGCTAAGGGGTTTCAGCGTACATCAATTGCAATTGTTTTGAACTTCCTTCCCTCAATCGTGCATCTTTCTTCTCTTGCGTCTTTCTTCTCGGTTGCATTCTTCTTGGTTTCACTACTTTTAAGCCCTTGAGGAACTCCTCTTCCCCCTTTTGGCATCATCAAAAGATAGAGAAACCCCAGGGAACATACCGCTAAGAATAAAATCCATCACGATCATAGACTTGTGCTTGAGTCTGTTTGTATCATATGCGCCCAAAACTCGAGCGAGTTGCCTTGGACTCGGGCCGAGACTAGCTTCATTTCAGCCATGAGAATCTTTGAACTTGTCATTCATGGCATTCTCGAGTCGTAGAATTTCATTCTTGTGGAATTGTTGCAATAGCTCCATATCTATATTGTGAGACTAGTTTATCCGTTCAATATACTCCTTCATCCTTTGCTCGATCTTGGAGTTATCAAGACTCCAAACGAGCATTCTTCCATATAAGGCTTTGAAATAGCGAACTTGCTTGAGTCTCATGGTAGTCTCTTGTTGAGTCCATTCCCTAATCCGCACCACGATCCCTCTCAAATCAGCTATGAGAGTGGCATCACGATTGTCCAGACGTAAATCCAGAGAGGCCGATGTCTTTCTATCTTCTCGGTCTCCTCATAGATCTTCTTGAAGACTTCATGAATCTCAGTTGTCTTGCCCGATTCATCGTCGGCCATTCGTGTTGAAATGAAAGTCTACTTTGGAACAATTGTGTCGGTAGGAATAATGGGATCTTCTCATATAATGTATCTCATTTGTTCAACAGTTGTTTCTTCCTCTAATTCAGGGAGTTTCGGGAGAAGGAAACATGTCTTGAAAGATATCATCGCGCACATATGGGATATCTTGTTGATTTTGTGTGTGCGATGACTCGGCTCCATGTGCCTCTGTTCAATGGCAGCTTCATCGGCAACTATCACAATTGTGGGAGCTCGTGACTAAGCCGATGGAGTCATTATTGTTTGCATTGTGGGAGCTCGCACAGATGACTCGGTTCGGCAAAATGGGCATTGGTATTTTTTTTGCCCGGTGACCGAGCCTCAATTGTCCGAGCGGCCTTCCTCGATCTCAAGATATTTCTCTAAATGAATTACGTGGTACTCTGATAATGTATAATCGGCGTCATCGGATGTTGATGAGACTTGTGGAATTGGCTCATCATCGACTTGGCTCTTAGATTTGTGAACATCCTTTGTAATTGGTGTGGACTCGCTTCATCTTCTCGGATACCGAAAGGATGTGTCAATATTTTCTTGAGAGTCTTGAAGGGCACCAATGACTTCATCCGTGGCAAAGACCTTTTGACCAGAGGCAGGCATGTTCTCAATAATCGCTTCCTTTCCTTACCTAGGGAAGTCTCAACCTCCCCAAGGCCTTCAGTGACTTTAGCGGCCTCAATCAAAGAAGGCCTTCTACATTCCCTTCGGCTGCACTTAGTTGTCTTAGGGTCTTGGACGATGGCATCCAGAGGAGTCTCAACCCATTGATTGCACTTTTCGAGCCCAGCAGTGTTAACTCCGGGGCTTCACCATCCTTTGCCTCGACTATGATAACAGCGTCATTGGCCTTCAAAGCATTTGACACTTGATTGGGATGACTCAATCGTCCGAGCTTCATCAATGTCACTCTGCCGATGTTCAATTTCTTTCTCAACTTTGCCTACTTTATTCATAGATGAGTCTCCCACAAAGCAACCTCCAACCCCTGCTTTGTGGTGGAGAGAGTTTCCCCTCGGTGGCACGCCGGTGAGTGATCGATTGTGGGGTCATTCTTCTCCGGAGACATGACTTTATCTGTTGAATGCTAAGCCGGCCAGGCGGGTGTGAGAACACCTTCTTGGGGGGGTTGACTTAGCAGGTCCCCAACTTCCACTTCATCACCATCTCCCTTGGATCCATCCTCTCATTGCATAGGAGACGTGGTTGCAGCAATGCCCGATGCAATTTGTTGTGCCACTCCTAGAGGATCATCAGAGAAGAGTTTGGGATGACTCTCATGGACCTTCGAACAAGCGTTGTTGCTCGTGCATGGCTTTGGATTCTCGCAAGGCTTGCCTGCATCTCCAACTTCTCTCATTGCGCAGAGCATGATCCATATCCTCATCACTTTCTCGAGAGCATATCAAGATGTGTGTGAGTATGCTCGTGAGAGCCTAGAATTGGCACATCCTGGATTTCTCCAAGGCTCGGGCATGCTCTCAGACTCTCTTCTTTTCTTCATCTTTCAAGATGCGGAGGATATCCATGCAATTGTCTTCATCTAGGCAGATCAAATGTCATTTACGCAGAGGAATTGAGAAGCTCTTTTTCTTCTTCAATAAACTCGGGCAGTGAACTGTACCTTTGAGTGATCTAGCTTCCATGCTCTCCATTCCTCAAGCGTCATTGAATATCCGGATAGATCGAGAATACATGATTACATCATCATCATCATCTTCACCTTCTCCTCTAGTTTCAGGAATGGGAGGTAAGAGACCTTGCTCTTCCTTCCTCCGATGCTGTGATGTCGATTGTAGGTGAGGAGACTACTTTTTCAACATTAGGCCGAGTTGTCTTGATCGCTTCACTTTCTTCAATCTGTCTTCCTCACACTGGTCTTTGACATATATCGTTGATTACCATCGCAGACTTCGCAGATGAATCATCAATAATTTCAGAGATCGCGCTTCTTGATCACCAGCAGTCTCGAACTTCTTTCTCCGGTGAGTAGCAGATTCATTTGTCTTTTCAAGATCGATTGTCCGACCATCCTTCTTTTTCTTGGACGAACCATAGGGACTTCTAGTTCTGTTTCAACAGATTCATCGAGGTGGGGACTTTGGTACCCTTCATAGAGGAGCTTCCTTCCTCGACTTGGTAGTCCTCTTCTTCTTTACGACTATAGAAGGGAGTGAGGGTTCCTTCTCGGTCTACATTGCGGGGGGAGTCTCGGCTGCTCGGGCAGTGACTCATTGCAGGGCGGGGAGCTTTCTTGGGCTTGGTGCAGGGGCAGCTTTCTTTCTTCTTTCGGGGAGGGTCTCAGCAGATTCTTTAGTGGTCAGAGATTCTTCAGGGTATCATCTTTCATTGCGTGAGCTCTCTTCCGGGCACCGAAAAGGTTTGCCCGAACATCTTCTTGTTCATGTGAAAGGGCTTGCCATGACAAAGAGCGATGCCTCCTTCACCTCCATGAGATGGTCAATCACAAGGCCATAGCCCAAAGAACATCAAAAGGACCCGTCCTTCTTGTAGATCCTGTTCAAAGACATTTTGCGAGAATATGTTGTAAACAAACAAACTCAGCCCGTTAACCTTCTTTCCTTGCGTGATCACAACCCATCACAATCGCCTTAGTTTTGGATAGCGATTGAAGCTTCCAAACATCATGTCGACACATTTTGAGACGACGTCCATCGCCTTGTGATAGTCGTCCTTGGCGAATCCTTCTTGTTTGTGAAAACTACTTTCGCTGAAGACACTGCGCTTGGCCACTTCTTTCCAAGCCGCAGATAAGTCGACATCGGCCTCGAAGATATCCTTCAAGCCCCTCGCTAGAAACAAAAACGAGTGCTCAACAAGGTCTTTTGCAGACCGAGTTTTATGACTTTTTTGTGGACGGAAGATTTGATTTCATCATCCCGCACTTCGCATTCACATAGAACATCCCTTCCTCTTCAAGGTATGTATGAGAGTATTCCATCGTCGTAAAACCCTTTAGACCGGACTTCTCCTACATTTGATCATCCCATCAAAATCCACATAATCAAACTTGAGCCATTTTCAGATATTTTTACCGATCAATAAACGAGAAACTTGCTTTTAAAGAACTTAGGGTTTTATAGAGAAAAAACATACTTTGCTTGAAGATGAATAGTTCGCATAAGGTGAGAGAAATGCAAAAGTCCGTATATAAAGGTTATGAAAGGACACATTTTGGATTTTGAAATTTTTGATCAAAATCAACGGCTAAGATTAAAGTGTCAAAACCGCATTTAATTCCCGCATTAAATGCAAAGCACATTTATATACAATCATATGGCTTATCTTGTGCGACTTTTCTTGTGACCGTCATTATTATGTTGACGTCATCCTTAAAAATATTTCCGCTCAATTAAAACGACTGTGTTCTTGTCATTTAGCTCATAAATGATTCACTTATATCCAACGTGACTTAACTCGCTTTCTCTCTTCTTGTGAAGTAACTTTTTGCCTAACTTGATACTAAATCTGGTGACTTCCGATAAAGGTCGTTTTCACTTGGTGAAGTGTGAAACTTGTTCGCTTTGATATTCTCATCTTCTTTCTCTCGTTGATTGAGTCTTCTGAGTTTCAATTCATCTCAATTAACCCTAACTCATTCTTGAGCTCTTCAAATCTTTATTCACATAGAGGCTTAGTGAATATATCAGCTAATCGCTTATCGGTTGAGATGTATTCCAAGGTGATATCTTTCTTTTCAACATGATCTCTTATAAAATGATATCTCGACATCAATATGCTTTGTTCTTGAATGTAACACAGATTCTAAGTGATTACAATGGCACTACTATTATCACACATAATTGGAATCTTTTTTCACCAATATCATAATCTCTCGAGTTGTTGTCTCATCCATAAGACTTGGGCACAACAACTTGTTAGTCCAAGTGGCTACGATAATCTAGAGGGGGTGAATAGATTATCTCGGTTTTTCGATTTTGCCCTCCTTTTAAAATAATCAAACAAAGACGAGAATGTAAATGCGGAAATAAAACAACACTCGTCGATTTAAAGAGGTTCAACCCACCTAGGGCCTAATCCTCTACCACCCCATTAGATATCAGGGATGGATTTCAAAAGGAAAAAGATTTTATTAATTTACCAAAAATTAATACAACACCTTGAGGATTACCACAACCCTCTTACACCACCTTGAGGATTACCACAATCCTCTTACAACACCTTTGAAGATTACCACAACCTTCAAACACCTATCACCTAGATCACCCAAGTGTATTCTTACCACAAGAATACTCACAAGGATGTCTTGTGTTGAATGATGACCAAAATCAAGATTACAACTCAATAATGATTGATACAATATGAGTACAAGTGTAATCAAGAATTGAAAGCCTAGACCTCAAATTTGTGCAAGTGAAAGTGCTAAGGCTAATACAACAAGATATATGAAAGTGTTTGCTTTGTTTGCTCTTTGCTTGTATAGAGTGTTGTGTCTTGTTGCTTGAATGAAGCCTCTATTTATAGGAGAGGTCTTGGCTTTGATTTCCAGACATTGGCTCCTCCTTGGGGAGTGATTTGCTGCAAAAGAAACCATTTAAAATCATCAATATAGCTGTTAGAAATCAATCCCACAAAATAGGGAAAAGCTGTCTGAAAATGCAACGGATAGTTTGCTGTCAAACATGGGGTTCGACCGGTCGCGCAAAGATAAGATTGAAATTGAATTCTGCGAATTTTTACACAGGGGGACGGTCAAAGGGTGCGACGGCCGCATCTTAGTCGTGACGGTTGTTCTTAACGTTTTTACGAAACAGAGAAGTCTGCGGAACAAAAATCCAACTTGCAGTGCAAGGTCGCCCGTCACGGTCGATCGGCCGACACACCGGTCGCCCACCTGGTCGACCGTCGCTTCGCCTGCCCTTTTTTCTTACGTCCCATTTTCTGTTTCAAAACTCAACTCAGTACGGGTTGCCCTATAGGGCGACTATGGTCGAACTGAAACAAAAGTGTTGTCCAATTTTAAATCGAATATTAACTTCAAGAAATACTCCAAAAAATAGTAGAAACATTTTAGATCGATCGGAAGTGTTGGGACAACATTTAGGGACATTGTTTTGGTATAAAAACACATTTGAACAAAATCATCAAAATCATGATAAAAACATTTATCTAACAAACTCCCCTTTTTGATGATTACAAACCAAAACAATTTTCAAGAGGACGATTTGAAAAACAAAATAATTTTCCGGTTTATGAGTAAACTATCCGTTTAAAAACATTTTACAAAAGCTCCCCTATCAACAAGCACATTAAGAAGAAATATTGCATAAGCTAGAAGCACAAGCTTTTACAAAATAAACAACAACTCCATGAGCTTAGAAGCTCCCCTGTCACAAATACTTATTATCCATGCAAACAAGTTCATAAAACAATCATTGACTGAGTTTTCTTCACAACTTATGGCCTTAATAAGCCATAGCTTGTAGCTTCTATCATGAGCTTTTATTAGCTTCTTTGAGCTAACGAGCCAATTTCTGTTTCTCCCCTTTGGAATCATCAAAAAGAATGTTAGGATGATAGAAACATCATAGAAGTATATCAAAGTGCGCCAAAGAAATGGTTTATCAACCATTGAGCAATTTAGGCTTAAAAACCAAGGAAAATGGGAGAAATGTATCATGAAGAGTTCATACGCTCGTTTTTATTTCCCAAAACATGATCTCAATGAGTATAGAAGACTTTTGGAAGCGAGAGAATCATGTAGAAGTTGAAATTTTCATTGAAACATTTCATCGAACACATTGTGGGCGTGAAAAATAAAAAAAGAGTTGTATATAGCCCTTGTAAATGATCCAAGCCAAAAATTTCATCACCAATTCACATCAAACATCATACAATACAACATAACAACTAATCTCAACAAGATTATAAGCAAAAATTATCAAGAAATATACAAGAAAGCCATAAACTCAAGGGTTCAACCCAATTGAGCAAAGTAAGGAAAATTCTTACCATTTGATCGGAAAAGATGAGCAATGATGATGATAAACATGCTATATAAGGTCCAAGATATAAATGGAATGCATGAAAATCAATTTTGAGTGACAATAGTGTGCATTTTGGCAAAGGGGACGAAAAATGGCAAAAAGAAGTGAAATCAAATGTCAAGACAGAACGAACTTAAACCAAAATTTAGCCTAGGGCGACCGGTCGACGTTGAGGCGACGGTTGCCCTCAACCTCTTCAGCCTATTGTTCTGTAAATTTTTCAAAATCCGAATTTTCAACCAAAAATCCGATTTTTCGCCCTAAGTTTTAAAAACATGCAAAATGCAAACGTAGACCTCATTCAATATGCATTATGCCTAACCGAGCTCGTATTGACGCAAAAGTCTCGGAAGTTAGCGGTTTTGTAAAAATGTCCGCTAATTGATCTTGAGATGGCACAAACGATATCTCAATTTTTCGTTTTGAAACACAATCCCTTAGAAAATGATGTCGAATCTCAATATGTTTAGTACGGTTATGATGAACCGGGTTTTGAGCAATATTTATAGCGGATATATTATCACAAAAGATAGGTACGTTTTCAAAAGAGCATTTGTAATCCGCTAAGGTTTGTTTCATCCAAAGAAGTTGAGTACGACAAAATGCGGCGGAAATATATTCGGCTTCGCCGTTGAAAGAGAAACACATTTTGCTTCTTTGAAAACCAAGAAACTAGGCAATCGCCTAAAAATTGACATGATCGGAAGTACTTTTCCGATCATCAATATTACCCGCATAGTCCGAATCACTATAACCTTTAAGAGAAAAATTTTCATTCTTTGGATAAAATAAACCATATTGAATAGTGCCTTTCAAATATCGAAAAATTCGTTTAACGGCACTCATATGAGATTCTTTTGGATTGCTTTGAAAACGAGCACATAGGCATACGGCATGAAGAATGTCGGTCTACTAGCGGTTAAATAAAGTAAAGCGCCAATCATACCTCGATACTTGGATTCATCAACCGTCTTGCCTTTTTCATCTTTGTCAATTTTGACATTGGTTGCCATAGAGTCGAGACGGTTCTTCCTTCTTCAATGCCGAACTTCTTCAAAAGTTCTTTTGTATACTTTGATTGCGAAATATAAATACCTTCTTGGCATTGCTTAATTTGAAGTCCAAGGAAGAAGTTTAGCTCCCCCATCATACTCATCTCGAATTCACCTTGCATTAACTTGGAGAATTTCTTGCACAAAGATTCATTAGTAGCACCAAAGATAATATCATCAACATAAATTTGCACAAGTAAACAATCTTGCCCTTTTTCAAAAACAAAGAGTGTAGTATCAACTTTACCTCTTGTAAAACCATTTTGCAAAAGAAAAGAGCTAAGTCTATCATACCATGCACGGGTGCTTGTTTTAAACCATACAAAGCCTTTTTAAGTTTATAAACATCTCATTAGGCCTAGAAAAATTTTCAAACCCCGGAGGTTGTTTTACATAGACTTCTTCTTGAATAATACCATTTAAGAAAGCGGATTTAACATCCATTTGGTAAAGTTTGAAATTTTGAAACAAGAATAGGCAAGTAAAATACGAATAGCTTCTAAACGTGCTTTACGGGTGCAAAAGTTTCATCATAGTCAATACCTTCTTCTTGACAATACCCTTGAGCTACTAACCTTGCCTTATTTCGAACAATGTTGCCTTGATCATCAAGTTTGTTCCGGAATACCCATTTTGTACCAATAATTGTTTGAGATGGAGGACAAGGTACTAATTCCCATACATCATTTCTTTCAAATTGATTCAACTCCTCTTGCATTTCCAAAAACCAATCTTCATCCTCAATAGCTTCCTTAGCATTTTTAGGCTCTTTTTGAGATATAAGAGCTTTCTCGGCAAAATTCCTTCGAGTCATTACTTTATCAAGGGGATCACCAATAATAAGATCTTTTGGGTGATCTCCCTTAAATTTCAATGCTACGGGAAGATTCGAAGTATCACCCCTATCTTCTTGAGGAACATTTGAACTTGAAGGTTGATCATATGAAATAGAAGGTTTATCATTATGAGCATCACTTTGAACAATAGGTTCAACAATATCCTCTTCATCACTATCGTCATTGGGTATTCTTTCAACACCCGAGGCTTCATTAAATTTGACATGAATAGATTCTTCAACAACCATGCTAGTCTTGTTGTAAACCCGATATGCTTTGCTCTTGGTTGAATACCCCATAAATATTCCTTCATCGGCCTTAGGATCAAGTTTGTCCAATTGATCCTTAGTATTCAAAATAAAGCACTTACATCCAAATATTTTGAAATAACTAATATTTGGAGTTCTTCCTTTCCAAAGCTCATAAGGAGTTTTATTCATTTTAGGACGAATATAAACTCGATTAATGACATAGCAAGCGGTACTTACGGCTTCGCCCAAAAATATTTTGGAAGAGAAAATTCATTGAGCATGGACCGACTCATTTCTTGTAGCGTCCGATTCTTCCTTTCGGCTACACCATTTTGTTGAGGTGTCCTTGGAGCCGAAAAATTGTGTGTATATCCCTTGGTTTCACAAAAGACTCTAAACTCACCGTCAAATTCTCCGCCTCGATCACTTCGAATAGTTTTAATAGTATCCTCCTTTTCATTCTCAATGCGTCTACACAACTTAACAAACTCATTAACGGCATCGCTTTTATTTGCAAGAAAAAGAGCCCAAGTGTATCTAGAAAAATCATCGACAATAACGAAAGTGTAATGTTTTCCACTTAGACTAGTCGTACCAATATCCCCATACAAATCAAGGTGAAGCAATTGTAGGGGTTTGGTAGTGGAAATTTCATTTTTGGGCTTAAAACTACTCTTAACTAATTTGTTCTTTTGACAAGTGTCACATAAGCCAAGATTTTCAAAATTCAATTTGGGTAGTCCTTTTACATGTTGGTTTTTGTAAATATTTTTCAAATTTTTGTATCCAACATGTCCGAGTCGCCTATGCCATAAACTCGTTAAATCATTATTGGCGACAAGACAAGAAACATTTTGACTAACCAAATCACTAGTACAAATTTTGTAAAGATTGCCTTTTCTATTTGCTTCACAAATAATATTACCATTTTTAATAATAAGGCATTTTTCTTTATTAAAAGAAACATCATAATTTGAATCACAAAGTTGGCTAACACTTATCAAATTAAACTTAAGCCCTTCTACTAAAAGAACATTACAAAGAGAAAAAGAGTTACCAATTTCTCCATTTCCAAGAATTTTTCCTTTGCCATTGCCGAACATGACCATACCTCTTCTTGGAGCTTGATGTTGGTAAAAGCTGTCTCCTCCCGGTCATATGGCGTGAACATCCGCTGTCCACGAGCCATTTCGAATCCTCCATGGTTGTTATAGCCCCTATTACCTACAAAAGCATTTCTTTTAGGTACCCTATAATTTTGGGGTCCATGAGGGTTAGTTTTGAGGGCTATTTCTCAATTTGCAATTATTAGCATAATGTCCAATTTTGCCACAATAAAAACAAGTAGGAGTATGAGAGCTACTTGCACGTATGAAAGTTGGACCTTGGTTATTTTTCTTAAAGACTTTTGAAATGGTTTGTAACCAAGTCCTTGTTTTGAATGCTCACCCCTTTGTGCATCTAAAATTTTAGTAACCTTATCCGTGCTTAAATTAAAACGATGCACATCCTTTTTCAAATTATCAATATCATTAGTGAGCATTTGTTTTCGGTTTCAAGAGTTTGAATTTGAGTAAGGGTAATAGCATGAACATGATCAAGAGTCTCATAAGATGTAAATAATTTATCCTTTTCTATTTTAAGCTCTTTATGCTCCTTCTTTAAACTCTTGTATTTAACAATCAATTTTTGAAATTCATTTTGCAACTCATCAAAATCACATTGCAATTCATCAACTAAGGAGGAGGTAGAGGAGTTAGAGCGTACCTCATTATTTTCATCGTCTATAGCCATAAGACCATGTTCGGTTTCACCTTCCTCGTCGGATGTCTCGAGTAGCTCATCCCAAGTTTTGACATCCGCATTTAGAGCCTTCTTTTTCGGAAAAGGCTTCTTTAACTTTTTCTTTTGTTCCTCCTCATTGAGTTTTGGGCAATCGGCTATGAAGTGCCGGGTTTTCCGACTTAAAGCAAGCATTATCTCTTGGTTTTCTTGCTTTATTTTTATTCACAAATTTTGCAAATTTTTGAACAAGTGCGGCCGTCTCCTCATCATCATCATCATCATTATCATAGTATGCATTATTAGAAGAAGAAGCAAGACCTTTAGGAATATTTTGCATACCCGATTGATTGATGGTTGGTTTGGTATTTTTCCTCTCCTTGAGTTAGACTTCATAGATGAGGAGGTTCCCGATGAGCTCGTCAAACTTGAGTGTCTCAAGATTTTGTGCTTCCGTGATAGCCGTCACCTTTTTCGGACCATGAGGGAAGAGCATTCAATACCTTAGTCACTTTGTCTTCTTCAGAGATGACTTTACCGAGGGCCATAAGAGGATTGACAATGTTGTCAAGCCTTTCCACCATCTTGGAGATGCTTTCACCATCATACATGTTAAAGTTTTCAAAGTCTTTAACAAGCATGGTCTTTCTAGCTTGCTTGACCTTCTTTGTCCCTTCATATATAGTCTCCAATTTTTCCCAAACCTCATGTGCCGACCTTATGCCTCGTATGCGATTGTACTCGGTGGCGGTAAGTGAGCAATGCAAAATATTTAAGGCCTTACCGTTTAGAGAGAAAGCCTTCTTATCATTTTCATCGAACTCCTTGAAAGGTTTAGGAGCCGAGGTGCCATCTTCCAATTTTTTTGTTGGTTGATCAACTCCTTCAATAACCACATTCAATATGTCAAACCCGCACACCCTTGTAGAAAGCACTCCATACGGTCTTTCCAAAATGCGTAGTTGTTGGCGTCGAACAATGGTGGCTTGTTGGTGGAGGCGCCGGTGGTGAGATAAGCGTCATTCGTAGCCATGGATCTTTCCTCTTTACTCGGAACGAGCTAGCCAAAGAGTTTGGCTTTGATACCACTTGTTAGTCAGTGGCTACGATAATCTAGAGGGGGTGAATAGATTATCTCGGTTTTCAGATTTTGCCCTCCTTTTAAAATAATCAAACAAAGACGAGAATGTAAATGCGGAAATAAAACAACACTCGTCGATTTAAAGAGGTTCAACCCACCTAGGGCTAATCCTCTACCACCCCAAAGATATCAGGGATGGATTTCAAAAGGAAAAAAAGATTTTATTAATTTACCAAAAATTAATACAACACCTTGAGGATTACCACAACCTCTTACACCACCTTGAGGATTACCACAATCCTCTTACAACACCTTTGAAGATTACCACAACCTTCAAACACCTATCACCTAGATCACCCAAGTGTATTCTTACCACAAGAATACTCACAAGGATGTCTTGTGTTGAATGATGACCAAAATCAAGATTACAACTCAATAATGATTGATACAATATGAGTACAAGTGTAATCAAGAATTGAAAGCCTAGACCTCAAATTTGTGCAAGTGAAAGTGCTAAGGCTAATACAACAAGATATATGAAAGTGTTTGCTTTGTTTGCTCTTTGCTTGTATAGAGTGTTGTGTCTTGTTGCTTGAATGAAGCCTCTATTTATAGGAGAGGTCTTGGCTTTGATTTCCGGACATTGGCTCCTCCTTGGGGAGTGATTTGCTGCAAAAGAAACCATTTAAAATCATCAATATAGTGTTAGAAATCAATCCCACAAAATAGGGAAAAGTCATGCGAAAATGCAACGGATAGTTTCTTTGTCAAACATGGGGTTCGACCGTCGCGCAGAGATAAGATTGAAATTGAATTCTGCGAATTTTTACACAGGGGGACCGGTCAAAGGGGGTGCGACCGGTCGCCTTAGCCGTGTGACGGTTGCCGCCTTGCGTTTACGAAGCAGAGAAGTGCGGAACAAAAATCCAACTTGCAGTGCAGTCGCCCGGCCGTCGGTCGGCCGAGTCACACCCGGTCGCCCACTGGTCGACGTCGCCGTCGCCCCCTTTTTTTCTTACGTCCCATTTTCTGTTTCAAAACTCAACTCAGTGCGGGTTGCCCTATAGGGCGACCGGTCGAGCTCTGAAACAAAAGTGTTGTCCAATTTTAAATCGAATATTAACTTCAAAAATACTCCAAAAATAGTAGAAACATTTTAGATCGATCGGAAGTGTTGGGACAACATTTAGGGACATTGTTTTGGTATAAAAACACATTTGAACAAAATCATCAAAATCATGATAAAAACATTTATCTAACACAATCGCCTACGGCTATGTACTGCTTGGTTGTGGATGTGGCAATTTAATTTTGTTTCTTACTAAACCAACAAACCAATCTATTTCCAAGCATTTGACATGTACCGAAGTACTCTGCTGTCAACTCTACATCCAACATAGTCCGAGTAACCGATTAGCTTAAATCCACCTTCCTTTGGATACCATAAGCCAACTTCCGGCATCCCTTCAAATATCTTAGGATTCTCTTAGTCATTGCGATCATGTGGCTCTCCTTTTGTGCATATTGAAATCTTGCACATACACCTACTACAAATGTGATGTCCGGCCGCTTCTTTGTTAGATAGAGCAATGATCCAATGATTGCTCTATATCTGGTTTGATCTCTGACTTTGCCATCAAGATCCATGTCCATCTTCGATCGATGTAATCATTGGAATTTTCACGTAGAAGACTTATCTTCCATACCAAATTTCTTCATTAAATCTCTCGGTATATTTTGTCCGACTTATGAAGGTTCCATCCTTCACTTGCTTGACACCAAGTCCTAGGAAGAAAGTCGGCTCTCCCATCATGCTCATCTCAAATTTACCTTGCATGAGGTTTGAGAACTTGTCACATGACTCTTTATTTCTCGGAAAAAAACGATGTCATCCACATATATTTGAACAAGCAAAGATACTCTCTCCATCTTGAATTTCAAGAGTGTTCTATCAACTTTGCCTTTGGTGAATCCATTGTCAGTTAGAAATTGAAACAATGTATCATACCATGCTCTTGTTGCTTGTTTGATCCATATAATGCTTTCCTCGGCTTATAGACTTTATCTCCAATAGTTTTTCGCTCAAAACCGGAGGTTGTTCAACATAGACTTCTTCCTCTGGTCATTCGAAATGCACTCTTCACATCCATTTGATACACAAAGTGAAGTTCTTGTGTGCAGCGTAAGCAAGAAACATCCTTATTGCTTCAATCTTGCAACAGGAGCAAAGGTTTCATCAAAATCTATACCCTCTTCTTGACAATACCCTTTGGCTACCAATCTTGCTTTGTTTCTTACAAAGATCCTTCCTCATTCATCTTGTTTCGAATACCCATTTTGTGCCAATGACATTTTGATGGGTTGGCCTCGCTCCAATTCCCATAGTTTGTTTCTTTCAAAGGCGATTGACTCTTCTTGCATGGCTTGAATCCAATGTGTGTAATCCAATGATTGAGACACATCTTTAGGCTCTATCACGGGAAAAAAACAAGTGAACATAGTTTCATGTTGTGCTCGGATCTAGTTATTATGCCATCTCTAACATCTCCAATAACTAACTCGGTGGATGGTCTCTCGGCCATCTCACATCAAAGGTTGAAGTAAGTCTGTTGGATCCAACGTCTCGCATGACTAGGTTGTCTTGAGCAGCTCTTTCATCTTCATTTAGCTATAGACTTTCAAATTGTCTTTGAGATTCAGCTATCTCATCTTCATCCTGGGGTTGATTGCTCTTACTTGACTTCAATATAAGGACTCTTTTGTATTGTCGGTGATTGACTTATCGCCTAACTCTTCAATGTCTTCTCCATTTACATTATGTTCATAAAAACCATAAAAGACCATAGTCCTCTTGTTCATCACTCTATAGGCTTTGCTCTCATTTGAATATCCCAAAATGATACCTTCATGACTTTAGCATTAAAATCCTTTAAATTATCTTCGTCATTATTATATATGAAACATTTACATCTAAATATCCTGAAATATCCAACATTTGGCTTTCTCCCTGTCCAAATCTCATAGGAGTCTTGGTCAATTGTCCGTTTATCATGCATCTATTTTGAGTATAGCATGTTGTGTTAATGGCTTGACCCAAAATCTCTTAGGCAATCCGAGTTTCGGCTAACATGGCCCTTGCGACTTCCTTTGACAGTTCTATTCCTTCTTTCACCACTCCATTCTCTGTTTGTGGAGTTCTTGGTGATAATTCATGAGCAATCCCATTCTCAACACAATCGAGTTATTATCCCATTGACAAACTCGGTTCATCCGTCGATCTTATCTTTATAATGGTTTGACTCCTTTCATTTTGAACTCTTTTCATCAATTGAGGTAACTTCGCAATGTTTCCTTCTTTTTCCACATGAAGATTTGTCCATGTATATTTTGAATAGTCATCTACCACTACCAAAGTGTATTTCTTTCCACTTATTATGGCTGGCTCAATGGACCAAATAAATCCATATCCAATGGATGTAATATCCTTGTTGAAGAAGGACTTGGCTTACCCTTGAATGAAGATTTTATTTGCTTTCCCATCCGCATGCATCGATACACTTTCTTTCTTGTACAATCGAGTCCGCAATCCTTCTACAAGATGACCTCTTGCAAGTTTGTTGATTGTCTTGAAATTCAGATGACTCGGCTTCTTGTGCCACGACCAACTTGATTTGGTTGTGCTCTTTGCTAGCAGACAAGTGCTTGGTGTAGCAGTAGACCAATCTACCACATACATGTTCTTCTCGTCTTGATCCTTGCAAAGATTTCATTTGATTCAAAGCATCTTTGATCGGCACACTCTCATGTTGAATCCAACATTGTAGCCTTTATCACGAGTTGGTGATGCTTAACAAGTTGAAGTTGAGGCCTTCAACATAAGCAACATCGTGATTTCCAATCCATTCTTCTTGACGGATCATGTGCCTTTGATTTCCCCTGGAGCTTCATTTCCTCCAAATATGACTTTTGCACCTCTAATCTCCTTGAATCTTGACAGGTTTTTCTTGTTTCCTGTCATATGTCTGGAATAGCCACTATCCATGTACTAGGTTCCTTGGCACTCAGTTGTTCCTTGAACCTGCAATCAAGGAAATCAGTTTTTAGGTACCCATACTTGCCTGGGTCCTGAGGGGTTAGTGCTATAAGATGATCCAACCAAACTATAGCGAAAGGACTTGACTCTAAGAGTTTTCCATCTATCCATGCCATAATCATAATGCACATTAGCAAATTGCTTGGGAGTTTTAGGTTCATACAACTGTCTCTTTTCTCTATATGCCTATGTGTGTTTTAGCAATTGCTTTCTTGGGATAGTTGTGAAATTTCGAGTGTAGTGCTTAGGTGCATATGTGTCTTGATAATAGCTCTTTTGCCTTTGAGTTTTAGGTCTTTGTCATCTAGGCTTATGTTCCATAGGTCTTTGTTGTTGTTTCACATTATTCCAATCAGCATAGTTTGGGTAGTTCCTACCATTCCCATCATGTGTGTTTCTCTGATGAAACTTCTGGGATTTTTGGTAGCTCTGATTGCTTTTCACATAGTATTTTCTATTTGGAGTTTGCTGAGGAACTCGGCTGAATTTCTTCTCAATTGTCCTCTCAAAGATACTCAATGGTTGTTTTCCTTTCCCTTTGTATCCAAGGCCAGTTTGTTTGTGATTGTTCTTTGGAGTGAATGTGGGTGCAAAGATTTGGTGTTTTGGATTTTTGAGATGCTTCATTACTTGGAGTTTGATTTGTGCACAAAGGAATTAAATCATATGCATGTCTTATCTCCACATTCTTTTTGACCCATGATAAGATCATCCAATGATTTGGATGCCTTTGTAAATAAGGCAATCACATTTTGAGATATTTTTCCCTCTTTTCTATAGCAGCTAATTCTGCTATGATCTTGGCATTTTCAGCCTTCAGCTTAGTGTTCTCATCAGCTATGTGACTTAGAGTACTTAGCTCTTTAGTCAGCTATGAGTTTTGGCTTTTAAGCTGGCTATTTTCCTCATTTAGAATTGTGTGTGATGATTTTATGTGTTCAAAATCTTTCATCATTTTGCCTAATAAATCATAAAGATCAGTGGGTGATGAAGTGTATGTATCACAATCACTATCACTTGAATCTGAATGAGATGAGTTATAGTGTACCTCATCTTCTTGATCTGGTTGATCTTGTTCTTTATCCATAAGGCAAATCGTAGCCTCTTCCTCAGAGTCACTTGAGTAGTCAGTTTCACTACTCTCTGAGTCTGCTGCTTCATTAGACTTGACTGTCTCAGCAGTCTCAACAGCTAACATGGCTTTTTTCTTTTCACGTCTTCTTTCCCTGAAGACTTTTCTTTCTTCCTCATTCCTATATTTGTTGATGATGGATAGAACAATCAATCGCAAAATGTCTGGTTGTCTGCGGTTCAACACGGGTTCTCGGCTCTTTGATCGGCTCTTTTTGTTCTCGGATTATCGGCTCTGCGATATTCAACCCTTTGATGTTAACTCTCTTGGGTGGTCTGTCTTCCCTTGACTTGGAAGGAGTGAATGTCTCTTTGGATGTCTCACCCTTATTTCTTTTATAGTTTTTATTGAAGAACTTGTTGAATCTTTTAACCATTAGGGCAATTTCCTCCTGGTCTATGGCTTCCTTGGGTTCATCTCTCTTTCCATCCTTGACCATCGTGCTGCGCTTGTCTTGGGTACAGCTGATTGTCTCCTCTTGCTCTTTTCTTCTTAGCTCAAACTCATAAGCTTTGAGGTCCGAAAATAGCTCATGGTTAGATGTTCTTGAGAGGTCCATTGAATATCTCGAGCCATAGTCTTCATTTTCCATTCAATTTTGGGAGGCTTCTTAAAATCTTCATACACATTTCCTTTTGTGTATATTCCTTCCCAAGAGTGAAAGCTCATTTGTGATTTCGGTGAATCGGCATCCGGTGATCCATGGTTTCACCTGGCAAGCATTTTGAAATTTTCAAAATTTTGAACAAAGAAGACAGTTTATTTTCTTTAATTTGTTCGATCCTTCACAAATTAAAGCTAGTTTATTCGAGATTTCTTTTGCAGATTTGCAAGATTTGACTTTATGGAACATGGCTTTGTCCAATATCTTGTAGAGTATGTCCTTGTCCACATTATCCAAGTTGTATCTCTTCCTATCTTCATTGGTTCACTCGGTCCTTGGTTTTTCAACCATGGTTGGTCTTGTTTCAATGAAAGCCTTCTTCTCCTTCATTTGCTAAATGCCTTACTGAGATGTGTTCCTTTTAATATTTGCGTGGCCTATCCTCTATCACAAGCCACATTTCATCATGTAATGCAAATAGATGAGCTCGCATACGAATTTTGCAATCATCAAATTCTACAATAATAAACATAGGAATGCGTGTCAAATTTGCTTCCATTATAATAACTTTGCTTAAAATGAAAGATTTTGAAAATACAAGTGTTTAAAACACTACTACAAAATAGGCTTTTTACATCGGTTATTTGACACATTTTACATCGGTTTTCCAACCGATGTAGAAACCAGCGTAGTGGAAAAGGAGCTTTTTTTACATCGGTTATAGAACCGATATAGGAAGTGATTTTGTACGTCGGTTGAAAACGCAACCGATGTAAACAAGTGGGTCATTTATATCGGTTATTTTCTACAACCGATGTAAATCCAAACAAAAAAGAAACTAGTTACATCGGTTCTTTTCGAGAAACAGATGTTGAATTTTCCACTTGTTACATCGGCCATATATAATCGATGTTAATAGTGTCTTATTTTACATCGGTTGCGAAATATAACCGATGTAAATATTTGGTCTATTACATCAATTTGTGTTACAACCGATGTAACATTTTCATTTTTTTTAAAACCTGTTTTATAAAACGGAAACCCAATCTGCAATTTCATACATCAAAATAAAACCGAAATACCATAAAGCAAAAGAACAACCTCACACAAATCCAACTAATCAAATACACACAACAAAAGATGTTCCCACCACATATTCCACAACCTACATAAGTTTAATTTCTCCATTCATGAAAATTACATACAAATATGACACAAAAATGATTCTAGTAATTGCATAACCCGAAAAGTTACAATCATACCAAAGCATCATTCCAATACATGAAAAATGTCCCAAAAACAATATTTTGCATCGATCCAATTCATCATCTTGTTAGAAAATTTTGAAACAATCTCCACATTCTTTGTACAAAGAACTCGTATTGGTTTTGAATGGCATCTTCCTTTTTGGAATTTGCAAAAATTGATTTGAACCATTCTTCCTCGTCGTCTTAACTCTGTTATCCAAGATTCCAAATAAACAACAAAAAGATGCTTAAGTATTAAACAATTGACTGTAACATAATGAAATAAGAATTTATGAATAAATTGACAATGACCACTTATCATTTATAATCTTCATAACAGAGCTCGGGATCAAATTACAAACCTAAAATTATTTTAAACATTGAATAAGGATCAATATCTGTTTAAATCATGACAATCCAGGAATGATAGCCACC
This sequence comes from Rehmannia glutinosa, assembly GCA_016081115.2. Taxonomy (NCBI): domain Eukaryota; kingdom Viridiplantae; phylum Streptophyta; class Magnoliopsida; order Lamiales; family Orobanchaceae; genus Rehmannia; species Rehmannia glutinosa. The sequence continues at coordinate 27,082,628 of CM071925.1, forward strand.
ACATAGATAATATTGAGTAAAGTAACTTAATGCCAAACTTCTTCATCCAAAGTGAAATATTACTTAGAGCTAAAAAAACATGTCCTCACCTCCGTGGTTCTGTTTTTGTTTTTCTTTTTATCTATAATGACATCTAACATGGATAAGGAAGTAAATGAGGATTTTGGACAATATTGAACTACCTTCTCGTTGTCTTAGATACACTTGTTAAGTCACAGGATAACCTCGTCAACAATCCTGTCGAAGAAGAAGAAGAAGAAAATTCTAAACGTGATGAAGTGAAAAAACCTACCAATAAGGAAGACGAAGCGAAGAAACCTAACGACAAAGATAAGAAAAACTGAAGTGCCAAAGCGAGAGAATCCCGAAAAAGAAAGTAAAGTCAACGTTTGAACTCGATCCAAAACAATCAAGTTGGTCCGCATGGCTAATTTACGTGTCGTTGGAGGGCATGATGTGAATGGAGTTGCAGAAATTCATAGTGATATTGTTAAGAAGGAAGTTTTCAATGACTTTTACATCACGAGACAAGTTTTTAAAATTAGTTAGCAACAATGAGTAATCATGTTATTCATGTCTCGATTCAAGTTAATTTCTTTCGGCCTTAAATAAATTAGACAATATCTATATTTTGCACCCCCAAAACTTCTTTAAATTCTACTCCATTCTTCAACTCTTTCATCCCACATCCACAACTTTTGCTTTTACTCAAAAAAAAAAAAAAGAAAGGAAAAAAACCCACAATTGTACTGTTTCTAGAAGCCAAGAAACTAACATGAGACACCGTAAATCCTCCATGTCCTATGTGAAACAGAAAAACATTCTTTTAACCGAACCATAACAGTAAATTTCCCATTATTGAACCATAACCAACAAAAGCCATTTCAATACAACAATTACATGCCATATAATATGATCCAAGTGTACAACACCAATCCATATAATCAAGCAAAGCGGTGACAACATTACATGCCAATATAATATGATCAGTGCACAACACCAAATCCATATAATCTAAAGACACGTAGAGATTTGACACTTAAAAGGGAAAGGGTGAAAAAGGAGAAAAGGAGAAACAACAAAGTATTTCGAGACTCTTCCTTCCACAATCGAGCTACCCTAAGTATCCAATGATCGATTTCGACTTTCGAAAAGTATTTTGCCCAATTAACCCGAACTTCTTTAATGCCGCTTTGGACGGTGTTTGAGATCACTAAATATCTCGCATCAAATAGTACATAATTAACACAATAAATAATAAACACTACGAGTAATCTAACTTGTTAAAATAAAAAACTATATTACCTCATTCCAATTATCTCTAATACCTGCCCGGATTATGGTCCACATCCAATGCATTATGTAATATCCACATTCATATTCTCCATGTTGTTTATTACACTTCAAAATCAATAATGAAATTTAATTACATATATGACATAATTATTGTAGAAAATAATAAAATATGGTTTTGGATATTCAAAAGTTGTAAATTACTTACTTTGGGAAAAATCCATTGAAGGCTCTTCGATTTACTTGTGGACTTCCCATCCAACTTATTAGATGGGGTCACAAAGACTATTTAAAAGAAACATTAATTATATTAATTAATTTGTAAGATCAAAACATACAACAGAAAGCCCAAAGTAAACTTACCTATGTATTATGAATTTGATGTCGAATCGGGCTTTTTGTGCAAATGAACACAACCACACCACAACATTTTCCTTAGGACAAATTAGAAAGAGTTGCAGTGTTGATCGCATTAGAATAAATTTATTCAATAAATTTAGTGTGTTTTTATTTTGTAAGACAAAAATATAAGTTGTACTTACTAATTGATGTAAGCTCCTTAGTAAAACTGTTTTCTTGAATTCGGATATGTCTTAGAATGTATCGTATGGATTCTTCTTTCTTATTTCCCGACTTTTGTATGGATTGAGGCTCAAGAAATCCATACACGTCATCACTCCTTGACTCGATACTTAATTTATTCATGAACCTAACATGTTCAAATAAAAATAAAATATTTACTATAAATCAATGAATGTAATAACAAAAGTAATTGTATTATGGAGCTACACCTAAAATTGAAAATGTACTTACATGATCCATAATTGTATAACGAGATGCTCAGATACACGTTCCCCGAATAATTTCCAGAATTTCTTGATGGTTAATGTATAGTTGGATATCATTATCCACGCCAAATACAGTCGCATCCCAATTAACTTTTAACGGATTATCGTAAAGTAAGTGGGCGATGCTAAGTAATGCAAAAATGGGATCCACGGGTTTTGACCTATCGGCGCAGTGGAACCCGTTTCTTAGGTCGCTCGATATCCTAAAAATGTAATATTAGTGTACAAGTACTACATTTTAGTATATTCAATTGTTATGTTAATAAAAGACAAACATAAAGGAATACCTTTGTTGAAACAGTTCTCACAAGATGTCTTGGCCATGCAATAAAACCACCTAAGGCCTCTCTCACTAAGCCGACCTCGCGGTGGGCACGGGGGCGAGTGCATCGGCATCTCGAACATCCTCAACCACCACCCTCACCAAATCGTCACCAAAGCCACACCGTATGGTTGAACCCCCTTATGCACTTTCCGAAAGGCCACTAGGCGGGAGGATTCCCATCGACATATAACCCACACCGATCGACATATCGTATGAGCCTCCTCCTCGGATGGATCAAGAATGACTATACAACTACCCTTTGTATCGACTCGCCCAACAACAGTGCATCCGCACAACTCGGGGGGCGAGAAGTAACACCTAAAGATTCTAGTGCAGGCCGAATTGCTTCATGAACATCTCTGTGACATCAAGTGTAATCGCTTTCTTAGATGCTCCAAATCTGTTGGTTTGATTGATGATAATGTGGTGGATCGACGTGTAGGTGCTCCAAAGTAATCTCGAATCCCCACGCCAAATCCGAGCACGAACACGACTGGTGCTCCGGCCGCTAATGGCAAGAGTCAAGTATATCCCGGCGTCCATGGGGAACGAAAGAACCCTGTGTGGATTGCTCCTCCAACTGATCCTACAACCAACAAAAGAGAAACTTATAAAACGATTTGTAATTATTGTTACAATTAATTATAACTTCAATGAAATTTAAAAACTTACAATCCTCTCGAGCAATGGGTATGATGCTTCGATGTCATTTCACCGCATTTTTTTGTGCGCCCAACTTCCACAAATAATGGCGTCCAGGAGGAGACGGAGGATCAACATCTATATCAACACCAGATTGTGATGCTTCCTCCTGGCGTTTCTTCAGCTTATCTGCCATGACGTTCTCCTTTAGCAATGCATAACCACCACGAGACATAGCGTGTGGGGTGGTGTTCATTGCCTGAATCTCTTGTGCTTTTTTTCTTTTTCTGTGATAGATAAAAATAATTACTTTTAAAACTATCAACCACCACAAGATATAATGATAATTTAAAAATAATAACCCAAACTTACTTTCCAGGTTGGGTCTAACCGGCTTTGTTTGAATTCATTCCATGTATACGGATGGATATTATAAGTCCCACAAGGAGATAGGTGTTTATATTTCCCGTATACGTACATCCTTGTCAAAAATGACTTATGTTGCCTAAATTTTAGCCCCACAGATGAAAGTGACCCATTCCTCAACACATTCGTATTCCCAATATCAAAATTGGTCTACATTATAAATTTAAATTGAAGAGTTAGTGGAAAGTAATAATATATTTAAATACCTGAAAAACTATAACATGGAGGGCTTAATGGAAATACCAAAACATCTTGCCAAATCATATTCTTATCAACCTCCCAGACACGCCGCCATGTAGGACACAAAATAGAAACATTTTCTCGAGCAAGGGTCCCCAGGATAATCGCTTAACTTCACATGATGTAACCTTTTAGTTTTTCCAGTGATACTATCAAAATCGTAGGGTAGCTTACTCCCACCCATGCGGCGGCTGGTCATATCTCGACACCCTGTAGTTCGTCTAGTCCTCTTCGATGTAGTCTGTGAAGGAGGGGAAGGGAGGAGACCTAGTGAAATGGGAGCTCGATGGAGTAGCCATGTGCCTATTTAAAAAGGATTCATCATTGATTCGAATAAAATATGTCTAACAGTTGAGAAACATGTGAATTCGAATAAAAAAATAGCAGATTGATTAATTTTTATACCGAACGTGATCTTTGAATCTTGCTTATCTCTCTTATTTAATGTCACGCACTTTTGTTGATTCCTTGAGTTTGTGCCTGTTTAGACAAACAAAACAAAGGTCAATTAAAACATATACATTAAATCAATTGTAAGCACGAAAATAACTCTATCATATACGTAGTTAAATACAAAAAGGACTTGTTTCATCATACTAACATTCAAATGCATCTGACTTTGGTATGCTTAGGTAACAAATTTGATATTTTTTCCCAGTAGTTAATATGTTCTTATTATAAGTTTCTATAATAGATACTTAAGATGTATTAATTTACAAATAGTATTATTTCGACACATTAATCGCTTTACCTTATAATTTATATTTGAATGCGGTTAGATATGAATGTTCTCCCATATGCCTTCATCGTGATCATTACGAGTGGTATGTACGTCGTCCAAATCATTTTCTTCAATGATAGAAGGCATGCATGTTGAGAAAGAAAGAGTCCCACAATTATCAAGTGTTGATTCATCAATTTGATGAGCACCATCCATGCTTCTACCCTGAAGAACCACTAACCACCTTTCATTACATGGATCATTGACATAAAAACTTGTTTTGCTTGGTATGCCATAATGAAAGGCTCGTTTATAAGCTACCTTGTGAGTAGACAAGTAAGGGAGAACCTCATCAGTGTTGTTCAAAATATACAAATGTGCTTGAAGCACTTCCTATCGAACCTTGGTTTGAACTTTCATGCCCGTGTACCCTTACCTCCACATCTTTCCTCGTGACGAGTCTTAGGAAGCCCTACAGACTTGTGCTTGTGACATGTAGTCGGTACAAAACTTAATAGCTTCTTCTCGCAATGTACCTTTCAACAATAGATGCTTCGGACGATATGGATTCTTGGTATACCCTTTCAATATCTTCATGTATCGCTCAATCGGTACATCCACCTCAAAAAACAAGGCCACACAATCTAATCTCCCTCACCAAATGAACAATTAAGTGCACCATTATGTCGAAAAATGAAGGAGGAAATTACATCTCCAATTGGCACAATATAATAGCAACTTCATTTTTCACTCATCTAACTTGAGAGGGTCAATGACTTTGCTACATATAACATTGAAGAATGAGCCTAAACGAGTTACGACATGTCTCACATTCTTAGGCAAGATGTCACGTATAGCCACCGGTAGAAGTTGTTTCATTAATGTGTGACAATCATGAGACTTTAAGCCAACTAATTTCAAATCTTGCATTGACACAAGGCGCTTAACATTTGACGAGTATCCTTGTGGCATTTTCATGCCCCGTAGACATTGGCAAAAACTTGTTCTCTTTTTTTGACAAAGTATGACATGTTGGGGGAAAATATGTCCGTTTACCAACCGATTGTGGATGTAATCGGACGTATACCCATCTCAAGCAGATCTTGACGAGCTTTCACACCATCCTTTGTCTTGCCTTTAATGTTGAGAAGTGTTCGATTACACTATCACACACATTTTTCTCCACATGCATAACATCTATACAATGTCTAACATCTAGATCGCACCAGTATGGAAGATCAAAGAATATCGACCTCTTCTTCCAAATGTTCTTCTCAGTTGCCTTCTTTTGGGTCTTTCCAAAGATAGTACTGATGTCCTTCACTCGATCATAAACCTCCTCACCAGTTAAGGGTGTTGGCGCAATTCCATCCTCCTAACATCCATTAAAAGCTTTTTTCAATCTACGATATGGGTGATTAGCTCCGAGAAATATCCGATGTCTATTGTAAATAATCTTTTTTCCATGTTTCAATTGTATGTGGCATGTGTTTTCTTCACATATAGGGCATGTGTGATGCCCCTTAACACTATACCCGCTCAAGTTTCCATATCTTTGGAAAGTCATTAATGGTACGAATAACAATGCACGCATCTTGAAACGGCCGACGATACCCATCAAACACATCAACCCCTTCCTCCCACAACATCCTCAAGTCTTCAATCAAAGGACTTAAATAAATATCTATGTCATTTCCTGGGTTTTCACTCAAAGATTCTTGGGCTTCCCTCCAAATATTAAAACAAATACAATAAAATAAAACAAAGCAAAGATCAAATTTATTTCCTTTCACCAAAAAACGATCAAAAAAAAATGAAGCACCTTTAAACAAGAAGAAGAGTAAAAAGAGACCACCAATAAACTAACCTAAAAGCACTTCGATTTTGCCACTTTTTTGCATATTCTACAAACCCTCCGATTTCCCCTGTTTTGCAAGTTGAACCAGGCAGGTAATATGGAAGCCCCTTATTCATTTCACGGTTGCAAGGTGGGCTAGGGTTTTGCATGGGAAGGCGAAAGGGGGTTTAGGCTAGGGTTTCGCGTGGAAATCGAAAGGGGGTTTAGGCTAGGGTTTCGCGTGGAAATCAAAAGGGGGGGGCAAACGGGAGGTAAAGAGGGGGCTAGGCTTCGAATGACAAGTCGAAGATATGGGATTCGCGCGTGCAGTGGTGGTGGCAAGAGGTATGGACTATGTATGGTGGACTCTATCCAAAAGGTGGCGCGGTGGTGGTGGACGTTTTTTCTTCTTTTTGACTTGGATGATACGGGAATACAAGGTAAAAGGGGCGTGGGCAAAAGGTTAAGGCTAAGGCGAGAATTTGAAAAGGTTTTAACTAAAAAAATATCTACATCGTTTGTATACGAACCGATGTAGATATACGACGCGGGTAAAAAACTAATATTTTTCTACATCGGTTCTGTTTAACAACCGATGTAGATAAAAAGTCTTATTATTCTACATCGGTTGGTCTCAACATCCGATGTAATCATCTCAAATTATTTACAAGTTTGCCATGAGGATTGTTTTTACATCGGTTGGTTATCGAACCGATGTAAAGGCCGATGTAGAAAGCCTGGTTTGTGGTAGTGAAATCTTTTTGAAAAGATGGAGATCTAGTTCAAGAATAACCAGTGCGGAAGGCTCAATGAACCAACTGCTCTGATACCACTTATAGGTCCCAAGGGGTGTGAGTAAGGTTTAGAAGGGGGATTGAATAAACCTTACCAAATTTACGATTTTAGTCCTTTTAAAATTACAACAGAGTTGACTCAAACAGTTGTGTCCTTGAGTGATGACTAAGTTGGTTATTCAAACTAAGTTAGCTACTCAACAGACTCGAGAGAGCTATTGATAGAATAACTCGGTTGTTTAACCTATACTTAACTTGACTGGTTTGGTTTTATCATGGAAGACTTAACACCCTTTGATTAGATTTTAGCTTGTTTTAAACACTCGATTTTTAGCACTTGGTTATTAATCAGTTGGATAGCAAATGTGATTCTATCAGCAGATATAAAGTAAATGTGCTGAAAGTAAATAACACAAATATTTTTATAGAGGTTTGAAGATGGGGTAATTCTTGTAATCCTCTCTTCTCGGTTCTATGATTTGATCACGAAGCCCTCTAATAAACTTGGTATTGGTTTGACTTTGAACCTTTCTACAATCCCCGACTTGGAAAGTAGACCCTTTTGATTCTTCAAAAGTTTCCTCTTCAACAGATTTGAAGTTGTCTTTCCTTCACTGACTTGTGTTGGATCGATTTCCTTCGAGTTTCAGGCTTGACGATTTGCTTGAATGTTAATGAGAATATTGCAGTTAAATGCTTGAATAATGCTTGCTTGCTTGTTTGTGGTCTGTAACCTTTTCTCGATAATTTCCTCGACCTTTTTTCATCGTACATTTGAAATTTTGCCCGTTGAAGAGATGGGATAATTTCAAATGTCACTTTTGTTCGTTGGCTTGTCTTGTTGTAATCCTTGATGTTGACATTTCTTCGTATTAAATGTCTTCGCAAAGATTGCAGTGCCTCACACAAGGTGCGGTGTTTCCCATTAGTTTATTTCTTTTGCACAATTCTAGGACTAACACTTTAGACTGATGGCTTTGACATATTACTATATTGAGTAATATTCTTGACTTTAATCAACGGATCTAAGTCGATTATCTCGACTAGATCGTTGTCTTTACCCCAGGTGACTTGAGTTAGCTCAGGGACATTTGATAACTCAACTTTCACTTTAACTTTGAGACTTGGCTTCTTGAGTTGACTTGACCGACACTTCTCACAGCTTGTTCCTTAGCCGACACTCCTTCCGAGTCCTTGATTCCTTCTTGGCCATACTCGGTGACACACAACAGAGTCTTCAATCCAAATCACTTGATTTCTTGTATTACTTGGCATACCGACTTGACTCGGCTTTCTTATAGCCATATATAATACAATACAAATTACAAGAAAATTGGGGTGTCGACTTCCTAGTTTAAGTTTTACATGGTATCATCAAAATCTACTCAATAAATTTCCTAACATCACTAATATAAAAATATATAATTTTATATTTATATATATACCGTACTCGTATCCTTAAAATTTCAAAATATATCGTATTTCCGCACCGTGTCGTATCATAACCATGTCCCGTATCCATATCGATTGCTTCATAGTTGATGGCTGATATTAGAATGAATAAATTAGATTAAATATTTAATTTAATCACAAAAGGGTAACACTATAAAATTACAATAAAATGTAAAGTCCATACCATTAAATACGGGTAGATAAAAATGGAAGAAATCTCCTTCATATCAATCATGTTATATATATATATATATATATATATATATATCAATCCCACAAAAATTGACATCAATTCCACAATCAAATATATATATATATATATATATATCAATCCCACAAAATCGACATCAATTCCACAATCAAATCTCTCTCTCTCTCTCTCTCTCTCTCTCTCTCTCTCTCTCTCTCTCTCTCTCTCTTTCTCTCTCTCTCTCTTATAGTTCCACCATGAACGCAAAATATAATTATTGTGACTCGAATGCATATTTAGAATTAATAAACCGCATAGATAGTTATCCATTAATGCATAGTTAGTTGTTGATTAATGCATATATGGTTATAATACACTCTTTGCATATTCATATTTATTTGGTAGACAGAGATAGTAATGAGATAATATTGAGTTAATGGTTGTTTGATGCATATATAATTATGAGACAATTTGTAGTGATTATTGTTAACTATTTGTTGTTTGATGCATCAGAATTATAACATAACGCATAGTTAATTAATGAATGATGCTCGATATAATGGATACTTGGTTTGAATAAATTGCATATTTAGAATACACATATTGCTTATATTGTGAAAACTTCTTGTATAATTATGTTCATTTTGGTGCATATGTAAAGGGAACATATTGCATATTTAGACTCAATGTGATGCATATGTGAAATAGACTTAGTAGCGAGAGTTTTCATATCGATATACAATCCCTTAAATCACGGAAGTGACAGACACGTTTCGGCAAAAAGCTTCCAAATAATGAAAGTTCTAAAATACCTTTAATGAAAGAAAATAAATAATTATATAAAAAAATAATCTCATCCATTGATTTTGACAAATAAATGGTTGGTTCTGGTCCACACTATCTTATACAAAGTCTCCCGCCTCATTTAATCCAATCTGTTTGGTTTTATATATATATATATATATATATATATATAAAGGTTAATGTAAATGACAGAAAAAATAAAGTAGTCAAGCTTTATTTTTAATTTTGGAGGTTTTGTGTTTGAGTCCCAACGATTGCAAACCTCAATTTATTTTCCCTTTTTCATATCCCAAACTTTCCTTTTTTTTTTTTTTGGCAAAATAAAGTTAAATTGAATTTCGTTGTCTTTGAATGAGGATATGATTTCATTTTAAAAAAAAAAAAAAAAAAAAAAAAACTCACTTTTAACTTTGCATTGTCTTTAATTTTAATTGAGAGTGAATTTTTGGAAGAAAATTATTATAAAAGATTGATTGATAACTTGCGGATATAAATGCAAGAAGATCAATTTTTCATAGCTAATTATTAATAGTTTTTTTGTCTTTTTTCTAGAGTAAATTATATTGAAGAATCTTTTTGTAACTTTATTTTAATAAGACCCAAATGTTAACTCCGCCAACGGGACGTCTCAAGAAGAGATTAGGGAAGAGTCGCCGGATCGAATCGATCACAAGGTGTGAATGACCCAATCGATAACCATGGGGGTAGGGTCGATGAGCCGCTGGACACATCATGTAATATCCCATATTTTTCAATTATTGTTATATGAATTATAATTTTATTAATCAGAAAAATATAATTTTAATTAGACACATTTAATAGAATTTCATTTATGAATTTAGAAGGACTCAAACTTAATTAAAAGAATATGAAAGGTGAAGGGTTATAATTTTTAATGTAAGAACTTAATTCTCAATCATAAATTCGAATTCAACTCTATAAATTGAAAATTTTCCTTTACAAACTTCACCCGTTTCTCTAAAATCAAATTCAAGAATCGAGAATTAAGAGGATTAGAATAATCGTTTTAGTTACTACACGGATTAACGAGTAAATCGGTTGAGGTGTGGATATTTCTATTCAAGTATTGTTTGTCATTATTAAATATTTCATATATGTGTTTTCGTTTATGTGCAATGTGGAAAGAGGAAATCATGTTAGTCAGGGACCGTAAATAGGTCTGGGATCAAAAGAATCCTCGGGGTAGCCCGCAGTACTATAAAGTAACTGGCCAGTCAGAGGAAAATTATGGAGGAAAAATTACATGTTGAATATTTACGATTACGCCTATTGATGTATTTAATTATGACAAACATGTCCCCACAGAGCGAGTTGAAAGCTCACCCCATTTTTATTAAAACTTTTCAGGTTGAGGAGCCCGATCGAGGATTGGAGGCGGTGGATGCAAAGTCAACGATTTATTTAATTTGAATTTTTAGAAACCATTATTTGTTAATTAATTTGAGTACTTACTATTAATAGTTAGTATTTTAATTTTTTTTAGAATAAATATTTTGGTTTGAATTAAAGTACTTTTGTTTATTTGGAAATTCTTTTTGAATTATAGGCAATGTTTTATAAAATATGTTCTTTTATAATTCTTTTATTGAATTACTTGTAATGTTGAAAAGCTGGTCGTTACAAATGGTATCGGAAGCGGGTCTACGGTTCTGTCAGACTTGGAAAAAAATATATCTTTTCAAATTTTAAAAGAAAATTATCTAGTGACATCCACCTCCGCCATATCTCACGGATTCCTCAAGGTACGCCATTTATTATGTCACGCTATTCATTTTATTCATTAAATATTTTATATTATCATATTTTAAAGGTACATTTTATAAATTTAAGTCATCATTTTTTAAAAGCATTATTGCACGTGTACTTTCAATATTAGACAAGAATTCCCCGTGTAAAAAAAAATGATGACACTATTTTCTATGAACTTTGTTAAGACAATGAATTTCGAGGACGAAATTTTTTTAAAGGGGGATAATATGTAATATCCCATATTTTTCAATTATTGTTATATGAATTATAATTTTATTAATCAGAAAAATATAATTTTAATTAGACACATTTAATAGAATTTCATTTATGTATTTAGAAGGACTCAAACTTAATTAAAAGAATATGAAAGGTGAAGGATTATAATTTTTAATGTAAGAACTTAATTCTCAATCATAAATTCCAGAATTCAACTCTATAAATTGAAAATTTTCCTTTACAAACTTCACCCCGTTTCTCTAAAATCAAATTCAAGAATCGAGAATTAAGAGGATTAGAATAATCGTTTTAGTTACTACGGATTAATGGGTAAATCAGTTGAGGTGGAGATATTTCTATTCAAGTATTGTTTGTCATTATTAAATATTTCATATATGTGTTTTCGTTTATGTGCAATGTGGAAAGAGGAAATCATGTTAGTCGGGGACCGTAAATAGATGCAGGATCAAAAGAATCCTCGGGGTAGCCGCTTAAAGATTATAAAGAATCGTCGGAGGAAAATTATGGAGGAAAAATTACATGTTGAATATTTACGATTACGCCTATTGATGTATTTAATTATGACAAACATGTCCCCCAGAGCGAGTTGAAAGCTCACCCCATTTTTATTAAAACTTTTCGAGGTTGAGGAGCCCGATCGAGGATTGGAGGCGGTGGATGCAAAGTCAACGATTTATTTAATTTGAATTTTAGAAACCATTATTTGTTAATTAATTTGAGTACTTACTATTAATAGTTAGTATTTTAATTTTTTTTAGAATAAATATTTTGGTTTGAATTAAAGTACTTTTGTTTATTTGGAAATTCTTTTTGAATTATAGGCAATGTTTTATAAAATATGTTCTTTTATAATTCTTTTATTGAATTACTTGTAATGTTGAAAACTTAGGGTCGTTACACATCGTAGCGAGAAAGAACTGCGGACTAAGAGGAATGGGAAGGAGACTAGCCAAGGTGTGGGGGATAAATCAGCATTGGTTCATGTAGCAAACACACTCATGCCGTTGGAGAAAGATATGGAGATAGGTGGTACAACTGATAACTGATTGATTGAGATGAGCCAAAATATTACATAGGGAGCACATATGAGCATTATGTCGGCGAATTCTCAAACCGATTGAGATATATCCACTGGTCGTAGTCCGAAAAATGGAAAAAAAGAGCAAGAAAACAAAGAGTCACTGAGAAGACCAACAAACCGGCTGAGAAGGGAGCTAAAAGGGGTTTTGAAGAGTTGGAGGACCCGAGTGAGATTTTTGGAGAGATGCGAAAAAGACTGCATTTGGAGTATCCTAATGAAGAAGCAAACGGAGGAGTAAGTGATATGGACACCACTGATATGGCGGGGCTTGCGCTGCAACCCCGCCAAAATCAATGAGTTGCATCGTCTCGAAATACACGGGGCTTGGGAACCAACGAGCATTCCGAAAATTAAAAGGCTTATTGCCGAAAAGGACCCAAAACTCTTATTCTTGGGTGAGACGAGAATGAGAGCTAATAATTGTACGATATGGAAAACGAACTTGGGATTTGAAGGCATGTTCATAGTAAATTGTGAAGGAAAGAAGGGCGGGCTAATTCCTCTTTTGAAGGGACCCTTGAAGGTGACGATTAAGTTATATTCAATGGGGCATACTGATTCTATGATTTTACTATACGATGATTTAGAATTTATGTTTAAAGTTATTAGGTAAACGATTAGCGGTTTTGATAAGTTTGATAAGAAAACTCCCGACTTCAGGTCTCAATGTTCTTTAAGTTGGCCATAAAAATTGCAAATAAAATTTTATAAGTTTCTATAATTCAAGAATATATTTTCAAAATGAAACCTAGTATCTTATAAGCTTAAAAATATCAAACAAAATGCAACAACTTATAAGATGCATAAAACAAATTTAATCAAAAATCCACATGAATGTAAGTCTCATGGCTATGAATTACCACCGACATATATACATACCAAGCTAAGTTAATAGGTAGGCATCATAAAACAAATTTGGTTATTAAATTTTTGAATTGTAAATATGTATTATATTAAAGTTCAAGGATATATGGAGGAAAGAATGCCTAAGATCATCTTTTCACGTGGGACCTAAAAGACTCCCTCTTTCTCTCTACAATAAGTAGCAAAAGAGAAAAAGGTATATATAGAGTTTGGATCCGGTGAGTCCATATTAGTTATATGAGTATGTGAGACCAAATCGGAGCATTGATTTATTTTTTAAACGGTCTTGATTAATCAATTTTTTGTCAATTTTAATGGTTAATTTATTGGAGAAAAGGACTTTTTGTAATTCTAAGTTATATCGGTTTTTAGGAGGAAGTTATATTTGGTAGTGGCTTTTCACATTGCTACAATTAAGGGACGGTTTCACATCTGATTCTCTTCCAAATCTTTTCAATCTCCTCACTCAGCAAAACTCCATCTCCACACACTCGTGAGTTTTTCGCCACTATGAGAAGAATATCCATCTCCACAAGTATTTCCTCAAGCGGCCGTCGTCTCCATCAATAGCCGGACTCTGTTGATTTCCAATCGAGGTAAAAAAAAAAAAAATGGGTTTAGCAATTTTTTTCTTTTTGATTTTGATTTCCAAATTTTCATCCCCTCAAAATTAAAACAAGGATTATGAAGTTCTATCTTTCTCTATTCTCGGTGATTGATTTGAAAGAACAAGGTTATCGAGGAAAAATAAAAAATAAAAATCCCACATTCCCTCGTCCATGGCTTTCACATATACTTCAAAAAAGCGAGAACAAATGCGTATTGATTTTCGTATCGCTTATTTATGCTCTTCTAAATGCATAATTAGGATCTGTTGTGGGTTTTATTTTTTAATTTTTGATTTTCTGGTTTTTTTTTTAGGTATATTGTTGTAGTTATTAAGATATTGCTAATGTCTTTTATGAATGAATAAGATTTTTAGTTGAAAAAACAAAGTTGTGATTGGGGGTAATTAGATTTGCCATATTTTTTTCTAAATGCGGGGATTCCTTATTGAGGGTTTCAATCGCTTATTGTTGTTGATAATTCGCTTGTGTATGGTTTGCAATATGCTTATGTATATTTTATATTATGCTTACAAATCGAGGGTAATTAGTATTGCCATATTTTTTTCTAAGTCCGGGGATTGCTTATTGATGTTTTTCAACCGCTTATAATTATTTATAATTACGCTTATCTATGGTTTGTTTTATGCTTATATATATGTTATATTATGCGTATGATTGGTTATTTTTCATGCTTATAAATGATTGATTGTTAATGAATGCTTTATATAATCGACTAGTGTCCCTTTTTGGATAGATTTTATTTGGAAATGACAAAAGAGAGTATAAAAAGGAAGGCCGCAACTAGTGAGTTGATTTTGGGATGGGCGAATGAGTTTGCTAAAACGAGTTAGGATTGCAACGAAACGTTGTTGTTTTATATCTTTGATCAAATTGTTGAATATTGTAGTGTTTTATAGCCATTTTAAATCTGGTTGGTTTTGATGTACATGCGTAGTTGATATACGAATATTTTCTAGTTAGTGCCGTATTTATTTCATGGTTTTTTGGATCTTGTAAGCAAGCAAAATTGAGTTGCTTTGTAAGCAATTTGTTTGGTATAAATATGCTATGGGATAGACGGGTACATGGATATCTTATATTTTTTACTTATTTTTTCCACGAAAAACTTTATCAAAATGCACTATATCATCCGTACACAAGCAATTCTTTACATACCAATAAGCAATTAAACATATGGGACTGCAAAAACTAATGTTTGCCCGAATGTTGAATTATTTGCTCGAAAAGCATTACAACAGTCACAAATAAGCAGTACATAGTACGTCATTAAGCAGTAAAAATTTTGGTCAAAATTCATTCATTCTTTTGGAGTCATATTTTCGTCACATTCCGGTATTCGAGTTCGGAGTTGAATACGATGTTATTTCAATCTGTTGCGGTACATGTGCAATCCCACCCGATTCAAACAAAATAAATAATTAAGCAATATTTAGAATATACATAAGTATATATTTATGCACATGTAAGCAAAATTCTAGCCATAACTAAGCAAAGTACTGGGTTAAAAAAAATTGGGGACATAATCAAAATTTTGAATACGTACAAGCAAGTATTCGTGCATATCTAAGCAACATTTTAGTATTACCAAGCAAATTTATGGGTTAAAAAAGCGTCAATGATTGAATGAATGGGAGTCCATATAAATATAAGTTTTTGATTTTTGCATAACATGATATTTCTTATCAAACAAATTATTATTAATGTGAGAGTTTAAAACACAAGTAAAAACTAAGCAACATTTTGCATACGTGAGAGCAAGTATTTAAGCACATATAAGCAACATTCGCCATATCAAGCAACTTTTTTTAAAAAAATGGAAATGACGAATGAATTTATGCATAACATGACGGTTTACGCATATTCGCAAGTTTGTGCATAATTACAAGCATGTGCATAAGCACAAATAAGCAAAATGTTAATCATCTAGAAGCAAAGTTAAGGTAAAAAAAAATTGGAACGATGAATCGATGCTTGGTTTAAAAAACGCGAATCAAACTTTTAATGGATTGGTAGAAAATGGACAACCTAAACAATCAAACGCGAGAAAATGGTTACCTTGTTGTTCATGAGTGTTGAAACATTCTTTGTATGTGTCATCCATTTTTGGTTTGTTGCTTGTATTATCAAACTATCGACTTTGTATTTTGTGGGAGATGATTTTCGCAAATGCATTCTCGTGGAGAAGGAGAATAGAAGACCGATTCAATTTTGCTTACAGGATTGTGATTGCAACGTTGAATCAAGGATGTCACCAATTGTGGGTAACTCCCCTATTTTCATGGGATTTACTAGATTTATCCAACCCCACTATTTTTTATGTGGACTAATTTGCCCCATTTTGACTTTACCATATATTTTATTAATATTAATCGAATTAATAATAGCCGTTGAAATAGGTAGATCTATGGTCCGGATTTGGTCTTATGTACTCATGTAATAAGGGGGTCCTATATAACCCTCCCCATATATATATATATATATATATATATATATATATATATATATATATATATATAGGGATTAGTTCAAATGAGACCAACCCCTTTAGGTTAGTCCATAGGAACACTTATGGACTCTTAATTTAATATTCGAAATGGTGTAGATCATTCTAGTTATTTTAGGCTAATAAGAGTATATTTGTACTTTCTATATCATCAAATTATTAAATAGGCGGGTTAATATCTTTAATTACTATTTTTAAGGCAAATACAATCTTACCTTTTCGGTTGGCCGATTTTAGGGAGAAAAACGCATCAACTCTTTTCTAGGAATTGTACTTTTATATCGGTTTTGTTTTATCGTATATTTAGTTGCGTGGAATTGTATACTTAGTTGGTGGACTTGTATACTTAGTCATATTTTATTGTATATTTAGTTCGGTGGATTTGTATACTTGGTTTAGTGGAGTCGTATTCTTAGTTATATAAGTAGTTTAGTGAATTTGTATACTTAGTTTGTGGATTTGTATACTTAGTTCAATGGAATTGTATACTTAGTTATATAAGTAATTCAGTGGAATTGTGTATTTTGTTGAGTGTAATTGTATACTTAGTTAAATGTTTTCGTATACTTAGTAATATTTTAATGTATAGTTAGTTCAATGTAATTGTATATGTAGTTAAATGTTTCGTATACTTAGTAATGTTTTAATGTATATGTAGTTTAGTGTAATTGTATACTTAGTTAATTGTTTATGTATACTTAGTAATGTTTTAATGTATAGTTAGTTTAGTTGAATTGTATACTTTTCATTAATTGTTGCATGATACAAATTTGAATAATTTGCAGGTTCGAATGAGCAAAGACATGTTGTTTTTGCGATGCATAGATTGTTGTTGTGAAGAAGGAGAGAAAGAAAAGGTGAATCGTGTGATTATGGGGACGTGATCAATAACAGATCACGCCCCTAATTTGTAGGAGGCGGTACCATATTTAGTTTCTTGGATTTTTATTTTACCCCTTCTAATGTATACTTTCATATGAATTATTGTATATATTTGTTCATATCTTGACCATTGATAGGAGGGATCATGTGAGACCACCCCTCATGGTAAGACCATAGGACTGGTCTACACCATAAAAATAAATCAATGGCCAAGATACGAACAAATATATACAAAGAATTCATCCGAAATTATACATTAGAAGGGCTAAAATAGGAATCCAAGAAACTAAATATGGTAACCGCTCCTACAAATTAGGAACGTGATCTGTTATTCACCACGTCCCCATAATCACGCGATTCACATTTCGTTCTCTCCTTCTTCACAAGAACCTTCAAATTATTCAAATTTAGTACCCTTAATCATGCAACAATTAATGAAAAGTATATAATTCCACTAAACTAACTATACATTAAAATATTACAAAGTATACATAAATAATTAACTAAGTATACAATTACACTAAACTACATGTGCATTAAAACATTACTAAGTATACGTAAACATCCGACTAAGTATACAATTACATTGAACTAACTATACATTAAAATATTACTAAGTATACATAAACATTTAACTAAGTATACAATTATAGTGAATTACTTATATAACTAAGTATACAATTCCATTGAACTAAGTATTCAAATTCACTAAACTACTTACTAAACTACATATATAACTAAGATACGATTCCACCGAACCAAGTATACAAATCCATTTGAACTAAATATACAATAAACATGACTAAGTATACAATTCCATGAACTAAATATATTATAAAACAAAACCAGATATAAAAGTGATTTGTTTTTCTCCCTAAAAATCGCCAATCGAAAAGGTAAGATTGTATTTGCCTTAATAATGCAATTAAAGATATTAACCCGCCTATTTAATAAATTGATGGTATAGAAAGTACAAATATACCCTTATTAGCCTAAAATAACTATAATGA
This sequence comes from Rehmannia glutinosa, assembly GCA_016081115.2. Classification (NCBI taxonomy): domain Eukaryota; kingdom Viridiplantae; phylum Streptophyta; class Magnoliopsida; order Lamiales; family Orobanchaceae; genus Rehmannia; species Rehmannia glutinosa. The sequence goes on from CM071925.1 coordinate 27,101,176, forward strand.
TCTACACCATTTAAAATTTTAAATCAAGAGTCCATAAGTTCCTATGGACTAACCTAAAGGGATTGGTCTCATTTGAACCAATCCCTATATATATATAAATAATAGAGCATGCTATATTTCATGTTTTATGATTTGCTAATTTAATTCTATGGTAATGATGAATTTCATTTTCTTTTTCCTGAGTTTAATTGGCTTTCCCCAAGTTGGCTGATTAGCTAAGGAGGACAGTCTAGCAAAGTGTTACTATTACAGGACCACCCATGTATATATCACACTCCGCGTGTCATGTATTCTTCATATATACAAAAACACATTTAGTTTTGACATATGCACATAACTATTATGGCTGTGATTAGTTGTATTGTCATTCCATCTATTTTTATTTTACAAGAAAATAGCGATTTTTTTTAATTTAAAGTTGGATGCGTAGAGAAAAAGTGATGATTATGTTGATTTAATATAGAATCTTTTAGATATTTTGATTGTTTGTGAAAAATTTATGGAAATAATAGTATAAAATATAATGTAAGAAAATTGAACAAAAGTAAAAATTAATCCAAAAATATGCAATATAGATCTCATGTTATACATTTTGTTAACAAAATTAAGAGAAAAATATAAAATAGTGATAAGTTAGAGAAATTATCGGTTTTTTTATATAAATAGGGAGTATAATTGGGTATTGACAAATATGAAATAGAAAGAAAAAAATGAGATTTTCTTTGAAATATTTTCATTTTTTTCATAAACAATAATACGTCCTAAAATTTTTTCACTACAAAATAAAAATTTTAGAAAATATTTCACAACCAATCACAATCTCTCTCACAATCTCTCTTGAGTTGTAAGTGTTTGCGTGTGGTCTACTATGACGGTGTTATGGACCATTTGGGAGCATTATTAGCACATTATTTAAAGAAGTTGGATGAGGTGGCCAATTTTGACACCTCTCCTTGCAGATGGAGAGAACCATGCTTTCTGACACCTCTCCTCCCCTAAGTGTATATATGTTTATTTGTCTACATCAATTACATTATTTAATTATATATGTTTATCTCTACATGGTTATTAAATCCCTTTACATTTATTGTATGATTTTCGTGTAGGCCGGGTATTATAATCAAAACCAGACCCTCTTTCCACCCCACCCCCCTTGCGTTTTGCTCACCTCTTCCTCTTCAAATAATTATTTTTTCTACTTTGGCCACCACAAAGATTGTGGGGTGGAGTCGGGGTTCAAATCCTCGCTCCATCAAATTGTTTTGTGGGGTGGAGGTCGGGGTTCATATCCCTGCTCCATCAAATTGCTCCAGGGCATATGCGGTAGTGAAGATTTGGTGGGAACTCATCTTGAATAGCATCTCGTGTGGGTTCGATTCGGGAGAGATCGTTATTAATAGATTGGGGTCGAACATAATTGTTCTCTTTACCAGGAGGATCTGGTTGTACGTCGCCAGACCTGTCGAACACCGCTTGATGCGTGCACATCCGCGGTTTACCTTGGAGGCGTGAGAATGAGGAGCCGAATCATTGTCCTCAGATAGTCGGCGTAAGTTCTGGAAGTTGAGTTATCAAAAAAAAATTATTTTCTTCTATATATTTAGTATCAACTCCCAATTCACTTTATTTATTATATTTTTGTTTTGAAAATAACTCACTTTATTTATTACTATTATAATTATTGTTGTTATTTTGATTATATATAAAATTTTGGAGATCTTGAGTTTGTTTTCCACCAAATACATGAGTGTTATTAATGTTATAGTAGCTTTTTACATTAAATGTCATATATTTTGTCAGAAGAATACTGAATTGTATTTTAATATGTCATATTCTTACAACGAATTATAATCTATCGACTACGAGAAAAAAGTTAAGGGGGTGAATTTCAAATTGCAAAAGTGAGTGTTGTGCGAAGTGTTACCAACACCTCGGATAACACAAATGAAAACTTTATGGATAAAACACAATGCACATTAATATGATGAAAGATGAATATAGCAAGATGAAAATGGACACAATATTTTGGTTTTTGCACAAGTATATAAATATATACTTGTGCGGTGGCGTTAGACCAAAAATTTACTAAGTGAAATGTGTACAAAATACAAAATAAAAACAAGACAAAAGCTCCCCTTTTGATCTTGCTCGAAAATTACATTCACATCGTAAATGAGAGATTCCTTAGGTTCAATCTATATAGCTCTTCAATACAAAAGAAAGGCTCTCTCAAAAATCACAAGAAAAATAAGATCTAGGGAAGGTGTTGCCAAGTGTGTCGTCACACTTCGACCACCACACTTCACACCTTCCAACAAAGTTTATGTAACAAATTGAAATCGATTGATTCTACTTCTCTCTTATGCTCTCAAAGAAATTGGTCTTACATTTCTCCAAAGATTTGCAAGAGTTTAAATAGTTGTAGAAGACATTCATTCACCGTAAAAAGACATCACAAAGATAGCACTAACACAACAAATGTTAATGAGTTAGTAGGTTAGCACATGGATAATATGTTAGCACATGGGTTAGTGGAATGTAAAGATAAAGAGATAAACAAGTTATGGGTTAGAACATGGGATATGGGTTAGTTGAATTAATAAATTGTTAAGTGGAAGCATGGTCATAAAGGCAAAAAAACAAATGTGGTTGAAATATAAAATTTCAACACCAACAATCTCCCCTTTTTTGCTTTTCTCGACAAAACCTGCACAAGAACAATATTATCCCAACAAACCATATACCACAATACATAAAATAAACTCCCCCTAAAACTAATAACAATAAGTCTAATAACCTAACTATTTACAGTCCATCATCTCCTTCTCAAGAATCCCAATTCCTTGAGATTGCAAAAAGTATTGTCAACACATGTCGCAACACCTTTTGTACCACCTTGTTCACCAACTGTTTCATGCTCGATTTTTCACAAATCTATTTTTGTGCATGATCTTCTCCTTTTTTGTTCGAGAAAGAAAGACATATCTCCCCTCAAATGATTATGCAATTCAGTTCCAGGGTCGTGAAGAAATAGTAACACAATAATAAGAAGAAGAAACAAATGAAACAGTAGCTTAGAAAACCATAAGAAAACTTCAAGAACTGAAACTTGGAGAAGATGAAAGCTTTATTTTGTTTTTGTTTTTGTTTTGGTTTTTCTTTTTTGTTTTTTTTTTTTGAAAAAATAAACGATACTCAAACAACACTACAACATAAATGACATTAGGTAACACAAATTTTGTAGCACTTTTTACATCGGTACATATGTAACACATGTTTGTAACACTTTTTACATTACAATATTTATGTAACACTTTTGTAGCACTTTATCAATATATAACGTTTATATGTAACACTTTTAAATAAGTAACACTTTTTAAGTATCACTTTTTTTTTGTTATTTCTTTTGTAACGCAAATAGGTATCACTTTATTTAAGAAGCACTATTGGCAACACTATATTTTATTAATTGTAACACTTTTTAGGCTATATTTTAGTAATACAAAATTATATAACTATCATTAAATCATGTCAACGATTTATTTAATTAATTTATGTCAAAAAATAGGTGGAGACAAAAAAAACCACCAAACTTAAAAATTGTATACATCACGTATTCTTTTTTTTTTTAATCGAATTTTGTTTTATTTTTCTAAAATATTTTAGTTTTGCTTTTATTTTTACTTTTACGGAGGTAATTAATTCATCGTAATACCGATGAATATGTGCATGTATATATTTCATTATTATTATTTATTTATTTTATTTTTTATTAACAGAGACCAATTTCACCGTTAACCTATTTTTTATTTTTTAATTTTTACTTTTTAAAAAAAAATTACCAATTAAAATTGATGTTATCGGTAATTACTTAGAATTTTTTTCGTCGGTAAATTATTTTTTAATTATTTTTTATTATTTAATTATTTTTTGTTAGAACTTTCTTATCATCGGTAAATTAATTTTATATTTTTATATATTTTTTTATTTTTACCAATTAATTTTATATTTTTATATATTTTTAATTTTTGTGTCCCTTAATATGTAACATAATATGATTTTCAAACTATATCTTGTATAGTATAAAATTTGATATATACGATGTATAATATAATTTAATACATATATTATATAATATAATCTTTATTTTATAAAATATATTATATATACATATAATATAATTTTTACACAATTTCAATATATATATATATATATGTATGTGTATATATAAAACAAAGCAAAAGTTGTAATAAGAATCAACTTAGCTTAGTGGCAATTGTCACTTCCACGCATAACAAGTCGTGGATTCAAATCTACTTGGTGACAAAAAATAGTATTTCTACGAAGTGCTACAAAAAGTGTTACATAAGATTCATATGTAACACTTTAAAAATATTGCTTCAAAGTGTTACCATTAGAGAACTTAATGTAACACTTGAAAAAAAAGCTAATAAAAGTGATACCTTAGACTATAGGTAGCACGAACAAGTGTAGCACCATAAAAGTGCTATCTATTGTATATAGTAATATTTTATGGCCATTAGGTAACATTTTTTGGTGTTACCAAATATCATTTATGTTGTAGTTCAATCGAAAATTTTTTTGATGTGAAAAACACTTGATGGACTCATGAAATTCAAGACAATATATTAACCATGTAAAACACCCCACTAATTGTAGTAAATATCTCGATTTCCAGATTTTAAATCCCCATTTTTCAAGCCACCGACAACAAACACCAAAAGTATATAGGAAAATGAGTAAGAAAGAGTAATCGCCACATATTTCCTCGAAAATCAAATTAGAAATATACTCACTAATTATGCATGTCCTAATTATGCCTGAAAATATGCGAAATTGAAAAAAATGAAGAAATAAAATATGCAAGCAAGCACACACAAAAAATGAAAAATATCATAAGGTGTTCATAGAAGGTGTTGGCCACACTGGCTACACACTTTTCGATTTCATCAAATTCGAAAATTCATGGCCATACTCATATTTATGAGGAATTTTTCTTGCACAAATTCATACAATCTCAATTTTTTTTTTTTGCATTTTTCCTTTTTTTTTCAAAGATGTTGAAACTTCAACTAGGTTTCAATTCAGAATTTTTCATCGAAAACTCCTAGAGTGTTGTTGCATACTCATATTTGAGTCGCCGTTTACGTAAAAAGACAAACATGGGGCACATGAATGCTTCTAGTTACTAAGCAACATCAAAAAGCGGAGTATGTCTCGATTTGTCTTTTTTAAGAAAGCAAGAATTATGTGCAAGTATTTGAAGTATATCAAATCCGATTTTTGGCCATAAAAATAAATCAATCCAATCGAAAAAGTTTCACGAGATGGCACACATAATATAAAATCCTTGAAGATATTATGCAAAATGCCTAAAAACCTAAAAAGCAAAAAAAATGAACAGGTGTTACAACAAGTGTCGTATCATCTAAGGCAACACTAGCAGTCAAAACACACACGATTCAAGAGATTTTCAAGACTGGAAAATCTCTTAAAATCCAAAGATTTAGTGAAAATATCGCTAACCGATTTTTCGGTGGCAACCCGATCAATGCGAATTAAATCTTTTTCAACCAAACCCGTATAAAATGGTGTCGAATATCAATGTGTTTAGTACGGGGAGTGTTGCAGGGTTTCTAGAGATATCTATAGCACTTAAGTTGTCACAACACATAGTTAATATATCACTAGAAATACCATAATCATCAAGCATTTGTTTCATCCAAATCAATTGAGTACAACAAGAACCAGCAGCCACATATTCAGATGCAGCAGTAGAAAGAGAAACACAATTTTGTTTTCTGCTATACCAAGATACCAGATTATTTCCAAGAAAGAAACATCCACAGGAAGTACTTTTCCTATCATCCAAGTCTCCGCCTAACTGAGTCGCTAAAGCCAACCAAATTTGTGTTAGTGTCCTTAGTATACCATATCCCTAAATCACCGAACCACTCACATATTTGATTAATCTTTTACAAAAAGACATTCAAATGAGTGATTTTAGGGTCGCTTGGTACAAAGACAAACACAAACACTAAACATAAGGTGTGGGCGACTTGTTTGAAGGTAAAGTAAACTTCCTATCATGCTCCTGTATAAGGTGTTGTCAACACCTTCGGCCTCACATTCCCTACACAACTCCCGACTTGTGTTCATAGGAGTTTTCATGTGTTTGCTGCTGTCAAGATGAATTTCTTCACCAGATTTTTGGCATATTTACATTGTGACACAAAAATACCATCTGGTAATTGTTTAATTTGCAATCCAAGAAAAAAATTAAGCTCACCAACCAAACTCATCTCAAATGTGGAAGACATGGAATCAACAAAATTATTACGCAGGGATTCACAAGTCGAACCAAACACAATATCATCCACATATACTTGAGCAATAGTCATATGATGCCTATCTTTTTAATGAAAAGAGCTTTATCAACTGCACCTCTTTTGAAACCAATTTAAACAAGGAAATCAACTAATCTTTCATACCATGCCCTAGGGGCTTGTTTTAACCCATACAAAGCTTTCTTAAGTTTGAAGACATAATCAAGCTTGTGTGGATCTTGAAACCCTTTTGGTTGTTCAACATACACTTCCTCATACAAAAAACCATTAAGAAAAGCACTTTTGACATCCATTTGGTAAAGCTTAAAATCAAGAAAGCAAACAATACATAATAACAAACGTATTGATTCAAGCCGCAACAGTGCAAATGTTTTCTTAAGTAATCAACACCTTCTACTTGTGTATAACCTTGTGCAACCAATCGTGCCTTGTTCCTAACAATGTTACCATGTTCATCACTTTTATTTTTGAAAATCCTTTTCTTGTTGATAACATTAACATTGTTCGGACGAGGAACCAAATCCCAAACATCATTTCTCACAAATTGATTTAATTCTTCATGCATAGCATTGATCCAAAATTCATCCTTAAGAGCTTCATTCACATTTTTAGGTTCAATAGAAGAAACAAAGCATGTAGAACTCACTATTAAGCACATAGAAGAGACGTAAGGTGGTCTAACCATATCACGATAATTCATTCTTTGTTTTCCTCTAGTTCCGACACGATCGTAAACTTCTCCTATGACCTGAGATGTTGGATGATCTTTTTGAATTCTCCTTGGAGGATCTCTCGTACATGAGCAAGATTTTCATCCACTTCAAGATCATCTTTGGATCAACTTGATGTTGTTTTGCATTCTCGTGAAGGTGTGGCGAGGTGATGTCTCACTTCACGGTAACACTTTCTGAATCAATTTGATGTTTGTTGCATTCGTGAAGGTGTGGTCCGAGGTGATGTCTCACCTCTAGTAACATCCTGTGAATCAGTTAAAACAGAAAATGGTTTCTCCACAATTACAGAATCAAGCAAATCAACAATATCTTCTTTCGATTTGTTTCCCAAAATTGACAAATCATCAAAAACTATATTGACAGTTTCTTGGATTTTTCTAGTCCGAAGATTATAAATCCTATAAGCATGACTATTTTTAGAATATCCAAGAAACATGCCTTTGTCGCTTTTGGAATCAAACTTACCCAAATATTCTTTGTCATTCAAAATGTAACCCACACAACCAAAAACATGAAAATACTTGAGGTTCGGTTTCTTTCCTTTCAAGATTTCATAAGAAGTCATTGTTGAATCGGGTCTCAAGTATACACCGATTAGAAATGTGACATGATGTGTTCAAAGCTTCTCGCCCAAAACCTTTTAGAAAAATATTTTGAAAATAACATCGCTCGGGCCCATTTCTTGCAAAGTTCGATTCTTTCTTTCGGTCACTCTATTTTGTTGAGGTGTTTCAAATAAAACTCATGGAAACCCTTTTTATCACAAAATTCAGAAAATAAAATATTTTCAAATTCCTTTCCATGGTCGGTCAATTCTTGCAATGCTAGAACCATGCATGTTATAATTCTAGTGTAAAATCTCTTAAATGCTTCAAAAGTTTCAGATTTTTCTCTTAAAAATCAACACATGAAAATCTAGAAAATCATCAACACATACAAAGATGTATTTCTTCCATCCTAAGCTATCAACCTCAACAGGACTCATTAAATCCACATGCATTAATTCAAAATAGTGTGAGGTGTTGAAGTGTTGTATCACTTGGTGACAAACCCTTGTTTGTTTTCCTTTTTGACAAGGTCCACAAACATGTGATACTTTACGTTTAAAGGTAAGCTTAGAATACCTCCTAATGCATCAAAACTGACCAATTTTTGCATATTTGAAAATTAACATGTCCAAGTTTTTGGTGCCAAAGCATGTTTTCATCCATCTCAACATGATTCTTGTTTGAACTTTGCCAAGTAAATAACAATTATCCGATGATCTAGTACAGCCATGACACAAGTATTATTGATATCAAAATGAACAAGATTCTTTATCAAACTTCACATGCAAATTATCATCACACAATTGACTTATGCTAATTAAATTAGCTAGAAGTCCTTCGACATGAAAAATTTTTGAGTTTAGGAAGACCCTTTGACATTAAGAGTTCCTTTACCAATTATCTTTCCTTTTGCAACCCCTACCATATTTCACTCTTCCTCCTTCATACACTTCATAATTAGTCAAGTAAGATTTAGTACTGTCATATGACGAGCAACCATTATCGAAATACCAAGTATCATCAATGTCGATCTTAATGAAGTGTACACAACATGACAAGATAAATTACTTTTATCATCACAACTCAACTGGAATAATTACTTAAAGAATCAATATTGTTTCTTGAGGTGTTGTCTAGTGTGTGACGTGTCACCTTAGGCAACACTCGACCTGTTTGTCTGTCCTTTTTCAGTTTAAAACAAAATGGTCGAATATAACCTGAAACAAAGCAATAATGACAAACATAATGCCTTTTTGATGAAGAAGTGACAGACTTACCTTTTTGTTTGACAAGCCCAACAAATTTCTTATCATGATGTGAAGAAGACATAGTCTCTTTGGAAAATCCTAATCCGACTTATCAAATCTAGATTTTGAAAGTATATCATCAATAACAGTTGTGCTAGAATTGAATTTGTTCAAAGTTTTTTGAACATATTGAAGTTCTGATTTTACCAAATCATGTTCTTTATCTTTTTTGGTCAAAAGAACCTCTAACCTTCCAACGGAACTTTTTAGTTCATCATTCTCTTGTGACAATTTTTCATACATGTTTTTGAAATCTTCATCATCATCTGAAGAACTTCACAAATTCTGTCCTGCATCCACAAAGTTAGAAGAAGTAAAACATGTATGAACTTGATCAAAATCGAATACACATCCAAGTGTTGTCTGAGGTGTTGTCACACTTCCGCAACACTTCGAATTCTCAAAGAACAATTATGAACAAGCCTTTACAATTCTCTTCTTCCTCTACTTTTTCTTCATCGGTGTCTTCATCACTTAGAGAAACACAAAAATTCATGCCTTTTTCTCTAAGCGTGTTTGCGCACTGATTTGCATAATGGCCGAAACCCTTGCAAGCTCGACATTGAACCGAATCCACTTCTCTAGTTTTAAAGAACGGATTTACAAATGCAGGATGAGACTTTTAGGTGGATTTGAGGAAGGAGTGTCGAATTGTTTCATAGGTTTAGAACCTTTGAATAGAGTTTTGAAATCCTTGCCCTTGTTTATCCTTTTAAGTGCAATCGTTGAACTTCTTTGTGAGCAAGGCAATAGAATCTTCCCAAGGTCCGATTCTTTTATTTCATCCAGGAGGTGATACAACGCAGTTGTTGGCATCACTTTGGGCAACACATGTAGCTTCAACAATTTGTGACCTAAAAGCAATATTTTTCCTTTTGTCCGTGTTTGATGCTCCATTTGCTGCGCCAAGTTCAACTCAAAGGTTTGCAAAATTCCAATAAGGTCATTGAGTCGAAGACTGCCTCAGATCTTTAGTTTCCTCGATGGTATAAACCTTGACATTAAACCTTTCCGAGAATGACCGCACAACTTTGCTTACAACTCATTCATTACTAATGGGATCTCCAAGTGCTTGAGACTCATTAGCAATATCACAAATTTTGGCATTGTATGAAGCTATGGTCTCATCCTCTTCCATTCTCAAATTTTCGAACCGATTTGTAAGGAGTCTCAACTTGGTCCTTCGAACACTTTCCGTTCCTTCACAATGAAGTTGGGGGCATCCCATGCATCCTTTGCGTAAATGCGGTTTGAGATTACCTTAAACAGATTCATATCCACGGCACAAAAATATGGAGTTTAGTGCCTTGGAATTAAAGTTGGCCACTTGAACCTCATCATTTGTCCAATCAACCTCACGCTTGGAAACAACATCACCATCTTCATCAATTACTTTAGGAGGAGTCCATCTGGTGAGGATAGATCTCCATGCACATTCATCAAGTGATTTTATGTAAGCCCTCATCTTTACTTTCCAAATGGAATAATTTGTTCCATCAAGAATAGGAGGGCGAACCAATGAACCTCCTTAGATCTCCATTGTAAAACACCGCAAAACAACACATGATCACACTTAGTAGCGTCAAGTGTAGGCTCTTGATGCCAATTGAGAAAATTTAAAAGGGTGAATTCTCAGGAGTTGCGGTGAGTGTTGTGCGAAGTGTTGTCAACACCTCGGATAACACAACGGAAGACTTTATGTATAAAACACAATGCACATTAATATGATGAATGATGAATATAGCGAGATGAAAATGGACACAATATTTTGTTTTTGCACAAGTATATAAATATATACTTGTGCGGTGGCCTTAGACCAAAAATTCACTAAGTGAAATGTGTACAATATACAAAATAAAAACAAGACAAAAGCTCATTTGTAAATGAGAGATTCCTTAGGTTCAATCTATATAGCTTTTCAATACAAAAGAAAGACTCTCTCAAAAATCACAAGAAAATAAGATCTAGGGAAGGTGTTGCCAAGTGTGTCGTCACACTTCGACCACACTTCACACCTTCCAAAGAAAGTTTATGTAAGTTGAAATCGATTGATTCTACTTCTCTCTTATGCTCTCAAAGAAATTGGTCTTACATTTCTCCAAAGATTTGCAGAGTTTAAATAGTTGTAGAAGACATCCATCCACCGTAAAAGACATCACAAAGATAGCACTAACACAACACATGTTAATGGGTTAAAGGGTTAGCACATGGATAATATGTTAGCACATGGGTTAGTGAAATGTACAAGATAAAGAGATAAATAAGTTATGGGTTAGAACATTGGATATGGGTTAGTTGAATTAATAAATTGTTAAATGGAAGCATGGTCATAAAGGCAAAAAAACAAATGTGGTTGAAATATAAAATTTCAACACCAACATACTCTTGAAGAATAAGGAGAAAAAAGATTGCCTTTTTCATTTCTACATTTCCTTTTATTAATTACTGCTATTCTCAGATAAAATATGGCTTGGGCTTTTGAAATCATGTTAACAACGACATCAACATATTTATATATTTATCTATTTATCCTTTTTTACATTTATCTTCTGACTTGTAAAAGCCATTTCTGAGATGCTAAGTTCCTTATTAAATGAGATTCCAAATATGCACCTACGTACATGATTTAAGTTCCTTGTATTTTTAAAAGACTACTATGTCGACGTAGTGTTTGATTAGATTTACAAATCAGTCACCCACTTAGGCTGAGCACATTTAGGAGAGTTCTGTGTTTCTTTACCAAAAAATTACCCCTAATCCAAATAAGTGAATAACAATAAACAAATTGATATTTATACAACCAAATTATTATATCATATCACCAGAGCTGCCGATCCTAGATTTCGAGGGGTCTCGAGCCAAAAAATATAATATTAATAGTGGCCTTGTGGTTACATAAAAATATTAAAAATTACAAAAATAATGTCAAATGTAATTTCGTTGATTTAACATAAAAAAGAGAAAAGAACATGAATACCCCATTTTCCATACCTAATCCCTACACAATGTCCACTTTCCGCTGATTTTGGACAAAAATACCCATTTCTGATTTTTGACAAAAATACCCATTTTCCGCTGATTTTTTGCGTTGGTTTCTTTTTTGTTTCTTTGTTGTTTCTTTGTTGTTTCTTTGTTGCTTCACATGTTTGTTGTTTCTTTGTTGTTTCATACACGTTTCATTTATGTTTCTTATATGTTTCACTTAGCCAACTTTTCATTGCATTCCACAGTTGCATGGTGAAAATCTCAGTTGTGGTATGCCACAATGGACAATGGGAAGAAAATAGAGAGTATACCAACTTTGAGATAACAAGAATATTGATTCCAATGGACTGCACATTAACACCCTAAAAGAAATCTTGGAACAACAAATTCAATTCAAATTTGAGCTTACTTGTCCATCATCGGCTACGAGAAATGGACACGACTCCACCTTGTCGCATCAAAAAATACTTTGTATTGACTTCCAATATCGTAGAATTATTGAATCCATCAATCGTAGCGGTGAAAGACCTACTAGTAACAACTTTGCTACGAAGACGTGAGATCTTTCGTTCAAGATTAGGCATGCATACATCGAAATGAAGCAAAATCAACATTTACAAGGATGACAAATAAAAAAAAAAAAAAATCAAGAGTATATGGTTTAAAAGCAATTTACTACAAACTTTTATCACTTGATCCCTTGTTTCACAATTGTTTCTTACATGTTTCATTTATGTTTCTTACCTGTTTCAACCGATTACACCATCATTAAGTTTACATATCAACAATTCTCTAAAATTATTAGGAAGTGGAGGTAGAAACTCAATGTTGTTGCCATCGTCATCACCATTTTGCAGCTTCAACTTAGCATGATTGTAAAGTTAGACATCGAGCCTTGCTTGTTCATTCTCTATCTCGAACGCTTCAACGTCCATAGCCTTCCAACAATAAAATGCTCGGCATAACAAGCAACAAAAAATCTCACATTCACTACAAAAGAAATAAAAAAGATACACAGTCAGATAGATAACATAACAAATCAAAAATAATAAAATTAAAGAACAAATAAATGGAAAATACATAAAAGAACAAAAGAAACATAAAAGAAACAACATCGAAACAAACGAAAAACTTTAAATCACAAAATAATAAAAGAACAGAGATCTTTATAAATTACGACCCTAATTAAAATCCAAAAAGAAACACATCAAAGTTCGCTTAATGTAGTTGCTAAATATGAATCTCAAGCTACCCAATCTCACATTTTCACCTCAATTCGACCAACACAAACACCAAGGAAATCCCAAATCTTCACCTGGAACTCGAAATCACTTAATCCATTACAAAATTGTCCAATCAAAGGAAAAAAGAAAAATTCGAACCTTTAACAAGCTTAATTAAGCAACTCATGAGTTGTTCTACTTTGACGAAAACACACAATCACATATATTCAATTTCAACAATCTCGTTTTCATCACTGTCAATCATCAAGCCAGAAATTTGGAAGCATAAAGATAGAAAGAAAAATAAGGTTGCCGCCTAATAATTAATTGCTAAACCTAACTAATAACGATGCATTTAGAATTCACACTGGAAGAGTAAACCACTCATCAAAGCAAAGAAAGAATGCAGTTAAAGAAATCAGGGAACAAATGCAAGTAGCACTAATAGTTTAATTTCTGAAAATCAAGAACATGAACAGTAAAATCCCCAAGAATTCAACTTTCAATCCAAAAACTAAAAGGGTACCATTAACGTCAGCAGCACATTGATTTTAAAACAGAAATGAAAAACAAATATACTCCATTTTTCCCCATAAAATACCAAAATTCATCTGTAAATGGGGTCATAAATGATTATATACCAGCAAGATCGTTCTGGGAAGTGAGGGATTTATGCAACTCAACAAGCAGTTCGCAAATGGTGGCGTAAACCCAAATTTTTCTTTACTCTTTTCTGTTCTCCGTAATTAGCGGTGAGTGTCCCAATCGGAATCAAAATTCGGTCATGAAGAGTGCCTACCGGTGTTGTTGGAGGCGGAAGCGGATGTGGTGGGTTGAACAGTGAAAATAAAATCAAATGTATGATATTTTTGTCATGAGATGCAGTGGGTGGGGTATATTTGTGATGGGTGGATATTTTTGTTTTTTTAAAAAAATTAAGGTATTTTGTGTAATTTCCTCAAAAACAAATATGTAATAAAAAATCATACTTCAATACTCATCAGCCAAATGCTATAAGCTTTAGCATTTTTATATATATTTCGACTATGCATTTGTGATAGCAATGGATAAATTTCGACTCCAGGAAAATTCCAACAAATCTACCTTTAGGTGTGTGCATGGGCGTAGTCATGGATTTTTCACCCGGTGCGATCATTTTTTTTTTTTTTGTTTCGCTAGGCGTTTATCGAGCTAAAATTTTAAAAATAAAAAGGCAAATTTGAAGGTCGTACCTTTACCAATTTCGGTATATCTTGAATTAACTTTTTGGAAAAGTGACTTAACCAAAAGCCAATTCTAAATTAACAACTAAACAATTATTATTATTATGGAAAATAAATTTTTAGATCCAAAAGTTCATTTGAAAAGTGTTCCCAGAAAGCTGAATATTATCAAGTTAGAGCATATCTCTCTCTATATAACTAATAATGCAATTATTCATCCATTAATCAATGTCATAATTGGGATATGTGATTCTTAATTCATTTGGTCTTTTAAATTTTAGGTTAATTTTCAGTGTGGTCCAACCCAAATTTAATAGGGCTACTCCGAGTTCTAGTGCGATACAATTCAAATTTAATAGGCGACTAAATTGGGTGGTCAGTCTGTGTGTGTAAAGACGGTCTCCATGTGGCTACGCCACTGGGTATGTGAGCAAAACCTCTTTAGATTATCCAAATGCCAATAATTTGAATATGGAAAAGTTTATTTCGAAGGATTACCTTGTAGGAATTTTACAATAACAATAATAAAATTCATAAACATCCTAGAACATGCGGAATAATTCTAGGATAAATATCATGTTATAGTCATCAAGGATCTATGGAATTATCGGTTGAAATATGGGATACATCATGAGTTCTACATGCGAAATACCTCAATTGTGGATCTCCTACGATCACGAACACAAGCATCCACGATCACGAACAGAGTTTGGTTTTATGGACTTCCTCAACTAAATCTCCGGATTCCTTATGGGACCTTCGTTTTCCATCTTGATGGGGAGAACAGAAAACTATGTGCGATTTAGTATATTGGGGATCATAACCATAAAGTTCTTTATATAGGTATCAAATTAGAATTCTTATAATCCCTAAGTTGATTCCTATTAGATATCTACTATTTGTTTCCATATCAAATTCAGAAGCCTTAGAACTCCACCGAATTTAGATCTTTAATTAGTCTAATAATAATTAAATGACAAATATAATTATAATTAAAAATATTGCCCATATATTATGACTTAAATAATTACTAACATACCTGAGTTAAAAAAATAGAATAATAATCATAGATAAACATGAAACTTTGGGTTACGTACTGTAGAACGTGTATAAATGGCGTGAAGGATTCTACCAAAAAGAAAAACTAAAGGGACTTTTACCTACGGACCAATAAGAGACAGCAAGTCAATAATAATCTAACCAAGTGATGACCGACTTATTCGTTAAAACTAAATTATTGGTATGTACGTAGACTTGTATTATGTGGACGCCGGCCACTTTTTTCTTTAATTTCACTTTGCAAAACCCATTTGAACTACGTAATTAAGTAGCTGGTAAGAAATAATACAAATAAATCAATACTTCAGCACCCATCAACTATCTAGAATTCTATATTATTAATTGATCATACAATAATTGGACAGCAGCCCATATCCCAAGTTGCATAATTACCAACAAATGCAATTAGCCGCTCGTGCTATACAAAACAGCTGGCATGACTGCTCTATCACTTATTAATTCAGAAAAATTCACTTTTGATCCCATAAGATTGAATACCGATGATTTTAGTCTCATGACTTGAAAGTAGTCCCATAAGATTATTATTATTGTTACACAAATGGTCTCACCGTTAGTAAATTAACGGTCAAACCTGTCAAATTGAAAGTCAAACTTGCGATTTTAGTCTAATGGCTTGAAAATAGTCACATAAGATTATTATTTTTATAAAACTAAATATAAGCTAATATCTATTTTAAAATAATATACTATCACTAAAGTTACTATGTTTTATTTATTATAATTAAAATTGACAAGTAAATTAAATGATAAAATTAATAATTCAACTTAAACAAAATAAATTTTCTGGAAAATAATTTTGAAAAATAGATGTTAATTTTTTTTTTTTTGTAAATGTGTAATACAAAAAAAAAAAAAACAAATGAAATACATGTATCATTTATTTTAATTAGAAAATTAACAAATGAAATTAAATGATAAAATTTATAACTCAAGTTATAAAGTTTAAATTTTCTGATAAAAGTAGATGTTAATTTGTGTGAATGTGTAGTACAAAAAAAATCAAATACATGTAACATTTATTTTTGATTAAAAATTAAAAAAATAAACTAAATGATAAAATTTAAAATTTAAGTTATAAAAATATTTTTTTCTGGAAAATAAATTTTAAAAGTAGATGTTAATTAATATTTTTGTGTGAATGTGTAATACGAAAAAATAGATCAAATACATGCATATTATATATATATATATATATATATATATATTATTTTGGAGTCCCTACGTTCTTACCCCATGTTACTAGTGACGCCCAAATTTTAACGACGTGAGAGACGAATAGTAATTTATTTATTTGGTTAACTAATACGAATCCATTATTAATGAAACGTGACCCGACTCTTATTTATTTATTTCTTCCAACGCCAATTACGCCTTCCTCATTTTCGAGCCTAATGATTTTATATTCTCCTCTAGTACTTGATCGGTTAACTACGACTTTAGAAATATTAGACCTCGAAACTTTAGGAGTACATTTCGACCCATATCCAAATATTTCATCTTATTCTATAATTCATCTCAACCAACTTCCAATTTATTTTTGGAATACACATTTCTTGTTTCACATCTTTAGTTTAAATTTCTAAATATTTAATTATGGATATTTATACATTTTATATTTCCTCAATTTTATAAAGAAAAGAAACCAAATATTTTTTTTTATTTTTCCTAATTTTCGAATTTATCACATAAAATGAGGAAATAACTCATTTTTTCTTCTATTACTATTTTTACTAATTTGTATCTCCCAACTAGATTATTATCGGACAAAGTTTTTTTTGGACAAATTTCTCCCATAAAAATCGCCAAGAGAGGAAATTTGGAGGTTGTTTCATTTTATTTTCAAAGCCTACATTTAAATTTACCTTACAAAACCCCGCTACACTAAATAAATAACAAAAAAATATTCTATCCTCCTACTACTCAAAAAATCGGCCATAACAATTGTAGTGGGAAATCAATCCTTTTTTTTTGTAACCTACAAACAACCCCACCCATTAATCCTATTACATTAATTAAAGCAAAAAGACAAGAAAACAAAAAAGGTATTCCCTCCCTAACATTACTTTCGGCTTTATCCAAGTGATGTGGGATAATTTGCTTCGGCTTTTATCCAAATGATGTGGGATAATTTGCTTCGCTTTATCGGAGTGGGATAATTTGCTTTCGGCTTTATCCAAGTGAAGTGGGATAATTTGCTTCACTTTATCCAAGTGGAGTGGGATAATTTGCTTCAGCGTTATCCAAGTGAAGTGGGATAATTTGCTTCGCTTTATCCGAGTGGGATAATTTGCTTTGGCTTTATCCAAGTGATGTGGGATAATTTGCTTCGGCTTTATCCAAGTGAAGTGGGATAATTTGATTCGGCTTTATCCAAGTGATGTGGGATAATTTGCTTCGGCTTTATCCAATTGAAAGTGGAAGTAAATTTAATAAGACATTAATATTACTTGACTAATTCTAACCAATATAACATAATGGTTAATGGAAATCTTTATATAAATAATGGGACAAAGTCATACGCACTCTCATATATTGGTTTCCATGAAACTATTTTCCGTGCATAAAACGAGCCACACTCGCACACCGGCACCCACCCATTGAGAATTGTTCTCACCCCACCTCTTTTATCAACCAGAGGATGAAGAGCTGTATCAGAACAATGGCGACGATGGATCTCAAAACGTAGCTTAGTTCAGGATTGTATTATGGACTTTATTAAGACGATGGATTTTATTTGTGACGATTTAGAATTTGAACTTATTTAATGTAATAGCAGGCGTAGGACCCTGGAGAACAATTATTATG
This sequence comes from Rehmannia glutinosa, assembly GCA_016081115.2. NCBI lineage: Eukaryota > Viridiplantae > Streptophyta > Magnoliopsida > Lamiales > Orobanchaceae > Rehmannia > Rehmannia glutinosa. The sequence continues at coordinate 27,119,449 of CM071925.1, forward strand.
TTGAATTTTTTTTCGGATTCCGCAACCATACTCCGACTTAGTTATTCCCTTATTTATAATTAGTCGGGATTTTATCGTTCTATTGAAGTATGTTGGAGGATAAATAAGTCGGCTTGGTAAACCGCCTAACTTTGGTAAATGTGTCACGACTTCCATTTTGGGACGTGATGATTATGATATTATAGTTCGGTTTGTAAGAAGGAAACTTAACCGAAATATTCATGCAACAGAACAAATGGTCAAAATCGAACGCGGGAAGCATATGATCGGGTTTTGGAACAATTTTTGCGTTTCGATCCAATTGTCTTTCGGGAACCGGACGATGCCAAGGCGAGGATTGGCTTGAATAAATGGAAAACATTTTTGCTGCCCTACGATATACCGGGAACAACAAGTTACCTTAGCGGTATTTCGATTAGAATCCACCGCTCGTGATTGGTGGAAATCTGTGGAGAGAAGGTGGGAACAAGACCGAACCCGAAGGACGTGGGACAATTTTCTGTTAGAATTCAGGGACCAATACATTCCTCAAGTGGTCCGAGAAGCGAGACGTGACGAATTTCACCGTTTGAGGCAGGGGAGTATGATCGTGGCCCAGTACGAATCGGAATTTCACCGACTGTCAAAGTACGCTTTGGGCTCCATAAGTACTGAGGCGGACAAATTGTATAAATTTACTCAAGGATTTAGATTAGATCTCTAAACGCTATTGACGGTGGAAATGGATACATACTCTTTGCCGCGCTCTCTCGTGTAGAAACGGGTTTGAACCGAATCGCCAAATTCAACAAAATAAGGCATCGGGATCAAAGAGGCCTATAATCGAGAAAACAATCGGGCCGCCTACAAAATTCCAAAGGGGTGGAATGCATCGACCAACAACGGGAAACAACATGTGCAAAGCATAACTTGCTCTCACCTGCCGCAAGTGGGACATACAGGATCGGTGTTGGCGTAAACAAGGAAATGCCTCAAATGTGGTAGCGATCAAAGCATAAACTACGTGATCGCCAATGATTTCCACAGTGAAAACAAACCCGCACCACCTCATAAATATGGGAATGGATGAATAACAAGCGAGGTACAGCCCAAGTATTTGCCTTGGCGGGACATGACGCTCCCGAAGCAACTAATATGGTGGAAGGTACGCTTCTAGTATCTAACCATTATGCTAAAGTGATATTTGACCCCGGATCATCACACTCATTTATTTTACCACATTATGTAAAACATGTTTATACATGCATGGAGTGTATGCCTATATGCTTAGAAGTATCAACTTCCATGGGCGCAAGCCAAATAATGATGTTATGTATAAGGCATGAGAAATAAAGATTGGTGATGTGACCTTTCTGTTGATTTGATTTTGTTTCCTATATCTCGAGTATGATGTTATTTTGGGCATGGATTGGTTGTCTACACATTATGCACAAATGGACTCGTCATCAAGACTATTAAGTTATGTGGACTGGAAAGTCTATAGTGGAATTATCGGGAAGAGCACGAGTCAAGATGGCTCCAACCATTTCGCCATTAAGTGCTAGGAAAGCTATCACAAAGCGGACACGTGGATACTTGGCATTTGTAACTAACAAACCTAAAGTAGAGACTCAAATCCACGAAGTGCCTATAGTGTCGAATACCCGGATGTATTTCCACAATGACTCACCGCCCTTCCTTCCGATAGGAAATTGAATTCACCATTGAGGTCTTACCGGGACGTAATGGAAACAACCAAAAATGGAAGACAATATGCAAAGACAATACCGGAACTATTTTAAGAGGAATTTGGGGACCAAATTCTTTTAAGGAGGGGTGAATGTGACGCCCCAAATTTTAGCGACGTAAGATACGAATAGTGATTTATTTATTTGGTTAAGTAACACGAACCCATTATTAATGAAACATGACCCGACTCTTATTTATTTATTCCTTCCAACGCCAATTACGCCTTCCTCATTTTCGAGCCTAATGATTTTATATTCTCCTCTAGTACTTGATCGGTTAACTACGACTTTAGAAATACTATGACCTCGAATATTTTGGAGTACATTTCGACCCTTATCCAAATATTTCATCTTATTCTATAATTCATCTCAACCAACTTCCAATTTATTTTTGTAATACACATTTCTTATTTCACATCTTTATTTTAAATTTCTAAATATTTAATTATGGATATTTATACATTTTATATTTCCTCAATTTTATAAAGAAAAAGAAACCAAATATTTTTTTCTTTTTCCCTAATTTTTAATTCATCACATAAAATGGGGAAATAACTCATTTTTTCTTCTATTACAGTTTTTACTAATTTGTATCTCCCAACTAGATTATTATGGGACAATTTTTTTTTAAGACAAATTTCTCCCTTAAAAATCGCCAAGAGAGGGAAATTGGGAGGTTGTTTTATTTTATTTTCAAAGCTTACATTTAAAATTACTTTACAAAACCCCGCTACACTAAATAAATAACAAAAAAATATTCTATCCTCCTACTACTCAAAAAATCGGCCATAACAATTGTAGTGGGGAAATCAATCCTTTTTTTTTTTTGTAACCTACAAACAACCCCACCCATTAATCCTATTACATTAATTAAAGCAAAAAGACAAGAAAACAAAAAGGTATTCCTCCCTAACATTACTTTCGGCTTTATCCAAGTGATGTGGGATAATTTGCTTCGGCTTTATCGGAGTGGGATAATTTGCTTCGCTTTATCCAAGTGAAGTGGGATAATTTGCTTGACTTTATCCAAGTGAAGTGGGATAATTTGCTTTGGCGTTATCCAAGTGAAGTGGGATAATTTGCTTCGCTTTATACGAGTGGTATAATTTGTTTCGCTTTATCCAAGTGATGTGGGATAATTTGCTTCGGCTTTATCCAAGTGAAGTGGGATAATTTGCTTCGCTTTATCCAAGTGATGTGGGATAATTTGCTTCGCTTTATCCAATTGAAAGTGGAAGTAAATTTAATAAGACATTAATATTACTTGACTAATTCTAACCAATCTAACGTAATGGTTAATGGAAATCTTTATATAAATAATTCGACAAAGTCATATGCACTATCATACATTAGTTTCCATGAAACTATTTTTCGTGCATAAAATGAGCCACACTCGCACACCGACACCCACCCATTGAGAATTTTTGTTCTCACCCCACCTTTTTGTCAACCGGAGGATGAAGAGTTGTATCGGACAATGGCGATGATGGATCTCAAAACGTAGGTTAGTTCTCAGTATTGTATTATGGATTTTATTAAGACGATGGATTTCATTTGTGATGATTTAGAGTTTGAACTTAAACAATTATTATGTTGTATTTTTATTTTTCTCGATTCCATTTTGCAACCATACTCGACTTAGTTATTCCTTGTTTATAATTAGTCGGGATTTTATCGTTCTATTGAAGTATGTTGGAGGATAAATAAGCCGCTTGGTAAACCGGCATAAGTTTGGTAAATTGTGTCACGACTTCCATTTTGGGGCGTGATATTATATTCGGGTCTCGTATAACACAACGCTTGTATGTGTATATATGTTTCGCAACAAACGCATAATTTATACCCTCGCATCTTTGCATGTTTATGTTCTCATATATAGTATTCCAAATTTGCATATTTAGTATGAATAAAGTGTATTACATTAAATTTTAATAGTGTGCTTATTTAGAATAAGAATATTGCATGTTATAGTTTTGTTATTATGTATACTTGAATAAAACAAGAAAATATTGAAATACATTAGACATTGGTCCTTATGATTTATACCCGATACGGCATATTTATGTTCTCGTATATATAGTATTTCAAATTTGCATATTTAGTATGAACAAAGTGTATAACATTAAGATTTTAATACCGTGCTTTTTTAGAATAGAAATATTGTATATATAGTTTTGTTATTGTGTATACTTAGAATAAAACAAGTAAAATATTAGAATACATTAGTCATTGGTCCTTATAATTTATACCTCAGATATCGTATATTTATGTTTTGCATATATAGTGTTCCAAATTTGCATATTTAGTATTATCAAAGTGTATTATATTAAATTTTAATTGTGTGCTTATTTAGAATAGAATATTGCATATATAGTTTTATTATTGTGTATACTTAGAACCGAACATTGATGTGAAATGGATTGAGAAAGAAAACTCGAATAGGAATGTGTTTTGAAATGTAATCGATACCTTAAATCGCGGGAGAGAGAGATATGGTAAGCATTTTTACCAATAATTGTTAAGGACATTAATTTCTAAAATACCAAATTACCCTTAATCCTCCCTAAAAATCTGGCGCCTACTAAAAATAAGAGGAAAAATCTGGACCATTATTTTTTAGATCCAATGGCCAAATATATATATATATATATATATACATATTTATTATTCTTCCTTAATATGTCCCTTAATCCTTAATATGGCCAAATCTGGACCCTTAATCCTCTCTAAAGGGCTTGGTATCATTTGAACCAATCTCTCTCTCTCTATATATATATATATATATATATATATACACATATTTATTATTCTTCAATATTATTGAAAATTTTAAATTACCATCAAAAATAAGAAATGAAAATTCAAACTTCGATACCTTCTTCAATTGTGCATAAAAATACCCTAATCTGACATGTGATAAAATCTTATATAGTTTTTTTTTCAGAAAATAGATGGGTGACCAAAATTTTAATTAAAGATCACTTTTCATAATATAAATAGTAAAAATGATTAACTTTTATGAAAATTACTTTTCAATGTATACAGATTGAAAATATTTAGTTCTTGAAATGGATTTTTACAAAAAGAACAGTTAAACTTTAAGGCCTATTTACTCCAAGTGTTTGAAAAGTACATAATTATGGAAAGAAAAACATTGAGTTCATTATTAAATGAAAGATACAATACTTTTCAAACAATTGTCAGACCAAAATCTATATTATGGGATTTCATGAGTAAAACAAATTTAAAAGTTTAAGAAAAATAATGATTTGAATATAATTCCTTTTATTTTGCAAAATATATGTTTATTCTATATCGTTGTTCCTTTTTTCTAATAGTACTCTAACTTCAAAACTTTGTTTATTTTTTTGCTTAGTAATATTTCTTAACATTCTGAAAGTTATAGTTCTAATTTTTATTTTAAACATGGAAATGTAGGCATTTCTTAATATAAAATAAGATCTAACATTTTATAAGATGTAGGAACTTATAAGATGTTTTATATTGGATTAACCAAATACCCTCTTATACTTTTTTGTGTGCCTCATACTTGTTGAAAATGAAACAACCTTTACAATGGTATGGGGATATTTGGAGGGTGGTATTTGGAGAAATATCCCCCAACACTTTAAGGTCACCCTTAGAAGTAGATGCAAATAACCCACAACATACTAATTCTATATGTGTCAATAAGTATCTACATACTTAATTATAAATGTATGTAATTATAGGTATGTATAGTAGTGAAATTTATTAATAATATACCACCCAGGTAGTAGACAAGGACGAGCTCACATGAACCCAACCAGATAATTTATGGGCCCCCATCGGCCCCCCATCCCTCCTTATGTATAAAGTTTCTCCATCTTTTTCTCTCTGAAAGTGAAGAGCGGAAGAAAAATTGGTAGAATAAATTCAAGGAAAATGGCCTAACTTGAGAAGCTTCCGGGCAGGCACCCCACTAAGAAAATAACCTGCATACATTATACATACATATATGCATAAACTCTATATCTTGTCTACATTTCTCTCTCTTTCTTTTTTTCTCTCGTTCTATTCAGAGAAAGAGGTCAAGAAACAGCTATCTAGTACTAAAAGAAAATACTTATATAGATCATCATAAGCAGCATCTCATCCTCATAAATTTTGCTTTTCAATCGTCCTGCCTCCATGGGATGATTTTTGGGGTATCCTCTTGGGTCCTGTTGGTCAAACAGGAAATTAAGCACCGTCCCTTCATTTTGTTGTTGTGGATTTCTTTTTTTTTTTTTTTCTTGAGATAAGAAGAAATATCTTGTTAACCCTAACTTGGTAGCTCACATTCATTCAGACTCACCACAAACTAATATTTCAACAATTTTCTAATATTTATCCTTCTTCTAGACAGTACGACGAAGCCAGCAACTAGCAGAATAGATATATACATGTGCTGAAGCCTGGCGTGTGGTTGGTTGGTGTTCTTGGGGTTAACTTAAATCACCAATTTTCCTATTTTAAACCCCTTCCCTGTGTGTGGGGTGATTAGATCTGTGTGAGTGTGAGTTGATTTGACAAGTTAAAAGCGAGAGAAAAAAAAAAAAAACACGATGAATTTCATGTCGGGTAGGGCAGGGTTTTATGAAGATGCGATTGGGAGTAGTAGAGGTATGTACTCCGATGAGGCTACTGAAGATTCGGATGATAATCACATGAGAAGTGGAGGTGCAGGTGATGTGGTAGTGATTGAGAGAGAACACATGTTCGATAAGGTGGTGACACCAAGCGATGTGGGAAAGCTTAATCGGTTAGTCATACCCAAACAGCACGCCGAGAAATACTTCCCTTTGGACTCGTCCACGAATGAGAAAGGTCTTCTATTGAAGTTCGAGGACAGGAATGGGAAGCCATGGAGATTCAGATACTCTTACTGGAACAGCAGCCAGAGCTATGTGATGACTAAGGGTTGGAGCCGTTTTGTGAAGGAGAAGAAGCTGGATGCCGGAGATATTGTTTCATTCCTGCGGGGAGTGGGTGATTTGGCTAAGGATCGGCTTTTCATCAATTGGAGGCGACGCCCAGATGTGGTGGACCTACTACCGCCTCACATTAAACCAAACCACTTCTCTTTTCACCCTTGGAATCCCATATTCTCAAGGGACTATTCAAACTTGCTACAACGTCCCAACGCCATTTCAACAGTACGTCATCCAACCCCGGCCTATAATTATAGTACAAACCCTTGTCCGCCCGACTCAAACATCTACTTCAGATCGGAACAAGTAGTTGCAGCTGGCCGCCATGGTGCTGGTGCTGAAGTACACGCCCAAAGACGGAGTGAGGCTGATCAGCAATTGGTATTCGACTCGGTGCCTGTGGTCCAAGGGCGCAAGCCTGCACCAAAGCGACTCAGGCTTTTCGGGGTGACAATGGACTGTCCCATTTCTGAATCAGATGATGAGTGTGATATACTACTCTCATCTACAATGCAATTCCAGCACTTTGATTCTATTCCTCTTCCTAATTCAATTTCTTCTCTCCAGTTAAGGCCTTACAATAATCACCTTAATTATGACAAAGGCAAGAGTTCAATGTCATTGGATTTGGATATCTGAATTATCCTCAGTAATTCATGAAACAAGGCCGGGCCGGGCCGGGCCGGGCGCGCACAAATTAGAGTCGTTGTTCGAGTGATGAGACTAAATTTCAGAAAATTGAACTTCACTCCCAGATATGAATAGATCTGATAATTGGGTTTTTTACTACTGTGTGTATAATCAGTGACAAAATACTAGATAGATAGATAGATACATTTGTAGATCCTTCATGCCTGTTATTTCATGCTTTCTTTATGTAGGGCCTGGATCCTCAACATGTATCCATGCCATCTTAAACATATTTAGCTACTTTAATTCATTCAATTCACACCATATATGATCTGCAGCGCTCTTTTTCTCTTTAACAATCTTCCCTCTGACTTGTCTTTTTTCAGTTCAGCAGAATGTGTGCTCAATTAGCTGAGGGGACACTATTGAAAATCATCTCTCTTTAACACTTTTATTTTTATTACCTTTGGTAGGTTATTGTTCCTGTCGCTGTGCTGCTTCGATGGGCACGCCCGCCGATACAGCACCAAAATTTTTGCAGAGCTTTAAAAGGTATCACATATATCTTTATTTCGTTTATTTATGAGCTGCCAATTATTTGCATTATTTACACCAAATTAATATATATAGAGAGAGAAAGAGCGAGATTAGTTCAAATGAGACATGTTATAGGGTAAGACCGATATGGACTGATCTTAGCCATTGTTTGAAAAGATTGGATGAATGAGATCTTTCCAATTTTTTTGGTTATAACTAACTAGTTTGCAAATGCATTTCACTAAGGTTAATATAGTAATTTTTATTTTAGCGTTTTTTTTTTATATGGGGTATAAATATAATTGTCTTATTTAATGGCTCAATTTTAGAGGTAATTTCCACCCCCACCCCCCACCCCGAAATCCACCATATATAGTGTTTTTTGTTGCTTAGATAGCTTTAGATAATGTATAGTTCTATTGCAATGTTTTATGATATAGTGGAGAGTAAGAATAATTAATTTTCTTTTTGATGCTTAGATAAATCTTCATGTTAGTTGATTTTTTAACATATTGCATAGTTAGTAGATTTTAGATTTTTGATGTATTGATAGCTTCTAGACAATACATAGTTAGTTGATTTTTGTTGGAAAGTTTTAATGACAACGAATCCTACTGACCCAACCCGCCCAAACACACCTATTATTTAAAAAAAAATATTCCGCCGTGCTCCACAAGAATCGAACCCGCCTATAGAGACAGGTGGTATTCTACCACTACACCACTTATGCTTGTTGTGTAATTTTAGTATAACCATATATATAAACTCATTCATAAGTACGCTGGTAAATTAAAAATAAAAATTAAAAACATCTCTAATTGCGCAGAGGCTAAGAATCGAACCCAAGTCTATTAAAAACATGATACATTATCTCAATAAATGGATACTTATAAAAGTGTTACTTTAACTACGTCATATTTATTTTTTATTTTTCCTCTTTTTTTGTTCCTAGTTTGTAAGCTGTATCAAGAAATCAAACTTTATCTCAACAAACAGATACTTTTACTTATAAAAGTGTTACTTTAACTATATCATATTTTTTATTTTTCCTTTTTTCCTTCATTTCTAATTTGTGACTATATTAAAAACATGATACTTTGTCTCAAAAATAGATACTTTAACGTATAAAAGTGTTACTTTAACTCGTTATATGTATATATATATATTTATTGTGATAATATTCATAATTTGTGACTATATTAAAAAAATATGTTACTTTATCTCAAAAAACAAATAGTTTTACTTATAAAAGTATTACTTTAACTCTATCATATTTATTATTCATCTTTTTTTGTTTTTATTATTACTTTAACTCTATCATATTTATTATCCATCTTTTTTTGTATTTATGATTAAAAAATATAATACTTTATTTAAAAAACAGATTTTTTTACTCTTAAAACATGATATTTTGTCTCAAAAATATATATTTTTACTTATAAAGGTGTTACTTTAACTATGATATATTTATTTTTCCTTCAATTTAATATAATCATAATCTATGGCTATATTAAAAATATGATACTTTATCTAAAATAACCGATATTTTTCCTCATAAAATCATTACTTTAATTGAGCAAGAAAAAAGAAAAAAGGCAAAGAGTGCTTTGACCCGCGGACCTGGTCAACAGATCCAGCGGGTCAAATAGAGCCGTCTTACGGATTGAGACCCGTAAGATTGTCTACATGAGTTTTTGCCATCCATTTTATGGGATTGTGGAAGATAATGCGGATATTCTTTCTAATTGTGTATTAGTTTTTTATGAGATTGGTTGTCAATTAAGGCCGATTTTACTTTATTGTTCTCTTTGATTAAATTAATATTTAATTATATTTTTTATCCATCTATCTCTGTAATCACAACGACTTAATGATTCAATCAATGGTTAAAATTAGTCTCTACGGTCTCACCTAATGCCCGATCTCATTGAATTATCTCCCTATATATATATATGTATATTGTTTCTTGTATAATATGGTGAGCATCTAATTTTTCTTACTCCCATTAGCCAAGTTTCAGTATATATAATATATATTTAATTAACCAGCATCACCATCACTTAAATTAAGTTCCTTGCATTTGAAACATTGTATGGCCTTTCAATGTAGAAGCTCGACCATTTTGTTAGTCATCCATGCTGTCAGAGCCATTATTTTTTAACACATGCTTCCTTCAACACTTCAGTTTCATCCATAATCATATGCTCTTATTAATGTAGTATTTTATCACACTTAGCAATTAAACAAAGCTTCTACTCATAAATTAATTGTTTCAAAGTTAAGTGGTTAAGTGTAATAAATGCAAAATAATTAGACTTGACAAACACCTCCAGTATACCTTGATTTCGAAAGCCAACCCCATGAGAGTTGTTGAAAAATGTTCTAATTATATTATGATTGCAGTTCTGAATTTGGCAGAAATTCCTTCACCAAGTTTTTTTGTGGAATTTGCAGTTATGAATTTTTATATCTTATTAAATGGTAATTCACCAAGGCCAGTGTTGTCTCAATATTCTGGTTGTTGGAACTTTCAAGAGAAAATTATGAATTTGCATCAATAAACAATATCTGGCTGGTGCCACTTCCATTAATATTAAAAACCTCAGTTTCATGTTAGCTATATCCATATATAAGAATGAATACACTCAATTTGGAAGCAGCTGGTATCGTTGATCAATTGGTTACGATATATATTTTTCTATTCATGTTATATTTTGTTATTCCTTTGTATTATTACGATATCCTCCCAAGCTCAAATTACATTATGTATGTGCCTATCTTTTAAGCTAGAGAAGTAGACAAAGCTTGATTTATGATTTCAGCTCATTCTTACAAACATCTTTGCACATCAGCAAAATGTTGAAGAAAGAAAAGGTATGCAATCAAAATTTTGTTAAGATTTCACGAGAAGAAGGAAGAAATCATGGTCACTGCCAATGATCGAATGTTTGGTTAGACATAGCAATGTCACTAATGCCATCAAGCTTGAGTTTTGTCTCTACAGTAGAAAATGGATTATATCCACATAATCTTGAAAGGTCATGTTTGCATACAATATTTCTTTTGCATATCCTATTTTTACCCCCTTGACTGAACTTCATAACTTTTAGGGATGATTACAAAACCCCCTACAGTTTGGCCTAATCCCAAACAACTCCAGAGGTTTTTAAAATTACAAAAATCTCTTGAGGTTTGATTTCATCTAACATTTTCCTTCATTAACAAATTATATTTAACCCTCCTGTATATTTATAAAAATATTATAGTTACCCCATAAATTTAAGACAACCAAACTTGAGAGGGTTTTTTGTAATTTTGAAAAATCTATGGATTTTTTTGAAATTAGCCCAAACCTCAAGTGTTTTTGTATTATCCCTAAATTTTATGTATCTACTGCATATCGTATCATTTGTGGTCCTAATTAGATGTCCTTAAAGAGTGAAATTAATGTAAAATTGGAGCTCAGATTCTGATTGTAATCAAATTGATCTGTAGCTGAAGGAAAAAATGAGGAAGTGAGGCATATCACATTAAGAAACTGATTTATGTTTTAAAATGATCATGTTCTCAATCAATTGAGCATAGCAATAAATTGGTATGTCAAAATAAATTATATGATTAAATAAAAAAACCATTAGATGGGAGTGGATTTTTTTTTCTGTTTAAGAAATGTACTTTGATTATTTGAAATTGTAATTATGATTTGATCTAATTTGTTTGTCTCGTACATTAGTTTCTCAGACCATATTAGTTAGTCATTCTTTTTTGAGGAAATAGGGCAAATTACCCACTTGGGATAGGTGTGAGTTTTTTTTGACATGTAGGATAAAAAACATAGTTTTCTACCCACTTTTGGGGTTCTTTTACCACAATACCCTTGAGGCTTTAAATGCAAGCTTTTAAAACAGGTAGATGTGTATTTCTCTCTCTTACAATTAAATACTTCCATACATACGTTTCCCCTTCTATTTTGCTCTTCTTATTTTCTCTCTTTTCTTCTTCTTCTTCACAAAATATCAAGAAGTTCTTTTTTGTATTCTTTCATAACCAAAATTGAACCAAAAAATTGAATAACAAGGTAATGTTGCTTCTCCTCTTAATTACTTAACCTTGTCTAAATCGAATAACAGACAATATACTGACAATATGGAGTGTTGGCACGATATAGGCACGATTTCATATAACCCTAAATAACCCTACGACACGATATCGTGTCTAATTAAACCTACGGCACGATATCGTGCCCAATTAACCCTGTGGCACGATATCGTGCCGAATTAATCTCTTCATTAACGTGAGCGTGGATATCGTGCCCAAGTGAGTTTTAATTTTTTTTTTTTTTTTGGAGTGGAAACAAGTGGGTTTTAGGCTTTTAGCATTTATGCCTGCAAGTGGGTTTTTCTAATAAAATATGCATGCACAAGCATGCGTTTTGTTTCTCAAAAAAAGAAGCATGCGTTTTGGGGTTTCTTCCCAAGGTACAACAAAAGATGCACTTTTTTATTTCATTTTAATAATTTAAAATAATGATAAAGCATGCACATTAGGTGTTGAATAGGCTGAACCGAGTTTTATCTTCTTTTTTTTATCGATTGAACGAGTTTTATCTTAATTGGGCACGATATCGTGCCCAATTAACCTTATGGCACGATATCATGCCCAAATAATCCAGCGGCACGATATCATGCCCAAATAACCCCGCAGCACGATATCGTGCCCAATTTGCTCCGCGGCACGATATAGGCACGATATGACACTATATCGTGCCACATTAGCATTTTGGCACGCCATATGATATATCGTGCCACATTAGCATTTTGGCACGACATGTCATGCATATATATAATAGAGAGCACGATATGCATGTATATTAATGTAAATGTGCACGATATACATATAAATTTATGTAATTGCATGCAATTGCACAATATGCATATATATTAATGTTTTTGCATGCATGTGATATGCATATATATTTATGCATGCGCACGATATGCATATATATTTATGTATTTGCATGCATGTGATATGCGGATATATATCGGCACGATATGCGGCATGAAAATAAGGCGGCACGATATGTGGCACGAAAGATGGCACAAGTATAAAATGGCACGATATAAGACACCAAATAAATATATGGCACGATATGCGGCACGAAATGAGGCACGATATGTGTGTATAATGGCATACGGTTTCTATACGGTTTTAATGAGTGTAATGATGGCTTCAATTTCAAAATTCAAAAAACACCAACTTAAATGAGGGGCAATTTTGCCAATTTGGGTAGAAAAGAGTTTTGTTATCTTGGTGGATAGAAAAGAGTGTCTACTATCCATAGTGGGTACTTTAAAAATTTCCCTTCTTTTTGGTGATGTCAAGTGATAGAATCAGAACATCTAAATTGCTCAAACAGTAAGGTCTTACTTCAAGCTAGTGGCAGTACTAGCCGCTAAAACAACGACTGAGGTTTACTGTAAGTGACTTGCTTATTAAATACATGAGGATATGTTTTTTGTTTCCAAAGTATTGGATTTAGGGATAAATTTTTCGTGAATAATTTGTTTCCTTTTATATTTCTTTCATTGTCCGTTAGTTGAACAAGAACTTTCACAGCCTCACCAAAACTATCTGAAATCGCAACAAATGTCATGTGAATGTCCAGGCATACATACAGGTACTCTCCAGTCTCCTTTTCTGTGCAATCAAAGATGTTTTTGGGTATATCGTGATCAGACACTTTCTATGGACATTCTTGCGTGTTTCATTTTACCTCAAAATGACAAATCAATTTCGCTATATTGAGTCAAGTGACCAACAATTGTTGACTTGCAAAGAAAAATGAGTATTACTCACCACTAAAATATGGGCCAGGTACCATTCACGTACATGAGGATTGCCGGATTTTCTAATTCGAGCAATAAAATGACCAAAATTGCGATAAAATTTTAAATTACAGGACTAAATTCATAGATTGCAAAACGGACATGACTTAAATTGCTTAATACCTAAAGTTACCTGACTACTTTTGCATTTTTCCCCATATTATGCAATAAAAGAAATTTCGCTGAGAATTTGTTAGGATTGATTTTGATGTGTTAATAACTTAATATTATTGATTTGATTTTTCAAAAAAATCAGGGTTAAGACTAGTGAAATAGTTGGAATAACTCTCAACTATCTTTTAGTATAAAATTTTAGCACTACTCCAACTGCAATAAAAGGAGCTTTTACACAATTAACGAGGGTCATGCATAGGGATGGCCATGAAATGGGTAGTTATGGGTACCCACCTGCTAGACCCTAAGTGAGCGGTATGGATAGCTTTACACGAGCTTGGAACGGGTATAGGATGTAAAATAATATCCATTAGTATACGGGTAGGGTGCGATTTTACCCCTAAGGGTATCCTCTATCGGAACCCGTTTATATTTTCACTCATGTAAAATATTTTCATATTTATGTATATATAAATAAAACAATAAAATTGAATGTATTTATGTGTTGATGATGTAATTATATAGATTAAATGATATATTATTGTTGATTCTCGCCACTAAGGAATTTATTATTGCATTTGTATTTTGGTGTTGATTTTGATTTAGTGGATGAATGATGATATTTATTGACATGTAGAATTAAACACAATTAACTGTTATTATTAATAATAATATGCTGCATTTTCTTATATAATAACTTGAACGAATTGTAGCACGAAAATATTCCAAAAGATTCGCAGAATATAGATGTGATTGCAGATGTGATCACATTCACAATCACATGCACCGGAATAAAATAAAAAGGAGTAAGACACAAGATGTAAAAATCTATCTACAAGTAAACTAGCTTGTAAATGTGACAATATGGCGAAATTTTCCACTAGTAAAACCGTTTGATTCTGTATACAAAGAATACTAAAATCAACTAGTATAAAATCAATGAAAAACTCCTATCTAGAGTAGATCTGATCTTTGTAATACAACTCATCCAACAATAGATGTGTATGGATTTCGTTTATCACAATACTAAAAACTATGGATGAAAATAAGCTAACAAACACACGGCAGATCAATGTTATCGCAGGATGTAGTCACATCCGAGATCGCATTCAAGATGCTGTGAAGCTCCTTGTGCTTGAATGACAATAAACTCTTTCAACTCTCTTGTGTCTCTTGTATATCTCTTGTGCATTGAATGAGCAAGTCGATCTCTCTTTTATAGGCGTCCAAAACCTTCCAATGAGTCCTAATAAACATGGAAAGAAAATATATATAAATATATGACAAGTATATAACATATGTTAGGAAACAAGATAAATATCAAAGAGTCCTAATATATCTATACCATATCAATATGAAATCTTTCCTAATCTATTTACAACTCAATCTTACCATAAGTCTAGAAAGGCAAAACAAATCAAATCACAATCCTTTATTTTAGGAAATTATTTAGGCGCAAATATTACGCCCTAACAATCTCTCCCTTTTAGCCTTTCTAAACAAAACACTTTTCAAGCACAAATCAAACTCCCCCTGAATCGCATGCACAAAAATCTCCCCCTCAATCGCATGCTCAACAAAATGCAATCACATTTAAGAGCACATTTCAAAACAACAAACAAACATCTAGCCCTTAATCGAAAGTATCACAATCAAGATCAACCAACCTTTTTCTCCCCTTTTGTCCGGAAAACAAAGGTAACAAAATCATGTATACTCCCCGACTTGGACACGTAAAAGTTCAATTTATATACAAAAATTCGAGGAGAATAAATGATCACAAGTCTTTAAATTTTTGGAAAACAAGCATAAAAAATGTGATCAAGAATAAAGAAAAGTCAAGATTTTCCATAAATTATGATTCCTATATAGAAATAGAATCCTACGAATCAATGACACTCTTAACCAAATATAGAGATAATTATGAGCAAAATCAATTCAAATCTTCCAAGTCCTTCAAACCATGTATAACCCACCAATTATTATCCATCAAAATTTTCGAGATTTTGGGAAGAGGAAAATATTAAACTCAGATTATATATGGAAACCAAATCCCAAAGACATTAGTCAATATCACCAGGACATGCAAAACTTAATATATGCCTAAACACAAAAAAATGGCATACAAAAAGTGGTATGTGATGTAGCAATGGATATAGGTTCAAATGTGGTCACATTTTAAGTCACATTTGTCTTGATTGATTCAATGAATTGTAATTCAAAATCCCAATTTTTCAAAATCTTCGAGTTTTACGCAATTTTTCCGAGTCTCATGAGGGAGTTAACTAGAAGGAGCTTTCACTCAAATGCCATAGGTAGCTCTTTTTCACATGATCATACCTTTTAGAGCAATAAGCTTATAGAAACCAGTCACAAGGAATAGCTGCTCACACAGTGGGTTGGTAGCTTTTTCCTTTAAGGCCTCAAAGCATGATCAATACTTCATT
Organism: Rehmannia glutinosa; assembly: GCA_016081115.2. Classification (NCBI taxonomy): domain Eukaryota; kingdom Viridiplantae; phylum Streptophyta; class Magnoliopsida; order Lamiales; family Orobanchaceae; genus Rehmannia; species Rehmannia glutinosa. The sequence continues at coordinate 27,135,741 of CM071925.1, forward strand.
TATAACTCCGCTACTGGGGAAAAACATCAATTTTTTGTAATTTGGAGAGATCAACTCACACCAGTTTTTCAAGTGAGAAAATATATGTCACTAGTTCAAACCATCAATCTACTTTTTGCAGATATGCATGATGAGCTTATTATGCAGGGATGACTACAAAAAGATCAAATAGAAATAGAGGAGAGAAGAGACATGCAGTGTATGGATGTTACAGCAGATGTGATGTGAGATGATGTAACATCTCATGTAACATTTCAGAGAACACACAAACCGAGAGATTTTCTTAAATTGGAAAACCTCTCAAAATCCAAAGTCTTGGTGAAGATGTCTGCAAGCTGATTTTTAGTAGCAATATACTCAATGCGAATTATATTTTTCTCAACTAAATCTCGAATAAAGTGATGTCTAATATCTATGTGTTTAGTACGAGAATGTTGGATAGGATTTTTCGAGATATCAATCGCACTTAAGTAAGTTATCATGATAAATGGTTAAAATATCACAATGAAAATCATTTTCTTTTCTATTGAATCAATCAATATCTTTGTGCAAAGCATTATTCCGAAAATCATCTTTCAAAGCATCAAACACATTTTTAGGCTCAGAAAAAGTGACACAACAGGAAATTCTTACCATTAAACAAGTAGAAGACAAACACACTAGTCTTACCATATCTCGATAGCTTACCCTTTCTTTCCTTCTAGTTATTATGCCTTCAAATACATCACCTATGACTTGAGAGATTGGATGATTCTTTTGAATTCTGCTTGGGGGATCTCGTCTTTCATTGATGATTAAATTATGTCCTTCCAAGTTTACTTCAATATATGGTCGAATTAGTTCCATTTCTCGCACATCCGGATGTGGTAGCAGATGTTATGACATCTTGGGCAACATCTTTTACGATATTTGTATCAGGAGTCGATTCATGTTGCGAAGATGTGGTTGCAGATGTTGTATCATTCGGTATAACATCCGTGTGCATCGCGATTATTAAGCTTAAGCCCATGACATTTCCATCAAGTCATCAAATGGGTCTTTTTTTTATGGTTTTTGTAAGACTAGAAAGATCATCGAATACAATATTTACAGATTCCACTACCGTCTTTGTCCGAAGATTATAAACTCGATATGCATGGCTATTTGAAGAGTGGCCTAAGAAAAGACTTTTGTCACTCTTAGAGACAAATTGAGCAATGTTATCACGATCATTCAGGACATAGCAAATACAACCAAAGACATGAAAATATTTGAGGTTCAACTTCTTTCCCAAAAGTATTTCATAAGGGGTCATCAAACTTCCAGGCCTCAAATATACAATATTAGCAATATGACATGCAATATTTAGAGCTTCTACCCAAAAACCTTTTGAAAGTCTTTTAGAACTCAACATGACACGGACGTCTCATGCAATGTACGAGTTTTCCTCTCTGCCACTCCATTATGTTGTAGAGTTTTAGGTACGAAAAATTCATGAGAAATCCTCTTTCTATCACAAAAAGATGAGAAATAAGAGTTCGCAAATTCTTTACCATGGTCTGACCTAATTCTAACAACTGTTAGCCTATACAGATTAACAACTCTTTTATGCCAACTTCTAAATACTTCAAATGTTTCAGATTTCTCACGTAAAAAATAAATCCAAGTAAAATGTGAAAAATCATCAACAATCACAAAAACATATTTCCTTCCACCAATACTTTCAACTTCAACTGGACCCATAATGTCCACATGAAGCAATTCAAAACACCATGTGGTATTGAAATGTGATAACATTTGGTGTGACACTTTTCTTTGTTTATCCGTTTAACAACTTCCACACACATTAGCATTTTTCATGCAAAATCTCGGTAAACCACGAACAAGCTCAAATTTTACAAGATCCCTCATTTTCTTAAAACTTAGATGACCTAATTTTTGGTGCCATAGGTCAGATTCATCTGTGTGTGCGGTGTGATACATTTGTTTATTAACATACTGATAGCAGTTATCAGGTGATCTTAAACCAACAAGAACACACGTGTTAGATTCATTAAAAACTTCACAAGATTTTTTGTTGAATTTAACATAGAGGTTATCATCACACAATTGGCTAATACTAAAGAGATTAGCATTTAGACCATCCACATGCAATACATTTCGTAGCCTAGGTAGGCCATCAACATTCAAAGTCCCCTTTCCAACAATTTTTCCTTTACCTCCACCTCCATAGGTCACATTACCACCATCATGCTTCAAATAGTCAGTCAAATACTCCAAAGTACCTGTTATGTGTCGTGAACACCCACTATCAAAGTACCAAGCTCCTGCAATATTAGATCTCGAAGAAGTATAGATAACATGACATTTAACATCAGATTTCTTAACCCGGACAGATTTTGAAAACTTTGAAATGTGATTACGAGGATGTCGTAACATTTCGGATGACATCTGACATGCAAAATTTATGTTCACCAAATCTGATTTCATTTTGTAACAAAACGGCCTAATGTGTCCAGGAGCATGACAATAGTGACAAATAAAGTGACGTTTATGAGGTTTAGACTTTTGTGAAAAACTCTTTTTATTGTTGGAGGAATCTAAGGATTCTCGATGTAGCACAAAAATATTTCAAAAGATTCAAAGAGTATAGATGTGATTGCACTAGCTTGTAGATGTGTCAATATGTAAAAATTATCTACAAGTAAACTAGCTTGTAGATGTGCCAATATGGCGAAACTTTCCACTAGTAAAACCGTTTGATTATGTATACAAAGAATACTAAAATCAACTAGTAGAAAATCAATGAAAAACTCATATCTAGAGTAGATCTGATCTTTGTAATACAACTCATGCAACAATAGATGTGTATGGACTTTGTTTATCACAATACTAAAAACTATGGATGAAAATAAGCTAACAAACACAACGGCAGACTGCATGTTGTCGCAGGATGTAGTCACATCCGAGATCGCATTCAAGACAAGAAAGCTTTTGTGCTTGAATGACTCTAAACTCTTTCAACTCTCTTGTGTCTCTTGTATATCTCTTGTGTGTTGAATGAGCACGTCCATCTCTGTTTTATAGACGTCCAAGACCTTCCAAAGAGTCTTAATAAACATGGAAAGAAAATATATATAAATATATGACAAGTATATCACATATGTTAGGAAACAAGATAAATATCAAAAAGCCTAATATATCTATACAATATCAATATGAAATCTTTCCTAATCTATTTACAACTCAATCTTACCATAAGTCTAGAAAGGCAAAACAAATCAAAACACAATCCTTTATTTTAGGAAATTATTTAGGCACAAATATTACGCCCTAACATAACTGATTTATGGTATGATACTCATTTATATAGTCATTTATTCATTTAAGTATAAGTTTTTACATAAAATCAATGGGTTTGGGCGGGTAGGGGTTGTATGCGGGTATCATCAGATGGATTTGGGACAGGTTCGGGTAATAGGTGTAATTTGTAGTAATCCGTGCTCGATAAAAAAATGTATGAAATAAATTAATATTGCAGTTAATAAAAAATATTAGAATTAAGCGGATTGATTTAGCTAAGTCTTGTAGTATTAGAATTTGGCTAGTAAAAATAGATGCCACTTTTAATGGATGTAAGTTGAAATGTATTGTTGAGATTACTAGCATCACAAATGACCTTGTATCGTAGTGGTAATTTATTAAGGATTAATTAATCAAAAAAATCAATTAGGTCATGATTATCTATTGGCAAAAACTTGTATAGGACCGTCTTACGGATCCTATTCCGTAAGACGGATCCTCCAGCAACTCGTCCGCCCGACCCGCCTGATTATTAAAAAAAAAAACTGCATATGCTCCCCTAACACGCTGGGCCCAATAGAACCAACCCATGTCGCACGGGCCCGCCCGCTCAAGAGACCCAGCCCAAGTCGCAAATGCCCGCCCGCACAAGAGACACAGCCCCAGTTGCATGCTTAATTAAAAAGTTAACAAATATGCTCCAGCTGGGAATTGAACCAGGCCTATACCAGGGCAAGGTGTTATTCTACCACTAGACCACTAGTGCTTGTTGTGCATATTTAGTATAACCATGGTCCATGTATATAAAGCTTCATTGTCATCCCTTCATTTTAAAACTTTAAATTCTCTCGAATAAAAAGATACTTTATATTAAAATAGTGATACTTTTGAGCAATAAATATGATACTTTTAAGGTGAACATTGATACTTTAATTTTTACATATTCAAAAAATAAGATTTTTTGATGTATTCATTCTAGTCTCATAGCTAATGTTTTTACATTGAAAAACCGATACTTATCTTTGGAAATAGTGATACATTTGATATTACATATGATACTTTCATGACGGACAATGATATTTTAAAATTTTAAATTTTCGGAAAAAAATTGATACTTTATATTAAAATAGTGATACTTTTGATAAGAAATATGACACTTTTAAGGTGAACATTGACACTTTAATTCTTATATATTCAAAAAATAATATTTTTTTATATTAAAATATGTGGTCGTATTAAAAAAAAACATGATACTTTATCTCAAAAAATGGATACTTTTCCTCATAAAAGTGGTACTTTAACTATGTCATATTTATTTTTCTTTTTCACTATCTTGAATTCATACTTTGTGATTTATTTACAAAAATATGATACTTTATCTCAAAATGGATACTTTTACTCATAAAAGTGTTACTTTAGCTCTGTCTTATTTATTATTCCTTCGTGATTTAAAGTATCATGTTTTTTAATATAGTCACAAATTAGAAAGGAAGGAAAGAAGGAAAAATAAAAAATAAATATGATATAGTTAAAGTAACACTTTTATAAGTAAAAGTATCAATTTGTCGAGATAAAGTATCGATTGTAACTAGGAACAAAAGAAAAAGAGGAAAAATAAAAAATAAATATGATTTAGTTAAAGTAACATTTTTATAAGTATCCATTTATTGATATAATATATCATATTTTTTAATAGACTTGGGTTCGATTCTTAGCCTTCACATTTATGGGCGTTTTTTTTTAAATTACCAGGCGTATTTATGAATGGGTTTATATAAATTGTTATGCTAAAATTACACAATAAGTCTTAGTGGTGTAGTGGTAGAACACCACCTTACCTCTCCATAGGTGCGCAAGTTCAATTCCCCATCAAGTGGAATTTTTTTAAAATAACAGGTGGGTGTCTTGGGCCTAGGGGCGGATGCCTGGGCCGACTGGGCTGTCCGGGTGGGAGCGGGCGGGTGGGTCCAGGTGGGCGCGGGCGGGTGGGTCCATGATCCGTCTTACGGAATAGGATCCGTAAGACGATCCTACAGAGACCTACTCTTATCTATTTTCTTAACCATTTTCCTGGATAACTAATTATGTTTGATGATTACAAGCCCAATTTTTAATCAATTTCTAACAAAGTAATATTTACTTAGGCCTATACAGTTAACTATTTCAACTAAATTAACCTTGGCTCAAATGAAACCTAAAGTTCAAGTACACCCATTTTTCTGTAATATTTTTACTGAACATTCTTATTGATCATTGGCTCATTTTATATTGAAACTCACATCCAACCCCAAGATCCATTATCCATTAACCCACTCATCAAACCCATTTCAACAACTCACTTTATTTGAGAGACCTGATAAGATCAAGCAGAAAATTAAACAAAAAAAAAAAAAAACTAAAGTTAGCCACTTTCTTCAGTTATCTTCCTTGAGTCGGTCGAGAGTAGTAGAGAGAGAAAATAGTGTCTTTCTTTCAATCTAGACCACTCACCACCAGCCTTTAATATTATTATACTAAATTATCTATCAGCCACCTAAAAACCAAATTCCTACAAATTTGGTGTTAAAATAGCTCCACAGTCGTGAGCTTGGGAAGGATGAGAAAATCAATTTTTTATTCAATTTCCTTGATTCAAACTTGAACTCAAAACATAGGATCGAGCAACTAGAGATCAAATTTATACAAGAATTGGGGCCAAAAATCTCAGTTTACAGCGAGTTTGGAAGGCCAATTGGAGATTCAAGTTACCCAATGAATAAGGGTTCTAAGGTATAACTTGATCCTATAATTTCTAAGTTGATGGGCATACAAATATTAGTTTTGTTGGATGTTTAGTTAATTTCACGTAATCTGTTATGTAATTAAGATGAACCAGACTAGATGACTTGAATTAAAAATCCCAAATCTTAAAACCTTCCTTTTCGATAAGAACCTTGGTGGGGGTTTTGAACCTTGTCATTTCTATTAAATTACATTAAAGCTATCAACTAATCTGGACCTTTGATCTCTTTTAATTCTTTTAAATATTGACAAGAATTTGGGTCATTTGTTTCAAAGAATTGAAAATTTGAAGGACCGTTGGTAAATTCATTTAACTAAACTCATTTTCGATTTTGCTTTATATCATGAGTTTTATATTGTTATTTTATAAGTAAGAATATTGTTTAATAAATAAGTCAAGGATCATTGGTTAAAAGCAAGATCTGGTATTTACCCGACTTTTGTAGAAATTGAGGCCAAAGCTTAATCATAATAAGTGATAAAGTGGAGGAGATGGATCGAAGCCGATAGATAATATTTACATTCATTAAGGCGATCTTTGAGTCAAAGGTGAGCAAATTATCATTTTTCCAGAAGAAAGTTAGGTTTGCTTGTAATTTCATAAATTTCATGATATTAGATGTTTAATAAACTTCACGACATTAAGCAATTTCATTATTTCATGATATTCACCATTTTCACAAAGTTCACCAAGATAATTTAGTTTATTAAAGAATACATAATTTGTATCATTCATGGTTTGAATTTACATTTTCGTTTGCATTTCAACTCTTGTAACTGCTCAACTTGCCTATGGGCAAATAAATATCATTTTGACAAAAATATTGACTGTTTGAGTTTATTGAGGTGTGGGTAGGGTAGATAGGGTAGACAATGGATCGAACAGGTTGCCTGTGATCCTTGTTTGACTACTCATATGTCTAATCCTATTTTCTGGCCGTGGCCAGAGACGGCGGCAGAAGTGGGTCGTAGAACGGTATATTCATGAAAATGACGATCTCTGGGCAAAAACCCATATCTAAAGAGACGTCGAGCCTACGGGAAGGGATAAGGTGACAGGGCTTCGGCCAAATATTGTGGGAAGCAACAAGGAGAACGAACAGGGTCAGTGTCCGATCAACACTGATCCTACGTTTCTTATTTCGGGCCGACGAACTAATTGATTAACTGTTTATACTTTGTTTTTAAAATGAGATATCCCCTATTTGTTTTAAAAATTGGGATATCCATTGGCTGTTTGAAAAGCAAAATGTTTATTGTACTTGACAAACTGTTGTACAATGTGCATTACATCATTGATAGCATCAAAAATTAATATATCAAAATTGAATCGCAATATGTTCTTGATCATTACGGCAAATAATTCTTATGTGCATCATTACATGCATACAAAAATATTTTCAAGCACACTAAGTACTTTTCTCAACGAAACACTTCAAAAACAAATATTGCATTCCTCTACCCCAAACCATTGAGCTCGTTCAGCTCTCCCCCACTATTTTCATAAAAAAATTTCAGAGATCGAATATTTTGAGATCGATGAGACTGATACGAGACTTCTAACTCAGAGTTGACTCTACATAGCGCCGCTTGAAGGGCTTATCATCGGCGCTTGAACAATATAATTATTTTATTTTGTAATAGTTAGGTGAGTTACAACTATATTATAATTTATAGACTTCCGCTATATTTATATTTTTAGTTGTTTATGCTTAGATATAAAATAGCTCTTGATGAGCCTAAGTTTTGAATATATGGGTTGTATCCTATTGGATGCTATTCTATTTTATTGGGTATGTAAAATGTGGCGTGACAATTATGATATCAGAGCTTAGGTGTAAAAATGAACTACACCTGAGCTGACCCAGGATAGGATCTTCGATTTGTGATTATGCTACCCCTACTAGATAGTCTGAAGGATTTTGAATCTATGTGACGGGCTTGGGAATTTGTGAAGAAATAGTGGTGAATTATTTTGTTATGGACTTTTGATTAGTTTATCGGTTACACAGGCTACACTAGGATAAATAGTTATAAGTAATAAACTATGATCAAACGAAACTCGGAGAACAAATGAAAGATTTTATGTGGGTACTGTGGAATTACCACAATATGTTATGAACATTTGGATTAGTGATATGGGCATAACATGCATTTGATTATGACATTTTATTGAAGAGTTTTAGTGTTAATTTTCAAGAGGAGATTAGATTTTATTGTTAAATTTGGACATTAAGGGTTAAATTAGGTCAATTGTGGAGTATTAAAAAAAAACTTTTCCTTAAGGAGAATGAAGAGGAATGTTACCACAATAAGAAAAATCTTAGGTTTGTTGAATTCTATTATAGGTAATTGAACTTTAATATGTTTAATATAAAAGTGGGATGAGTTCATGTAGCACGTTAAGTGTGAATCTTGTTTGAAAATAAAATGAGGATGGATCATTAAGTCGTTAAAAGTTTGAATTATGGTACTTGTATTAGTATGGATTAAATTATCAATGGATTTGTTGTTGAGTGAGATGTGAATTATTGGGGCTTGAATTGGATGATCGATGGGTCCTACGAGTAAATTGAGAGAAGAGCTTTAATATTGTGGTAACAAATATTTAGGTTGTGGATGGGATCTATGAGTTATCTCGTGGACCTTTAGTAGTAATGTTTGTTTATGTGTTAGGTACATGGTATGAATACTATATATAGTTAGGATATATAGTAGTTAGGCGATTTCTGGATCAACAACCTCTATTATTTTTGTGTTGCTTTTGATTTTGAATTTTTGGAACTCGTAACTATTGAAGCATTACCCATTTAAAAGGTATATGATTTGCTTATGTATATTTAGAACACTCGATATCCTTACGGATAGAAAAAAGAAAATTAAGATTGCGATCAAGGTTTTATTTGGTGAGACTCCAATCGTTAAGATTTTCGTAAAATGACTTATAGTTGTATGGTTGATGTCTTAATTACAAACTATTAGTAGATATAAGTTTTAATCAATCTTGTATATTTTGTTGAGGAGTTCATATGATTTGTCAAGAGATAAAATGAAAAAAATATAATAATAATAATAAGTAATCGATTATTAAGGATTAAATCGGGATAATTTTGATATATACTTAAGTGGATGGGTTACTTAATTTTTAACTTGGTTTATTGGTTAGTTACTGTTAGAATAGTTTCATGTTTAGGTTTGGATCCTGATCATTTAAGATAGAATGCTGATTTGAAAATAGTATTTATATACTAACCGCAATATCCTTCATGTTCGGGGATAACCTTAAATGGTGTGATTTTCTAGGAACTCCTAGTCTTATCAACGAATGGTACAATGACACGATGAATGGCAAAGGTTTGGTAAAATAAGACAGATAAATTTGTATGTGGAAATAATTAGGCAATATATGTGTACAGTAGATGGATAAATATATTGTGACCACATAGTCGAACTATGAGATATAGATAACCATATATTGCCTGGACAAACAAAAATTCTTTTGGACTTAACACTAGCACTACCTTGGGTTTGTATATAAATAACTATGTAAACGATGTATAATAATCAAAGGGCATAAAGCTATCTTGGTACAATTAGTAGTTAGGTTCTATTATGTTTGATTATCGGACCTAGTTTGGAAATGTGATTTTCTTGTTGATACTTGAGTTTAATAATATACGAAAGATGGATGGGTGATCTTCATGCTATGTTTACATGGATTGATATATGGCGATAATGAAATCATGCGTACTTGGGTAACTAGTAGTGGAAGTCATTGTTAGACATTTTAATTCGTTATATTTTCCGGAGATTTAGATATGAGTTTTAAATTTTGTTATAAGACTTATGAACTTAAGGAGAAATTGATAGGAAACTTATTCTTAAGGTGGGGAAAAAATTGATAGAAATAAGTGCTTGACAATTAGATTTTAAATTTTTTGATAATTTCATAATGATTTCCAAGGTATCCCTAAGGATATAGAATGAAGTTTTACCTTACGAGTTGGAATTATTATTTATAAAATAGTTATTTGTTTGAAGTTTATGTGAGACTGTAAGGGCGGATAAATTAGAATGGAACTTAACCATAGTAAGACCTATGATCTCGTACGCGCGTTGAACAATACTTTTTACTTGTTTGATAAATCCCGAGCTAGATCGACGATACAAGATCGCACATATCCCGAGGTATTGCTATCTTATTCTCAAGAAATTGTCTTCCCGATCTAAAACTAGGGCTTCAAGCCCTCGAATTTGACTAGACTGATCTAAATTAGGTTTTCAAAACCCTTTAGCCCTTATCCATACCGATCCGACCTTTCTAGGGTATTCTCAACCCTAATTCATTTCCGCTCATTTTCGGTCATAAGGACGTCCTTTCAACGTGACATGACGCCCCTCCATCTTCCCGAGGTCATTTCTATATCGTTGGATGAGGTTTGAATTAATGGTCTTGATCATCTTCCAATTTCTCACTCTTCATTATAAAACGAAAACCAAGGGAGGGACCATTTCACTTTTTGCAAACACTTCTTGCCCCCCTCTTGGGCGATTTCAGACGACTTCAGCGATTTTTGATCGGCGCTTTCCGTGAGTGCTCCTCCCTTCTCCTCATTTTTTTTCTCTCTTTTTCTAGGTACTCGCTCTTCCTTTTCCTTTATATAAATTTTCCCTTTTCTTTTAAATAATGGCCTCTTCGTCAACCCATTCTCGATCCTTATCTTACCGACCTAGTTAGGTAGTCATATGAGACAGATCTTTCCCAAGTCAGGAAAAACAACCCTGACCTTTTCAACCCTGAGGCCACAGAGTCGTACTCCTCCTTTGAGAGGAGCCATTCCCCATAGAAGTTAGGATGCCCAATTCCCAAGCTCCTCCCGAGGTGAATCATGGGTTTTCCCACTCGGCCGTGACAACGGAATATTTGTATAACATCCGTATGAATGCTAGGATTCCCCAAGTTTGATAACTTTATCGCTCCCAAGCTACACAGATAAACCATACCGACCTCCTACTGGAGCCTTACTTTTTTCGTAGGTCAGTTAGATGGTGGCCTTAGATTTCCCATGCACTTCTTCTTTGCCGAAGTGTTGGCCATGTATAATATCCCCCTTAATCAATTCACCCCAAAAAGATCATCTCGACTTTTTGATAATTACCAAGTTTTTGTCTATAAACCCCTCTCCCGACTTATTTTCTCTCTTCCAAGTGAAGTTTTCCACCCCCAAGGGTTTGTTTTATATTACGGCTCGCAATGAGACAAATTTTCTTGGAAAGTACCTGACCTCCAATAAATTTTGGAAAGATCGGTACTTCTTCGTGACCCCCACCGAGTCTTGGCCCTTTCCTCATAAATGGATCTGGTCCTTGCCTCCCCAACAAAGACACGACCCCAAAAAACATTCTCTCGATCCGCAAGACCTCGTTCGAAAGCCGATCGCCATAAAATACGATCTTTCCCAAATCATTACCCCTTCTCTCGATTTCCTACTCGGGGCGGAGCTCGAGGTCATTCCCCTAATGGAAGACATTGATATGCTCCTCTCCTATTCTCTAGCACCTTTTATTCTCACGCAAACCGCTAATCTTATTTTTTCTATGTTTTGAAGGCGTCATGTTGGCTCGAGCTGTTTCCAAGAAGACCGAGGCTCATCAAAAGGTGAGCTCCTAGGCCCGAGCTTCCCCCTCTCAAACAGGTGAGGCCATCGTGGGCCTCCCTGCCTCTAGATCCCGATCTCCGCATACCACCCGAGCTTCCTCTGCGGAAGATATCTTGACCGAGCTAGTAGATCCCGATGGCCGTCCCTGTTTCCTCTTACTCCTCGGCGAGGTCCTCTCGATCACCGAGCTTTCTCCTTCCAAGAGAGCTCGGGCGGCAACCAGCTCCCCTGAGTGCGAGTTAATTCTGAGCCCGATAGACACTCCAACCAGACCTTCTTTAATGGGAATTCCGTCCTTAAGAAGAAGGATGCTTTATTGGCGGCTCAATACATCTAAGGGCATTGTCCCTACCCCGACCGAGCTACTCTGGATAAGCTCTCTGGTCCTGAGCTGGTGAATTCTTTCTGCATGGATCAAGCCTGAGCTCTAATCGGCCGAGCTCGGACGGGCTTTGCCTACCCGGCTCTGGTGAGGGAATTAGAGACCCTCAAGAAAGAGAATAAATGGCTCAAAGCTCGGGAGGCCATCCTTCTTGGACACTGTTCGTGAGAACAAGGACAAACTCCTTCGGCTTGAAAGGTCTGTCACCAACTCCGAATCAAAAATCAAGGAGTTAGATAAGGAAAATGCCAACTTTAAAGCCGAGCTGAAAGATGGTCTGGTGCAAGCTTGGGCGAAAGGGATTGAGGTCGGCAGACATGATTTCTTGAAGTCCGATGAGGGTCACCGCGTGCGAGAGAAGGTCAAAAATGCTTCCTCGTTCTTAGGAGTTCATCGATGTTCTATCGCCAGGGGTTACACAAGAATATGAGTTTGCCTTTGATCGGGCCGAGCTCCGACCGGGAGAAAGGGATTCAACAACCTCTAGATCGGGATGGTCCCCGAGCTCGATGAAAGACCCTGGAGGCTTCGTTTTTCTAAGGTTGCTAATGAAGTTAACCTTTTTCTTCGATGAGGCTTTCATCCACTCTCCGGACGATCGACTGGCTAGTCGACCTTCAAGCCGCCGAGCAAGCAAGCCGCAGACAGCTACTTCCTCCGGAGCCTTGGAGGGGACCCTTACTCCCGCTCTTGATCCTGAGCTACCGTCTACTCATGTGGTTGATCAAACCATGTAGAGACCGAGCCGCCCCCAGGAGATGAGCCCGATCTTACTATCCGTAATATGCTTCAAAACCTAATCTTGTAATAGCTTCTTGTAATTACCCCGATCCGGGCACCTTTTGTACCTTTTGCACATTATCAATGCAATTTCCTTTTCATTGTGTTAAGTATTAATGCAAATTTTAATTTTTGCTATCCTATGCCCGAGGTGTGCAACGTTGGCTCTGACCGTGTTGTTCTTTTTTTTTTTTTTTTTTATGAGGACAAGTTAACCAAGCTCGAGCTTGACTTGCCCTCTAGGCTATTGTGCCTGAGGTGTTTGGAGGGTTGGCTCGAGCCGAGCTCCAAACACTTTATCATTTTTTCATTTCAATTTGAGGACAAGTTAACTAAGCTCGAGCTTGACTTTGCTCCTGCAGGCTATCGTGCCCGAGGTGTTTGGAGGGTTGGCTCGAGCCGAGCTCCAACACTTGATCATTGTTTCATTTCAATTTGAGGACAAGTTAACCAAGCTCGAGCTTGACTTGCCCTCTGGGCTATCGTGCCCGAGGTATTTGGAGGGTTGGCTCGAGCGAGCCCAAACACTTGATCATTTTTCATTTCAATTTGAGGACAAGTTAACCAAGCTCGAGCTTGACTTGCCCTCTGGGCTATCGTGCCCGAGGTTTTTGGAGGGTTGGCTAGAGCCGAGCTCCAAACACTTGATCATTTTTTCATTTTTTATAAGGACAAGTTAACCAAGCTCGAGCTTGACTTGACCTCACAGGCTATTGTGCCCGAGGTGTTTGGAGGGTAGGCTCGTCCGAGCCCAAACACGTATTAAAACAATATTCAACAAGATTCTTTGACACGAAGACTTTTCATTGAATTTCAAAAAAAGAGGAGATTGCATCATTGCATACATCATCATCTAAATTTCTACGGATAATATTTTTTCAAGTTGCTGACATTCCATGCCCGAGGTAACTTCTTTCCATTCAGCTCCTAACTCGTAAGCTCCTCCAGTCAAAACTTTGATCACCCGAAGTGGGCCCTCCCAATTCGGGTCCAGCTTTCTCTTGTACTTACTCATATCGGCCCTCCTCAGAACCAGATCTCCTACTTGGAAATTTCTCTTCATTACCTTACTATTGTATGCCGCCCTGATTCATTCTCTTGTCCTTTCCATCTATAAAAAGTCCATCTCCCTTTTTTCGTTGATAAAATCCAGAGCTTCGCGTGCTAATATCTCATTCTCTTTCCCCTCAAATGTCTGGATTCTATGGGTTTCCCTCCCGATCTCTGCCGGTATTACTGCGTCCATCCCATAAACCAAACTAAACGGACTCTCCCCTATGGCTTCCTTTGGGTTTGTTCGATAAGCCCCACATCGAGCTCAACTCTTGCACCCAGGCTCCCTAACTCTTTTCCGGCTAGTCTTGAGCCCTTGCACCAAAATCGTTAGTCACCTCCACTTGCCCATTAGCTTGCGGATGAGCTACTGATGTGAAATGCTTATTAATTTTCATCTCCTCGCACCAAGCCTTAATGTTACCCCTACTGAACTGCGTTCCATTATCTGAAACAAGGACCCTCGGCACCCCAAATCGGCACAAAATATTTTGCCAAATAAATTTCATCATTGCATCTTCAGTTATTTTCGCCAGAGTTTTAGCCTCGACCCACTTACTGAAGTAATCTATTGCTACCAAAAGGAATTTGCATTGCCCCGATGCCGGAGGGAACGGTCCCAAAATATCAATCCCCCATCTAGCGAAGGGACATGCCGAACTCATGGTCATCAGCTCTTGGCCGGCTAATGTATGAACGACACATGTACTTGACACCTTTCACAAGCCCTCACTAACTTTAGAGCCTCACTTTTCAGATATGGCCAAAAGTATCCCGCTCGCAAGACCTTCCTAACCAGAATCCCAGCCCCCATATGATTTCCACAACATCCCTCGTGTATTTCCCTCAGCACATATTCTCCTTTTGTTTTACCAAGACACCTCAGCAATGGCATCCCGAATCCTCTTTTATACAACAAGTCTCCAATTATGCAAAAATGAGTTGCTTGAATTTTTACCCTAGAAGCTTCCTTCCCGTCCGCCGAGTGTACCCTTCTTCAAATCTGCCATGATAGGAATTCGCCAATCATCTTCTTCCTCCAACGTCCCGACCTCCAGACTTAGAGCGAAAACCTTTGTTTCAAGCAAGGTGATATGCCTCTCCAGAGCACATTCAGCCGAGCTGGCTATTATTGCCAAGAAGTATGCCCTAGTATTCTCTTCCCTAGGTATTTGACAAATCTGCACTGTGCTTACCATCTTCTTCAATGCCTTGACGCATCCACATATTTTTTCATCCTTTCTTCCTGAACCTAAAATTCTCCCATAACTTTCTTATAGACCAATTGCGAGTCCAAATGGACCAGCACACTTGTTGCTCCCATTTCTATGGACATTGGAATTCCTCGGATAAAAGCCTCATACTCAGCTTCATTATTGGAAAGCTTGTAATCTAATCTCACCGCAAAGTCACTTTTCACTCCTTCTGGACTTATCAACATGATGCCAGCTCCACATCCCGAACTAGCCACCGAACCATCCACAAACAAAATCCATGCCCCTTTCTCACCTGGGGCTTTTGTTAACTCTTGAACAAAATCCGCCAAGACCTGCGCCGTAATTGTCGTTCTACTCTGGAACTCTATTTCATATTCACTGAGCTCAATAGCCCATTTCACCAGCCTACCCGCAACCTCTGGTTTACTCAACACTGCCTTCAAAGGAAAATTAGTCTTCACAACAATTTCAAAGGAAAATTAGTCTTCACAACAATTAGCCTTCAACCGTGGTTACAAGTGCTAACTTGACCTTCTCAATCTCGAATATCCGAGCTCCGCGTTCCTCAACACCTTGCTAACATATATACACGGCTTCTACACCAATCCATCCTCCGTTAGCAACACCATACTAATCCCTTGCTCTCCCTTGAGATGTATAAATACAAGGGCTCCCAGAATTGACTTAGTCAAAAAGGATAACTTTGCCAAATACTCCTTTAACTCTTCAAACGCCACCCGGAATTCCTCATCCCAACCAAACTTTTTAAACTTCCTCAACACTTTGAAAATGGCAAACTTCGCTCCCGCCGAGCAAGAGATAAACCTGTTCAAAGCGCCCAACCTTCCCGTCAAACTCGCACATCCTTCACATCCCGAGGTGCAGCCATTTCTCTAATTGCTCTCACCTTCTCGGGGATTGGCCTCAATCCTCTTTTTAGTTACCATGTGTAAGTCCAAGCGGCTACAATAATCTAGAGGGGGTAAATAGATTATCTCCATCTTTTCGATTTCACCCTCTTTTTCGAATCGAATGCTCAAAGACAATAATAAAGGTGCGGAATGTAAATAACACACGCCGATTTATAGAGGTTCAACCCACCTAGGGCATAATCCTCTACCACCCCAAGATATCGGGATGGATTTCAAAAGAAAAAGAATTTTTATTAATTACCAAAATTAATGCAAATTCAACTTACAACACCTTGAAGAGCACCACACTCTTCAACAACACCACCTTTGGAGATTACCACAATCTCCTTTGAAGATTACCACAATCTTCCTTCAACGCACCTTTGAAGATCACTACAATCTTCAATCTTGAAGAATACCAAATTCTTCAACACCTCAAGAGCACCACACTCTTGAAACACCTATCACCTAGATCACTCAAGTGTATTCTTACCACAAGAATACTCACAAGGATGTCTTGTGTTGAATGATGACCAAAAATCAAGATTACAACTCAATAATAAATATTACAATATGAGTGCAAAGTGTAATCAAGAATAGCCTAGACCTCAAGGATGTGAAAGTAATAAGCTAGGCAAAGTTACAACAAGAATAATAACTATGAAGAACAAGTGTTTGCTTGAAGTGTATCTTGTTGTGTTGTATCTCAATGGTTGTCTTGGTTGCTCCAAAACTTTCTCTATTTATAGAAGTTGATTAATCAAGCATAGGCTCCTCTTGGGGACTTGAATTTGTAAAAATTGCAAGACAATTGAAGACAAGAGTCGTTAGAAATCAACTCCATGATTTAAGGAAATGTTGTCCATTGTCAAACGGTCGTAATTTTTTTCATCAAACCATAGGCGACCGGTCGCAAGATCGATAAGAGAAAAAGAGAGAACATAGCAAAAATATTACTGCACGGTCGACCTCATCCCCAACCGGTCCCCCTCACTTAAAAACCAAGAGATGAAGTTTTGTTTAAAGTTTTGCTCCAGTGCACGGCCGACAGGTGTCGACGGCCGACGCCTCGGGTCGACCGGTCGACCTGGCCTTTTCCCATTATGTCTCATTTTTTATTTTAAAATTCATCTTCGTGCACGGGTTGCCCTCTACGGCGACCGGTTGACCTCGAGAGATTTAAATGTTGTCAAATTTTTATCGAAAATAAAACTCAAGAAATACTCCGAAAATTTAGTAAAAACATTTTAAACCAATCGGGAGTATTTAGACAACATTTAGGAACCTTGTTTTGAAGTAAAAACTTATAAACATAAAATCATTAAAAGTGTTGTCCAATTTTATCTAAAATAAAACATGAAGAAATACTCAGGAAAATATTAAAACCATTTTAAATCATTTAGGAGTATTTGGACAACAATTAAAAACATTGTTTTGGTGTAAAAATAAAATCATCAAAATTAAGATAAAAACATGTATCAAACACCATGTACCCAAAGAATTTACCCGACCTGACCTCAAATGCAAACATCTTTGGGTTCGACTTCATCCCAGATTTCCTCAACGTATTAAAAGTTTACGCCAAGTCTCTAGTATGACTCTCGGCCTTCACACACTTTACTTACATATCATCAACATACACCTCCATATTTCTCCCTAGCTGGTTCGGGAACATTTTATCTACCAACCTTTGAATGGTTGCCCCGCATTTTTTAAATCAAAAGGCATAACCACATAGCAAAAGGTACCAAAAGAAGTAATGAAAGTTACCCGCTTCCTCGGGTCCTTCTCTCGCTAGTCCGACCGATGGTGCCCATGCGAAGCATCCATCGTGCTAAGCAACTCGCATCCGAAGTTGAGTCAACAAGTTGATCTATCCACGACAACGGGTAATAGTCCTTCGGGCAAGCCTTATTCAAATCTCGGAAATCTATGCACATCCTCCAATCATCCCGAAGTTTTCGGGACCAACACGCATTAGACAACCATTCTCGGGAATTGTATCTCATGAACATGCCCGACCTCCAATGGTTTTCGACCTCAAGACGCACGATTGCATCTTTCTTGGGGCCAAAATTTCTCTTCTTCGCTTTCACAGTCGATATGAAGGGTTTATGTTCAACATGTCTTGCCTATGCTAGAATCAAACCAACCAACTCCTTCGCCGACCAAACAAACAAATCCACGTTCTTCCTAAGAAACTCAACCAGCTCCTCCCTCAAATCCTCCCTGGGGCGACTCCCGATCTTGACGACCTTACTAGGGTCGCTTTGGAACCAACTCTATGGTTAGCAACTCCTCATTTGGCATCACGTGCTCCACCGGGTCCTCGTCTAATTTGATGAGCTTCTCATTGCCCTTACCATCATCATGAGCTCCTCCTCTCTCCGCCATCTGGAGACTCTCCACATACAGTTTCCTCACCATGTACTGATCTCCCTCAACTTCTCCAACCTCATCATCCACTGGGAATTTGATTTTCAAGTGATACACCGAAACAACATCCTAGAAAAGATTAAGAGAAGGTCTTCCGATCATCACATTATATGATGATAGTGCATCAACCACCGTAAATCGCACCATCCTAGTCTTCTTCCCGTATGGTTCTTTGCCCAAAGAGACGGGTAAAGTAACCATCCCCAATAGTGAATTAATCCTCTGGCAAAACCGAGTAGAGACGTATCCACGACCTCCAACTCCACCTGCAAATCCATCTGTCTATAACATTCAAAGAATAGTATGCCAACAGAGCTACCCGTATCAACAAAAACTCTTTGTACATCATAATTTGCTATGGTTCTTTGTTATAAGAAAGGGCATCGCTATGGGGGTCGCAATGCCCCGCTTATTCTTCGCCCAAACGTGATAACAAGGGCATCCTCATCCGCTCTTGAGCATGCTCAACAGCAGCAGCCTATCACATAACTCTTCTCGCCCATCGCGAGTCTCCGCCAGACGGACTCCTATCACCATCCGAATCACCCCCTTCCATGGCGGCGGAGGTGGGGGAGATACCTCCTCTCTTCCACTCCCTACTCGTGCTCCCGCCTCTGCTTGGTAATTATCTTGACCCCTCCGTAATTTCCCTTAGACCTCCTCTTATCCACATACACAAAAATGACCGCCGCTGGATTAGCCTCTCTATCTCATCCTTCAAATGGGTACACGATCCGTAGTGTGACCATACTCATTGTGGAACCCGCAAAATTCTTTGCACTTCTCCTTCCCCGGGCATCTCGACATAGGTTTTCGCCACCTCAGATCTGGATGGCGCTCAATTGATATGAAAACATCCCCCTGGGGAGCCGCCGCAGGTGTATACTTCTCATATCTAGGCCTTCCACACACCCCCAGTGTCGACTTAGGGAGGTTGGGCTTTTTACTTCGGGAGCTCTTTCGTCCTATCCTCCTTCATCTCTTTTTTCTTATCCTCTTCTTCACGCTTCATCTTCCTAGCCTCCTCCAGGTTGATGTATTTTTAGCCCTTGCTAGAGCTCGTCAAATGTACGCTGGCTATATCACTAGGGACTCAAAGAAATCCCCATCCTTTAAACCCCGTGCAAGGGTATTAGATTCTTTGTGGGCACCTCCAGCCTTCACCCCGTAAATCTTTGAATGTATCTCCTTAGCCCCGCATTATCTCGTTGCTTGATTCTAAATAAGGTCGGCGGGGTTTTTTCGGGTACCTCCTACAAACTAGTAAACTAGTGCAAGAACATAGAAATGAATTTGTCAAAATTCTCGATCGAATCGCAATAGCCGACTAAACCATTCTTTGTGCTTAACTTAGTCGGCGTGGTAGGAAACACCCGCACATCACCCCGTCGGAGAACCTATGGAGCATCTGCAAAGATTCTCAAACCGGCATAGGTGATCCCCCCCCGAGCCGGGGTGCTTGTGGGGGTGGTGTGCCACGTCGCTAGCAGCGTGTGGAATGGTTAAGAGCGGACCTTTTTGGATATATAATCCAAGTCGGTCGGTGGTGCCATTATACTCAAAACTCAAATGACGACGATACGAGGGGGAGTTCATTAGCCATAATCTCCTCTCGAGAAAGGAGTACCCCTCCTCGATCGGCGTGAGCCACCTCCGGATACCTTATTCTTGACTCTCTATGCAGATCATTAGCCATAATCTCCTCTCGAGAAAGGAGTACCCCTCCTCGATCGGCCCGAGCCACCTCCGTGATACCTTATTCTCACCTCCCTATGCGAGATCATCTATCTTCTCACTCCCGAGTTCGGATCGGAGTCTCCGTGGTCGTTTGAGTAAAGGCCGCGAAGGCACTCTCCTCCTCCAACACCGCACTCTTCGCCTCGCCCCCCGCCCAAGGAAGGCCTCATCTCCGTGACCGTCTGTCCATCAGACACCGCCGTGGCCGTCGGACGGGACAAACTCCATCATCCGGCTACTCACGCCTCTTCAACGCCGCCTTGATAAAGGAAGACATCCGTTGGAAGGAGCGTCCCCCAAACCACCTCCGCCCATCATCGTATCGGCGAATCCGGCCATCCAGGAGGAGGGCAATCAACTCCAACACAGTGTGCACGCGGTGCACGTGCGCGCTCCCGGTCACCACTTCAGCGCCTCGATCGGAACTTCATCCAGATCATCCCCTAGATTCTCGCCGTACATCCTCCATAGCTACTTACGGACTAACGTCTTCAAACTCAATTTTCCCATAGATGGTGTCAATTGGTCGGTCCAAGAGTGTCCACTATCCAATAAAACCAAGCTCCACTATGAAATTGACTGAAACCCGCAAAACCACTTTGTTAAAAGAGGGGTAAGGAAGGATTTTTAAGGCACCCACTCCGACGCTCAAGTCGGGATCGCTCTAGAGAGAGAAATATATGAAATAGAACAATATGAAAATGTGTATTGAATTCAACAGAGTCGTAACTTTTTGTACCTTATTTATAGGCTTGGGAATTATGGTTGCGTACGTATCAAGTCACACTAAAACCCCAATTAACACACAGACCTAGGTTAATTGTTCATATTGGTCGCACGCCTCCTGTGCCCAACAAATCGGGAGGCCCTTAAGTTTACCCATTTAGGAGCCCACCACTTAGATCGGGAGGCCCTTAAGTTGGTCCCTTGGTTGGGGCTAGCCCATTTATGTTGCCTCACCGGGCCCAGAGCTTGGGTTTTGGCCAATCGTCCATCTCAACCCAATCCCCGAGGTCGGCCCAATCCCTTGAGGTTGACCCAATCCTCGAGGTCGGCCTCATCCTGTAGGTTTGGCCTTTGTCAACTTGGGCTATCATTGAGTCCACTTTCACTAGGCTCATATGTAAAGAGGTTGGCGAATAGGTCCCCATCGCATGCCATTTGGGTTATATATTGACTAGTTAACGAAGTGTATTGACATAAGTTTGGACCTATTATCGAAATTTTGAGATTTAAGAATGGGTATCATTCAGATGTTTTCTTGAAAAGATATTCAATAATTGTGACCAAATTTAATAAAAGATTGCATGAAATATTGGGAAATTCTCCTTTGTATAATTATTAAGTTGAATGGATATCCATATTGTTGGTGTAAGTACTTCTCTTTGGTTTCATTATAGAAGCTTAACTAGCGCACATCATTTGAGTAGATTCAATAAGGTTTCCATAAGAAAATAACGGATCTTATAAGGATTAGGTAACTTGAAACCAATAATTGTGAATTATACTTGAGGGAGTATTCAGGTTTATGTATGTTTGGAGAATACACGAGTATGGTGTATTTTAGAAAACTTTGATTTTAACTACTTGTAGTTCTTAAGCTTGAAATAGTGAACAACTGACTATTATAACTTGACAATAGAATTCTCTTTATTACCTTAAAACAAAAATGTACGTAGTGGATCAAGGCTTTCAATTGATCCCATAGGTGCAGAGCTAAGAAAATGATTGAATTATCTATATCGTGGGACGATTAGAAAAAGATACATGCGAATGAGAATTATATGAAGTAAGGATTGAGTATATAGAAATAAGCGAACAACTGTATTGCTTAAATATCAATTGTGGATACATATCGAGTAATTGATTATGTCTATAATACTTGGGATTAGTATCACAATAAGTGTTTCTAATTTACGATTATTTCTAGCATTAGTACAAGGTGATTGAGCAAAATTTCATTAATATCCGTAACTATTTTAAGAATGAATTTGGGGACACTTTTATATTTACTCAAGGAGAATACAATCGATATGTAAGCATTTATAATTTATGTGATAAGATTAAGCTATTAATGCTTGACTATTTTGAATTCTTTGGCATATGGACAATTGGGTTATTATTAACTAGTTAATGATATTGACTAACTCGAGAATGCAACTTACCATTAAAAAATAAAAAATTGAGTTTTAATAATTTCATAGTAATATTTGAGGATGGAATTTGGGGACAAAATTCTTTTAAGGGGAAGTATGAAGTAACCCGTGCTCGATAAAAAAAAATGTATGAAATAAATTAATATTGCAGTTAATATAAATTATTAGAATTAAGCGGAATGATTCAACTAAGTCTTGAAGTATTAGAATTTGGCTAGGAAAAATAGTTGTCACTTTTAATGGATGTAAGTTGAAAATGTATTGTTGATATTATTAGCATTACAATTGACCTTGTATCGTAGTGGTAATTATTAAGGATTAATTAATCTCAATAGATCAATTAAGTCATGATATCTATTTTCTTAACCATTTTCCTGGATAACTAATTATGTTTGATGGTTACAAGCTCAATTTTTAATCAATTTCTAACAAAGTAATATTTACTTAGGCCTATATAGTTAACTATTTCAATTAAATTAACCTTGGCTCACATGAAATCTAAAGTTCAAGTACACCCAATTTTCTGTAATATTTTTACTAAACATTCTTATTGATCATTGGCCCATTTTATATTAAAACTCACATCCAACGCCAAGATCCATTATCCATTAACCCACCCGTCAAACCCATTTCTACACCTAACTTTATTTGAGAGACCTGATAAGATCAAGCATAAAATTAAACAAAAGAAAAAAAACCAAAAGTTAACCACTTTCTTCAGTTATCTTCCTTGAGTCGGTCGAGAGCAGTAAGGAGAGAAAATAGTGTCTTTCTTTCAATCTAGACCACTCACCACCATCCTTTAATATTATTACACCAAATTATCTATTAGCCACCTAAAAATCAAATTCCTACAAATTTGGTGTTAAAATAGCTCCACAGCCGTGAGCTTGGGAAGGGGGAGAAAATCGATTTTTCATTCAATTTCTTTGATTCAAACTTGAGCTCAAAACATAGGATCGAGCAACTAGAGATCAAATTTGTACAAGAATTGGCGCCAAAAATCTCAGTTTACAGCGAGTTTGGAAGGCCAATTGAGATTCAAGTTACCTAATGAATAAGGGTTCTAAGGTATAAGTTAATCCTATAATTTCTAAGGATTGATGGGTATACAAATATTTAGTTTTGTTGGGTGTTTAGTTAATTTGACGTAATCAGTTATGTAATTAAGATGAACCAGACTAGATGATTTGAATTAAAAATCCCAAATCTTAAAACCTTCCTTTTCGATAAGAACCTTGGTGGGGCTTTTGAACCTTGTCATTTCTATTAAATTACATTAAAGCTATCAACTAATCTGGACCTTTGATCTCTTTTGTTTCTTTTAAATATTGACAAGAATTTGGGTCATTGGTTTTAAAGAAATGAAAATTTGAAGGACAGTTGGTAAATTCATTTAACTAAAATCATTTTCGATTTTGCTTTATATCATGAGGTTTATATTGTTATTTTATAAGTAAGAATATTGTTTAATAAATAAGTCAAGGATCATTGGTTAAAAGCAAAATATGGATTTTACCCGACTTTTGTAGAAATTGAGGCCAAAGCCTAATCATACTAATTGATAAAGTGCAGGGGACGGATCGAAGCCGATGGATAGAATTTGCATCATGCACATCATTAAGGCGATCTTTGTGTCAAAGGTAGGCAAATTATCACTTTTCCTAAAGAAAGTTAGGTTTGCTTGTAATTTCATAAATTTCACGACATTAGATGTTTCATAAACTTCACGACATTAAGCAATTTCATTATTTCATAATATTCACCATTTCCACAAAGTTCACCAAAATAATTTAGTTTGTTAAAGAATACATAATTATTATCATTCATGGTTTGGGTTTACATTTTCGTTTGCATTTCAACTCTTGTAATCGCTCAACTTGGCCTATGGGCAAATAAATATCATTTTGACAAAAATATTGGTTTGAGTCTATTGAGGTGTGGGTAAGGTAGACAATTGATCGAACACGTTGCATGTGATCCTTGTTTGACTACCCATATGCCTAATCCCATTTCTGGTCGTAGTCGGGAGACGGCGACAAAACGGGTCGTAGAACGGTATAGTCATTATGAATATGACGATCTCTCGGGTAAAAGTCCATAGCTAAAAGAGCGTCGAGCCTATGGGGAGGGATAAGGTGACAGTGGCTTCAACCAAATATTCCTAGAAACAACAAGGAGAATGGACAAGGTCGTTGTCCGATCAACATTGATCCTACATTATTTCTTATTTTGTTTGTGAACTAATTGATTAATTATTTATACTTTGTTTTTAAAATAAGATATCCCCTATTTGTTTTAAATATCTTTGGGATATTCATTGGTCGTTTGAAAAGCAAAATGTTTATTGTACTTGACTAATCGTTGTACAATGTGCATTACATCATTGATAGCATCAAAAATAAATATATCATTATTGAATCGCAATATGTTCTTGATCATTACGACAAATAATTCTTATGTGCATCATTATAATACATACAAAAATATTTTCGTGCACACTAAGTACTTTTCTCAAAGAAACACTTCATCTTTCATTAAACAAATATTGCATTCCTCTACCCCAAACCATTGAGCTCGTTTAGCTCACCCCACTATTTTATAAAAACTTTTTTCGAGATCGAATATTTTGAGATCGATGAGACTGACACTGAGACTTCTAGCTCGAGTTGACTCTACATAGCGAGCCGCTTGAAGGGCTTATCCGTCGCTTGAATAATATAATTATTTTATCCTATAATAGTTAGGTGAGGTTCAACTATATTATAATTGTATGTTATGATTTATAGACTTCCGATGTATTTAATTTTTAGTTGTTTATACTTAGATATATAATAGCTCTTGATGAGCCTAAGTTTTGAATATACGGGTTGTACCCTATTGGATGCTATTATGTTTTATGAGTATGTAAATGGGGCTTGACATAGTTTCTTAATCGGGTTTGGGATGAGTTCGTAGTATTAACATTATATGGTTCTAGCAGGACGGATTTAGAAACTTTACAGGGGGACAAAATAAAAATAATTATAAGCTATATAAAAATAATTAATGAGGGCGCACTTTGTCCTTTTAAACTAATCAATTAGTATAAAACTTCTAAAATTTGATATAACGCTATAATGTTATATAACACTATCAACAATTTCTTTTATTAATATTACATAACACATTCAATTTATAAATTATAGCACTTTATAATTTTAATGTTATCATGTTGTAATTTTGGGAACACTATTAACCCGATATTATATATTTATAAAGTTAGAGTGTTATATAACACTTTTTTAAAGAATCTAAATAATGTTATACAACTTTTTGTGCATAAAATTTATGGTTTAAATATAACTAATTATGTTGTATAAATAATAAATGCCAAAATAGAAAAAACAATTATAGTTGGGGCACGTGCTCCATGTTGGGACACTACAACATAAATGACATTAGGTAACACAATTTCGTAGCACTTTCTACATAAGGTACATATATAATACGTGTTTGTAACACTTTTTACATTACAATATTTATGTAACATTTTTGTAGAACTTTATCAATATGTAACTCTTATATGTAATACTTTTAAATAAATAACACTTTTTAAGTAACACTTTTTTTTGTTATTTCTTTTGTAACGCAAATAGGTATCACTTTATTTAAGAAGTACTCTTGGCAACACTATATTTTATTAATTGTAACACTTTTTAGGCTATATTTTAGTAACAAAAAATTATATTATTATCATTAAATCATGTCAACGATATATTTAATTAATTGATGTCACAAAAGAGGTGAAGACAAAAAAAGAATCACCAAACCTAAAATCGTAGACATCATGTACTCTATTTTTTATTATGAATTTTTGTTTTTTTTTTATAAAGTATATTAGTTTTGCTTTTATTGTTTTATTTTTATGGAGGTAATTAATTCCGACGTAATGTACAACGAAAAATACGCATGTATATATTTTATTATTATTATTTATTTTTTTTTATTTTACTAACGGAGACCAATTTCATCGTTAACCTTTATTTTTTTTACTTTTTAAAAAAAAACTCTACCAATGAAAATTGATGTTGTCGGTAATTACTTAGATATTTTTTCCGTTGGTAAATTATTTTTTTATTATTTATTTATTATTTAATTTTTTTACTGTTAGAACTTTTTTATTTGTTGGTAAATTATATATATATTTTTATATATTTTGTATTTTTACCAATTGAATATCGATCAGTCGATAAATTTATTTTATATATTTTTGATATTTTTAATTTTTTGTGTCCATTATTACACTACAACATAAATGACATTAGGTAACACAAATTTTGTAGCACTTTTTACATAATGTATATATGTAACACATGTTTGTAACACTTTTTACATTACAATATTTATGTAACACTTTTATAGCACTTTATCAATATGTAACGCTTATATGTAACACTTTTAAACAAGGTTGCGAAAATCGCTAGCGCCGGAAGCAATGGGGCGCTAGCGCTAGGGCGCTTAGGGCGGGCGCCTAGAAACATCAAGTTTTTCTTTTTTTTCATTTTTTGTATTTTGGCTGATTTTTGCCGATTTTTGGCCGATTTATTCCGACTAGACCGCCTGACCGATTTTTTCCCAATTTTTTTCCGATTTTTGGCCGCCAGCCGATTTTTGCCCTGCACCGATTTTTTGTCGATTTTGGGAAAATTGGATCGGCCTAGGGGCGCTAGCGCCAGGCGGCCGCTAAAGGCCGATTTTTACAACATCGCTTTTAAATAAGTAACACTTTTAAGTATCACTTTTTTGTTATTTCTTTTGTAACGCAAATAGATATCACTTTATTTAAGAAGACTCTTGACAACACTATATTTTATTAATTGTAACACTTGTTAGGCTATATTTTAGTAACACAAATTTATATAAGTATCATTAAATCATGTCAATGATTTATTTAATTAATTGATGTCACAAAATAGGTGAAAAAATCACCAAAACTAAAAATTGTAGACATCATGTATTCTGTTTTTTTATGATTTTTGTTTTCTTTTTACAAAGTATTAGTTTTACTTTGATTTTTTTGTTTGTTACTGAGGTAATTAATTCAAATGTCTGAATACCAATTTTAAAATGCGCATGTATATATTTTATTATTATTATTTATTTATTTTTTAATTTTTACTAACGGAGACTAATTTCATCGTTAATCTTTTTTTTTTTTTTAGAAAAAATTTACCAATGAAAATTGATGTTGTCTGTAATTATTTAGGCATTTTTTTCGTTTCAGTAAATTATTTTTTTGTTATTTATTTATTATTAATTTTTTTTCTTGCTAGAACTTTTTTCTCTGTCGGTAAATTAATTTTATATTTTATATATTTTTTATTTTACCGATTGAATATTGATCAATCGATAAATCATTTTAAATATTTTTGATATTTTTAATTTTTGTGTCCTTTAATATATAACATAATATGATTTTCAAACAATATACTATATAATATAAAATTTGATATAAATTGTGTAATATAATTTAATACATATATTATATAATATAAAAATATTTTATATATATATATATATATAATATTTTTTATACAATTTAAATATATATATATATATATATGTGTAAATGGGTATATATAAAACAAAACAAAAGTTGTAATAAGAATTAACTTAGCTTAGTGGCAAATTGTCACTTCCACACATAACAGTCGTGAGTTCGAATCTACTTGGTGGCAGAAAACAACATTTCTACGAAGTGCTACAAAAAAAGTGTTACATAAGATTCATATGTAATACTTTAGAAATATTGCTTGAAAGTGTTACCAATAGAGAACTTAATGTAACATTTAGAAAAAGTGTCACTAAAAGTTAATAAAAGTGATACCTTAGACTATAGGTAGAAGATAGGCAAGTGCGGCTCCATAAAAGTGCTACTTATTGTCTATAGTAACATTTTATGGCATTAGATAACATTTGGGTGTTATCTAATATCATTTATGTTGTAGTGTTATATAACATAATATGATTTTCAAACTATGTACTATATAATATAAAACTTGATATATACAAATTTTATACTATAATTTAATCATATATTATATAATATAATCTTTATTATATAATATATCTACATACAATATAAATATTACACAATCTTAATATATATATATATATATGTGTGTGTGTGTGTGTATGTGTATATAAGAATCAACTAAGTTTAGTGGCAATTTGTCACTTCCACACATAACAAGTCGTGAGTTGGAATCTACTTGGTGGCAAAAAACAAGATTTCTAGGAAGTGCTACAATAAGATTCATATGTAACACTTTAGAAATATTGCTTCAAAGTGTTTCCAATAGAGAACCTAATGTAACACTTAGAAAAAATGTCACTAAAAGCTAATAAAAGTGATACCTTTAGACTATAGGTAAGACGGACAATTGTAGCGCCATAAAAGTGCTACCTATTATCTATAGTAACATCTTATGGCTATTAGATAACTTGATTTTGAGTGTTACCTAATATCATTTATGTTGTAGTGAGAGGGTAATGTTGGCTCGTCTTTGGGTTCGGATATGGATACTATTAAATGAGTGGATATCCTACCCATTGTCATCCTTAGTCCATGTAGTGAAAGCTGGACGGCTCAAAAACTATCGAAAATTAATTCGAATACATTGTAAGTTTAATGTTAATTATAGTAAAACTTTTGTATACTAATTGTTTCGGAATAATAAAACTCAATTAACTATAGTAGAAAGTTTATCCGAGTGAATTAACACTATTATACTTACAATTCAAAAAACATATGATTAATCATTTAAATATCAGTTTTATCCAATTTAATTAATTAAGTTTGAAAAAGTCCAAGTGTACTTACAGTTCAATGAACATACATTTAATCCAATAAAAATCCAGAGTAAACAACTTAATTAATCGATAAAATATGAATTTATCCCCTATATATACATTAAATTAAAAAGTTAATTATTATTGCATTATCATTATTAATAACGTTCAATCAAATAGACTATAATAATCTTATATTTCATAGTTAATATTAAAAATTATGCACATTTTTAGATATCCAATTAAAAAATATAAATTTATAATTTTTACGAAAAAGTTTCTTGATAAGTAGGTGATATAATATATATATATATATACAAGATGAGGCCCTCATGTGATGCACGAAATATTCGAATAACTAGTAGAACTGTCAAGTAAGTCGACATGTACTGGTCCGTGGGGCCAAGGAGAACATTCAGGTCGTGCGGGTCAAGCCAAAACGAAATTCCATTGGGCAACTATTTTTGAGACCTAACCCAATATGAAAATACACATGAAATGATCGGGCCCCCGCCATCGGGCCACATAGGTGCAATCTTTTCGGACCTCCAAAATTACAAACTTAGACTCTCTGTCGAGCCCATTTTGACACCTCTATTAATAAGATATATACTTGTATTAATTATATCAGCCCATACTGAATAACTTGAAATGATGGTGATTAGTGCCACAAAAAGTTGCATCATCAATAATGAATAAGTTGTATTGATGGTGGACATGAGATTATTTCTGTATATATAGATTTTAATATAACATAAACATTGGACACATTAAGATATATTGACTCATTATAGATATATAGATATTACAATACAATCAAAATATATAATTTTCAAATATAATAACTCATTAATAGACTTTGTATATCAACAAACTCCGTATATATTTTTTTCAGTTTGAAATAACATTACATTCTTTGTTCACCATATATTATGAATAAAATCTTATCAAATTGATACAATTTGAAAATAAAAGAGATAAAATTGTATAGTACAATTACGAATCTCGAGCCGGTAATGCAGATTCATTTTCATATTTTTGTTTAGATCTTTTGGAATTTATTTAATACAATATTTAATACTGATTAATCAAATATAAATTATATTGTTAGTGCATACCAAAATTAAAATGGACAATTTAATTATAAATTACAATAATATCAGTCAACAAACTATTTTTTTTAATATTTTCCAAATTCAAGTGTATAGTTATTAATACTAATTAGACATACATAACTAAATTAAAATATAAAAGCATACCATAATGTTGAATTATATAAACTTATTTTATGTTTAATTGTGGTAGATGAGTTTGGTAGTTGAGTTTAAGTTGTTGGTATGGTAGGTGAATGTGGTAGATGGAAATAAAAGATGACCATTGGATTAAGGTTGGTGAGAATCAATCTTAGCCATTGATTTAGATGAAGTTTTAGTATAAATAGGGGTGTTGTTGGTTCATTTTGTATCAAGTTAAGAAAGAAAAACAAGTGAGTGAGAAGCAAAGCTTCTAAGTAATATTGAGTTTGAGTGAAGTTGTGGTGAGGTGTGTATTGTAATATTTGAGTGGTAAATAAAATTATGTCTTTTGAGTGGTAAATTTCCAACAAAGTGGTATCGAGCCACGGTTGTAAAATCTCGTGAAATTCTAAGTATGCTCTGTGGTTCGCACTTTGATCGATCTTCCACATCGAAAAAAAAATTTCTTGAGATTTTATACATAGTGAGATCGGGTTGAGAGTATTGAGTTAACTCATAGAGTTGACCAAGTCAAGTTGATAGTTGACCAAGGGTTGACCGTTGACCAAGTAAAAAAATCTCCAAGATTTTTTTTTTTTCCGATCCATTTGTTAGTCGAAATTTCATTCACATGGCGAGTGTGGCATCATTCCAAGTTCCACAACTTAAGGGAAACGACTTTGAAAACTCGGAGTATCAAAATGAAGGCACTTCTGAGCACATGACGTATGGGAAGTCGTGGAAAAAGGCTATGAAGAGACTAAAGATGAGTCAACACTATCCTCTACGAAAAGGATAGTTTGAAGGACTCGAGAAAAGAAAGACAAGAAGGCTCTCTTCCTCATCTACCAAGCTTTAGATGATGATGGCTTTGAGAAAATCTCAAGTGCTGCTACCTGCTAAACAAGTGTGGGATAAGCTCCAAGTCTCTTACAAGGAGAAGAAAAAGTTAAAAAGGTACGACTACAAACATTGAGAAGAGAGTTTGATTCACTACAAATGAAAGAAGGTGAACTTGTTTTTGATTACTTTTCTAGAGTTTTGACCGTTTCTAATCAACTAAAACGAAATGGTGAAAAACTAGAAGATGTAGTCATTATGGAGAAAATTTTACGATCTTTGGATGCAAATTTTGATAGTATTACAACTATCATCGAGGAAACTAAAGACCTCGAAACTATGACAATTGAACAACTTCTTGGTTCACCGCAAGCCCATGAAGAAAAGAAGAAGAAAAAGGGTGTTGCGAGATCAACTTCTTAAGACAAGTCCAAAGAAACCAAGAATGAAGAAAACTTCCACAATAACAAGTCAACGTGGAAGAGGTCGTGGACAAGGAAGAGGGTCGGGCCGTGGACGAGGTTGGAATTCAAATAATAATTTCAACAACAACTATATGCAAGGAGAAAGTTCCACAAGAGGCCGTGGAAGAGGAAATTCATACTGAGGTATGATAAATCTCAAGTTCAATGTTATAATTGTCAAAAGTTTGGTCATTACGCCAGAGATTGTAGAAATCCCAATACTCGAGTTAATGAGAGAGCCAATTTGGTGGAAGAAAAGAAAAAAGAAGATGGTGCTAATGTTTTGCTTCTAAAGACGAAACGATAATGGTGAAGGTCAAGATGACACATGGTACCTAGATACAGTGCTAGCAATCATATGTGTGGGAGACGAACAATGTTCGTAGAACTTGATGAATGTGTAAGTGGCAATGTCTCTTTCGGTGATGATTCTAAAGTAGCCGTAGTAAAAGGAAAAGGTACAATCCTTATTCGCTTGAAAGATGGGAGGCATCAATTTATTTCTAATGTTTATTATGTACCCACCATGAAAACAAATATTTTGAGTCCTGGGACAACTCTTAGAGAAAGGTTATGATATTCATTTGAAAGACAATAACCTTTCTATAAGAGACAATATGAATAACTTGATTGCCAGGGTACCCATGTCAAGAAATAGAATGTTTCGCTCAACATTCAAACCGATGTAGCAAAGTGTCTCAAGATGTGCTATAAAGATTCATCATGGTTGTGGCATCTAAGATTTGGACATCTCAACTTTGGAGGACTCGAGTTACTATCCAAGAAGAATATGGTGAGAGGTTTACCTTGTACGCCCATCCCGGCTTTGTGAAGGATGTTTACTTGGGAAGCAATTCAGGCAAAGCTTTCCAAAAGAGTCAAACTCCGGATCCCAAAAGCCACTTGAGCTCTTACATGCCGATGTTTGTGGTCCTATCAAGCCAAATTCATTCAAGAAAAGTAATTACTTTCTACTATTCATTGATGATTTTTCAAGAAAAACTTGGGTTTATTTCTTGAAGCAAAAGTCGAAGTGTTTGAAGCATTCAAAAAGTTTAAGGCAACAAAGTGGAGAAAGAAAGTGGTCTTCACATTAAAGCCATGAGAGGCGATCGAGGAGGAGAATTCACTTGAAGGAATTCCAAGAGTTTTGTGAAGCAAATGGAATTCGACGACCACTTACTTCATCGTTCCCAGCATCCCCCCAATGAGAATGGAGTTGCGAGAAAGAAAGAATCGAACCATTCTCAACATGGTACGAAGTATGCTCAAAAGCAAGAAAATGCCAAAGGAGTTAAGGGGCAGAAGGCGCAGGCGTGTGCGGTTTATCGTCAAATCGCTCACCAACAAGAAGCGTGTGGGGCAAGACACCACAAGAAGCATGGAATGGGAGAAAACCTGGTATTTCTCATTTAAGAGTTTTTGGAAGCATAGCTCATGTACATGTACCGGATGAACAAAGAAGCAAGTTGGATAATAAAAGCGAGAGGTTCATCTTCATCGGCTACGACAATAACTCCAAAGGCTACAAACTATATAACCCCATCAATGGGAAGATAATCACCAATCGAGATGTTATCTTTGATGAAGAAGGCGAATGGGATTGGGGTACACATGCCAAAGATTACAACTTCGTTCTGAACCAAGATGATGAACAAGTAATTGTTGAGCAATCAGGAGAAGAACCCATTACACCACCAACATCACCGTCATTTTCACAATCACCACCATCTTTCCTAGTTGAGAGAAATGAAGAGCGCACAAGAAGTCTGGAAGAGCTCTATGAGGTAACCGATAAGCTCGAAAATCTCACCTTATTTTGTCCTTCGCAGATTGAGCCAAGTGAACTTTGAAGAAGCTACTCAAAATAAGAAATGGGGAGATGCAATGGATGAAGAAATTAAATCCATCAAGAAAAATGACACTTGGGAGCTTGCTCAACTTCCCAAAGGTCATAAAGCAATTGGTGTAAAATGGGTGTACAAGGTGAAAAAGAATGCCAAAGGAGAAGTTGAAAGGTACAAGGCGAGGCTTGTTGCAAAAGGTTATAGTCAAAGAGTGGCATTGACTATGATGAGGTATTTGCTCTGTTGCACGTTTAGAAACCATAAGACTAATCATTTCTTTCGCAGCCCAAAATAAGTGGAAAATACATCGATGGATGTAAAGTCAGCGTTTCTTAATGGAGTACTAGAGGAAGAAGTCTACATTGAACAACCAATGGGCTATGTGGTTGAAGGACAAGAAGCTAAAGTCTTGAAGTTAAAGAAAGCTCTCTACGGATTGAAGCAAGCACCGAGAGCATGGAATAGTAGAATTGACAAATACTTGCAAGAGAAAGGCTTCACCAAATGTCCCTACGAACATGCTCTTTACATCAAGAATAAGGATAGTGATGTTTTAATTATGCTTGTACGTTGATGACTTGATTTTTACAGGAACAATATAGGCTTGTTCCAAGAATTCAAGAATGCAATGACAAAGGAGTTCGAAATGACCGATATTGGGTTCATGGCTCACTATCTCGGAATCGAAATCAAGCGAGAAGGATGATGGGATTTTTATCTCACAAGAAGGCTACACAAAAGAGATCATGAAGAAGTTTAAGATGGATGATTGCAATCCAATAAACACACCAGTAGAATGTGGATTGAAATTGTGCAAGGATGATGAAGCAAATAAAGTGGATCCAACACTTTTCAAAAGCCTAGTTGGATGTTTGAGGTACTTAACTTGTACAAGGCCTGATATTCTTTACGTTGATTGGACTTGTGAGCCGCTATATGGAAAATCCAACCACCACACATTTCAAGGCAGCCAAGAGAATTCTTCGTTACCTAAAAGGTACAATCAACTTTGGTCTGTTTTATTCAGTTTCTAATGATTATAAGCTAGTTGGATACTGTTGATAGTGATTGGGTTGGATATCGATGATCGAAAAGTACAACTGGCGGCTTCACATTTTTCATGGGAGATACCGCTTTCACTTGGGCATCGAAGAAACAACCAATAGTCACTCTTTCAACATGTGAAGCTGAGTACGTGGCAGCTACATCATGTGTTAGTCATGCAATATGGCTAAGGAATTTGTTAAAAGAATTAAGCATGTCACAAGAAGATCCAACAGAGATTTATGTTGATAACAAGTCAAAGAATAGCTTTGGCCAAGAATCCGGTATTTCATAATCGGAGCAAGCATATTGATACTCGATACCATTACATCGAAGAGAATGCATTGCAAGAGAAGAGATTCAAGTGAAGTACGTGAAGTCGCAAGATCAAGTTGCCGATATCTTTACCAAACCATTGAAGTATGAAGACTTTGCAAGATTGAGAAGTTCACTTGGGATTATAAAATAAGTTTAAAGGGGAGTGTTGAATTATATAAACTTATTTTATGTTTAATTGTGGTAGATGAGTTTGGTAGTTGAGTTTAAGTTGTTGGTATGGTAGGTGAATGTGGTAGATGGAAATAAAAGATGACCATTGGATTAAGGTTGGTGAGAATCAATCTTAGCCATTGATTTAGATGAAGTTTTAGTATAAATAGGGGGTGTTGTTGGTTCATTTTGTATCAAGTTAAGAAAGAAAAACAAGTGAGTGAGAAGCAAAGCTTCTAAGTAATATTGAGTTTGAGTGAAGTTGTGGTGAGGTGTGTATTGTAATATTTGAGTGGTCAATAAAATTATGTCTTTTGAGTGGTAAATTTCCAACACATAATTAAGATAAACAAAATTAATGATATAATTTCAAAGATAGTGGACATGATATATGTCTATTTTGTTCATTAAAAATATCTATTTTCGTTTTTAGCAAGTGCAAAAATGCCGAAAACAAATTTGGAAATATGTTTGTTATTATATATATATAGATATTGTAGAAATTTTCCTTTCAAAAAAAAAAAGATATTGTAGAAATTTTCATAAAGAAATTTCCAGAATATGTCTGAATATTTATAAGGAAGTTTTCCAAAAGTATTTTCAATACATATCTGACATAGTTTGTTTGTAATTTCAGCAGATTATAAATTAATTTATAATATGAACGGAATAACAGTATGCGAACAAATAAACTTGAAAATGGAAAAGAAAAAAGGGGTTTCACTCAGGTGGCATTGATGTAGGTTTGAAAGCCCCCAAAGAAAAAAAATGCACCATGCTTTGCTTTTTGCCAGCCTATTTCTTTTTTTGAAGGGTTGCCAGCCTATTTCTTGATTATAATTGCTCATCACAACAATTTCTCTTTTCTTACCACATTGTACGTTATAACTAGCCCTGTAACCGCTAGAGTTGTAGCTAGCTAGGGTTCTTTTGCTCACTTATTAGCACATAGGAATTGGCAGTGATCACCTAATTAAAGAGACCACAAAAATCAGTAAAAGACTCAATATATAGATAGTGCTAGCTGCGCAATGAAAAGGCAGTGCCTGCGGTGGTGGCTGGGTTTTGAGCAGACAAAACTAACGGAACCAATTTATCTACTTTTGCAAACTGTACGCACCCTGACCTGTGGGCTGTGACCATCCTTCTCTCTTGAAAACTACTGAACCTCAACCATCAACACCAACATGCATCTTACACTTTACATATCATGCGTTGTCCACTCCACATCTATCCCATCCTCTCTTTCTCTCTCTCACTGTGTGTGTGTCTAGTTTGCGGTGTACCCATTTTGGCATGACTAGACTAGCTCTACACATAATAAATGCATGCCTTGACTGGGTAAAATTGCCTTTAGGATCTTCTATTGCAACATTGCTTTCCATTTTTTATTGCACTGTATCGTTATCACCTGTCTTCTTAACAAAATAGGTATTTAGCACTACTATTTTTCAATAACTCAAAATTTATTTTTAAAAATTAATATGGTAATTTTCGTACACATGGCATTAATTGTAATGACCCGAATTTTTATGCCTTAATAAGAATTTTATGAATTATGTTATTAGTTTATTTTATGGAATAATAATGGTTAATTAGAAATTTATTAATGATTTTACTAGATAGTTAACTTGTTAAATTACGGATAATAAAAGAATATTTTTAATTAGACTGAGGATTTATTTTATTTGGACCTTATAACGAATAATTGGACTTTCAATTAGTTTAGAGTATTAAATCAGACCCATATTGTTAGTAAGTTAATTATAAGCCCATGTAGTACCCTAAACCTATTCCAATTAGGAGTAGGTTAAAACACAGATATAAGACACGCAAAACACACACGGAGAACACAAAATACACACGATAGATGGAGAGAGCAGAGAGATCGGCCAGGAGGAGAGAGAAAAGAAGAAAAGAGAAGAAGGGAAGAAAAAGAGGTGACTTCCCCAAGGCGATTGATTCGAAAGAGGCCTGAGAAAGATTTTACTACCCCTAAGTTGAACAGGCAAGTAATCTCTTTAGATTTCACGTAGAATTTAAGATTTAAATTATAGTTATGTTTAACTGAAAGCCTTATCGCTTAAAATGTATGAATTTATGGGTATTAAACAATCCCGAACACATAATATTGGAACAATTATCTTGGGATGTAATTTTTATGTGCCAATTCTCGTTTGCCTTCTGACAGACTCCGACAGACTTATTATAATATGTAGATGACTCTCTCCTTCTTTTAAAGTAAGAAACACATGTCATTAATATAGGTTTGGATTTTAACAATTGCTAGTAAAGTACAGAAAGGTTAAAGGTGTTACGAATTAGACATTACATGATTGAATTTGTCAAGTAATGAATTCTTTTCTTTATCTAATTAGTGCGTAAGTGTATATATATGACTATAATTATAAATTGCTAAATTTATATAATACATTTAGCTAAATTGATATAGGATTTTCTCTTGACCAATTGAATGTAGGGTTTTCTCTAACTAATTGAATATATGCTTATATCCTGGTTTCTTCCTAACTAACTGAATGTAAGGTTTTTCCCAATTAATGTTGAGTATCATTGTAAGTTTATCCTCGTTTACATGTTTTATGTCATGGTTACTTTTAATATGTTTGTTAATTAATGTGATTTAATGTTTATGCCCTTTAAATTTATGTTCGAATTCAATTGAAGTTGCATCGTACTTTAGTACATGCATCATGTTAATGTATGTCCATAACATTTCACGGGTATTCAAAGATTAAGTAAAGTCAAGTCTTAAGTTAGAATTAATAATGTTTTCAAAAAAATGGGTGCACATTGTTCTATGATCTTTGAGTGAGTTGGAAATGTGCGCGGGGACCGGCGTTCCGACCATGTGCCGCTTGCGGCTAATGTTAATGTTCAAGGAAAAGGGCCTTCGGGCAAAACGAATGGAAATGGGCCTTCGGGCAAAATATTCACGGGTTCCAAATAACAAGGCCCACTGCGACTCTAATTAGAACAATGTGTTACCAAGTGAGCTCGAGTCCTAAGAATGTTTCATGCAACGAAAGTCAAAGTTTTATGTGAAAGAAAGTTTTAAGCAATGAAAGGAAGGTTTTTAAGCAATGAAAACGTAAAGTCTTTTTAAGTTATAAAAGTTAAAATATTGCATTAGGCATGCATTCATGCATGAGGTTACTTGTTGAGCTCCTTTAGCTTATTCCACGAAGGTTAAATTTTTCAGATGAGAATGCAGAAGAGGAAAGAGATGGTCGGGCGCAGTGACTCGGGGAACTCATGTCAATGGAATTCTTTTATTTTCAAAGTTTGATTTTTTAGTTTATTAAACGTTGAATGTCATTGTGTTTTCAGTACGAATATTTTGAACTAATAATTATTAGTACTTATTCCGCTGCAAAGTTTTCGAACGAAGTAAAAGTTTTACTATTTCGTAATTTAGTTATTTCTTTAAAGCGCTTCTCTTTATTTCTTATTTTCCGCATTAAAATTCAAGTAGGCTAGAAATGGTGCTACATTAATCCATGCAATGAAATAGAAAACCGTGAACCACTATAGATGATTCAATCTGGTTAGTGCTCAGCGCTCCAATTAGGCTGGAGTTTATTTGACTAGTAAACACAATTTTATTCAGAATCATATTAACACTACTGCAAAATAAAATTTTACATCGATGTTTTACATCCATTACAAGAAAACTGCTGATAGACACCAGTTTTAAGACTTTTCTGGTGTCTTTTCCCATTTAACAGCGGTTTTATAAGAAACCGGTGTCTAATTAGTGCTGTCGTTTGATAAAAAACAGTGGTTTCCTAGAACCGCTGTCTATTGTAAACAAAGTTCCAAAATAGACACCGGTTTTAGCATCGGATTTCGAAACCAGTGTCTATTTATATAAAATATTTTAGATTAGACACCAGTTGTTTTGACACCGTTCCAAAACCGGTGTGTATAATATTTTAGAAACCAGATCTTTCGACACCGGTTATAGAACCGGTGTCTTTATTTTTTAACTAGATCTTTAGACACCGGGTGCCTCTAAATAATTAGGTTATCAGTGAAAAGAATACTAAAAATTGTAAATCTTCTCCCGCGCGTCCCCCCGTGCCCCCTCTCTCCCCTGCGCCCGTCGCCGCCCCTCTCCCTCCGCCCCCACCTCACTCCTCTCGCGCTGGTCGCCAACCGTTGTTCACCAAAACTTGCGCTTCCAAGTACTGTTTATCTTTCGCCATCGCCATCGCTGTCTATTTCTCTTCGCGATCGTCCAAGGCCGCAAAACAGATACAGATAAAAAGCTCTCGGTAAAATAGAAGATCCGGGTGTCCACCCCACGCCCCGATTTCATCAATCATTGGCATAGTGTCTTGAGATTTCTCCATTAGCTCGAGGCTATGTAGTAGCGATGAACAAGCCGCTCCTGTTTGGTGAGTTGTCAAAAATTTCAGAAGAATCATTGTTTGTTTTCTCCATCTCTTCTTCGATCTCAATCTCTTGTGATATTTAGGTATTATAGCTATATTTTATTAAGTTTGGTTTTTGATTTAGGTTTTAAAACTATTTTTTTTTATTTAGGGTTTAAATCCAGTTTTTGATTTAGGGTTTTTGATTTAGGCCTGTGAGCATGACAAGCCTGAGCTGTTAGTGAATTTGTTTATGCTTCATATTTTTGGGTTTAAATGTATGTATCACTGTATTAGCATCTCCCAGTTTTCAATACACCCAACTATGTGTGTTTATCATTCTTTTAAAAAAAAACTAGATGTACTTATTGGTGGATATCAGTTTCAGTTTATCCTTCTTTAATTTGGGTTATGCCTGGTTGAATGAAAGTCAAGACCTTCAGACATTGAGAATATATATAGCTTCTTTCGTTATTTTTGGTAATTAGTCCTATTATGGATTGAGTTTTGGAGTGTTTGAGTTTTGGGGTTGTTAAAAATGAAAATTGTTAATTTCTATAGTTGTGAGTGGGGGGTTGAAAAATGAAAATTGTTAATGCTTCAGAGAGAGATATGTGCTTGATCATTGTAAAGCATGAAGCTATTTTCTTTTAAGTATTTGCATTTTTACCACAAATTATCATCATTTGGAGATATCATGCAAAAATTGGAAATGGAGTTGACCTGCTTGGTTTGAGCTATTTGCTTTTCACACAATTATGCTTATCAAGAAAGTACAACTTTTATTGCTAATTCAAAGATAGACAAAGTATAATTTGTAGTGCTAATTATGTTACAACACATACCATTTTTAAAGCTTTTAATATATCGTATTATTATATATGCAAAGATATACGTTATATAAGTGATAGTAGTGATTAAATAATAAACCGATTTTAAAAAATGGGTGGTGCCATAATTGCAATTTTTATAACAATTTTACGTCGATTAACTAAGAAAATCAATGTTGAAAGTATTCGTTAAACTGCATTTTCTAGACAAACGATGTAATGTTCTTATAATTTACACCGGTTGTTTAAACAACCGATGTAGTGGCCTTTTAAGTTACCCCACAGATCTCTTTCGTTTCTCACTTTTCTCTCGATCCCTCCCTCCATCTGCCTTATCTCCCTTGTTATCCACCGTCATGCCTTACCCACTTTTCCTTTTGATACCCCTGTCTCCTCTCTCCAAGAAAGAAAACTGTCACGCCCTAGAAATTGAAGCCGTGACACAGGGAGTCAAACTTATACTAGTTTACCATACTTACCAAATTATCCAATACAATATAAAACAAAATCCTCAATCAACCATCATCATAAAATATCAATTAGAGT
Organism: Rehmannia glutinosa; assembly: GCA_016081115.2. Lineage (NCBI taxonomy): Eukaryota > Viridiplantae > Streptophyta > Magnoliopsida > Lamiales > Orobanchaceae > Rehmannia > Rehmannia glutinosa. Next base: position 27,176,659 of record CM071925.1, read on the forward strand.
ACAAAGTTGCGGGGAACTAACAAAGTGAAAATTAAGTCTTAGGGTCTACATGACCCATATTACATGTTGAATATCCGAATAATATAAACCTAGTCCGGTACAATAAAAGAAGATAATAAGGTAAACTCATTTGTCTAAGGTACGATATTACTCCGTCGCTTGGAAATCCCCGGCACTATCCTCAACATATGGCAGCTCACCATCTGGTCATTGAAAAGGCAGGGGTGAGACGAAAAATCTTAGTGGATGGGTGTAATTGTGCAAGTGTGGCTCACATTTGTGCAAGAAATTGTTTTGTATGAAAATGATGCATGAATCCCCGATGCGCACGACACACACAATCCATATACTAATAATGCTCGAGTAAATAGTGCATGAGAAGGTTTTTGTTAGAAAAATAATAGTTCGTGAGAACATTCAAGCATAATGAATGCGATTTAAATCTTAGTCAACAGATAATCCCAACAGATCACCTTATCCCTCCAATGGATAGGGCTGGAGCCGTTATCGAGAAGGCACAACGTCTCCACAGAAAGCTTGCAAGGCCTAGAGATCGTCATAATCATGATTATACATATACTATGACCCAATTGTTCATCAGACTCTCGTATCCAACTTAAGGTTGAGATTTGGATGATGGAGGTTGGTAAGGGATTGCAACCGAGCTACTCAATCTCATACTCGACTTATCCGTTCCACAGAAACATATCAAATTCAATGTCAAGAACATTCAGAGTTCCAGAAATATAGATATATTAATAAGGTATCCAGAGTGATCTCATCACGCCGTGTCCGGTACCGACAAAATTCAAAGTCACGGAAACAACTCAAATCAATGCAAACACATTTAAGAATTTCAAGATATATCACAAGTCATTAAGGTAGTTGGAGTGAACAAGTCACACAGTGTCCGGTACCAACTTTATCAAAGTACAGTATAATGGGGTAGTTATTGGATGGACAGTCTAGCCTTGGCAGATATTGGGTTCTGTATATTATGCAAAATCTGAAGTACTAACGCATTCGATTATTCAAGGAGAGTAAGTCACCATTTTGAGTGTGCATTTGCATTTGAAAATGGGTTAAGGTTCTTATTTGAAAATTCTAGTAAGTTAGTAATTTTTCGGATAATCCTACAAAATGTATCTTTAGTAAAATGAAAGGGGATTTTAACCTTAAAAACAATTTTTTAGACATTTAAAATTTAAGGGTTCTTTTGTGAAATACGTCATTTTCGGGTTGAAGGGTATTGGGAAAATTTTTTGATGATACATAAAAACTTTTGATTGAAAATAAAAACTTAAAATTGATAGATAGGATAAGTTGAATTATGAAGCACCCCATTTTTCGTTGTATTTTAACTATGTAATAGATAGGATATGTTTTGAATTATGAAGCATCAAAATTAAATATCGCAGAAGCTGACTGAAGAGTTGCAATTTAGATTCGGCTAGGTGTAGCTGAGTATGGAAGAAGAATTTCAGTCAAGTGAAGACGATGTGTCTTTCAGTAGACTTACAACTAAGTCATCCCAGATTCATGGAGAAGACTCAATAAAGGGGTAAAGCAGCTTAAGGACTCGAAAAAAGCTGAAGAAGTCAATTACAAAGAAAAGTCAATGACTTACCCAAAATGGTAAAGGGACAGACCTGCAACCTTAAAGTTGTCTTGCTGAAAGAGTGCAAGTATTTGGGAACCAATGGGATGTCTGCAGAGACTTGTTGTGTTTCAGGCAACATGCAGAACATTAATTTAAGGAAAAGTCAACATCAACAGCTGCACAACAAGACAAGCCAACGCTCAAGAAGTGAAGTTTGAAAAATGTCTATCTCCTCAACGGATACTTTTTCAAACTGTCATTATAAAAGGATGAAGAAAAATCTAAGAGAAAATATAAGCAAAACGAGCAACACATGATACAAGAGAAAATCTGAGCAATTCCAAGCAAGCAACTCGCAAAATACTGCAAACTATTCATTCAAATCCTCAAGTCTACTTTCAAGTGATTCTAACCAACACATTCGGGAAGGAAGGAAGAAAACTTTAACCTGTTGAAGATGAAATTGGTTTTTAAAGAACAAAGGGCACTACAAGAAAATGGTCAAAGACATCAGTTTGATGAATTTTATGATGTCTTATAGTATACAACATCATGTTTTAAGTGAAGCGATGTGTATAACCGGATTTGTTCGCTATTACACATCGTTTTTAAGAGCAGATGTCTTTGGCCACACCTTTCTTGCTTTATAACATCAATTTTAAGATCGGTTAATCAATAGATGTCTTTGTCTACCCTTTATTTGTTTACAACATCACTATTAACCTCATTTACTTGAAATTTGATGTTATTACTTAATTATTATCACTTTAAAATAAAACTATATTAATTTCCCCAAATTCACTTCACCAACCCAGCAAAATCTCTCAAACCCTCAAACTCTCAAAATCCTTCAACCCTCAAATTAATTTTCCCAAATTCAATTCACCAACCTTTTCTCAAAAAAATAAAAATAAATTCAATTCACCAATTGTCGCGCCATTAGTCTCCGTTGCGAGACTCATCGTGTGAATCTCCAGTTCATGGGGATTTTATAATGAAATAGTCTCGATTCATGGAGAAATCTATTAACAATGGAGAAAAATCCAAATCAATCGAAACCCCGTTATCCAAAAAAAGAAGAAGTCAAGAAAGTCTTGACAAGTTCGACCCCAACGGCGACGACAATATATCATCGGCCGAGCTCGGCGCGTGTTCAACGGCCCGGCTCGTAAACCTCTCGCCGAGGAGGTGGCGCGTGATGATGTCGGGAGTGGACCATGACGGTGGCGACTACGTCGATCCGACGGAGTTCAAGTCATTCCACTACTAACGGCGCGACGAGAACAAGGAGAAGGAGTTGAAGGAGGCGTTCGATTTGTACGGCAAGGATAAAAAGGATAAGAACAGAATATCTCTCCGCAATCGAGGCTGCACGTGGCGCTCATGAGCTTGGGGAGGATTGCTCGATTAAGGACTATAGGAGAATGATTAGCTCTTGCGGCGTCGCGGCGATGGTCGTATTAACTACGAGGAGTTTAAGAAAATGATGACTAGTTCTTCTTCATATGCATAATTCTGTTCTTATACTCTTTTTTTTTTAATTTTGAATTTCTTTGAACTGAAGATAACCATGACGAATAGGTTTCGTTGTTTAGCTTGTTAGGGTTTAATTAATCATGATGCTTTTTACATAATTTGGATTTGGGAAATTTCTTATTGTGTTCTGGGTAGTTGTACTTGTCATTTTAACCGTGAAATATAAGATTCTGACAAGTCAACAAAAAAAAAAAAAGTCTCCGATTCGTAAAAAATCATCTAAACCGTCGCTGATTCGAGAGTGCTACAACAAAGACGCGCTGATCAGTGGTGAATCAGAGGGGCTGTTGTTGCTTCGGGATGAAGCTCTGCGGCAGTTTTAGAGCGGCGATTCTTCATCGGAGTCGGAGGCTTTCAAGAAGAGTAAAGTTGCACCGATTGAGGCGTATAATTTCTTATTTCTTCTTTCAGTCAAACCCTAGCCCCCAAATTGTCGCCTTAATCTTTTTGCTTTTGGATTGATTTTATGCTTGTCTTGACGTTGTCTTCTGATAACATATATGTTATAAGAAGTATCCCATTGAGACTTAATATTCAGTGAGTTGGGTTGGATGTGGGAAAAGCGCCCTGTGTACATGCATGGGGAATTTTTGTAAGAGCTTAATGCCAGCAAAGCTAATGCCTCTTTACTGGATTATTATGGGTTCTGCTACTGTTGGAAAAGCCCCCTGTGTACATCCATTTTCTGCTTTTTACTTATGGAAAAGCCCCCTGTGTACATCCATTTTCTTGTTTTGTCATTTGTCATTTCTAGGTCCCAATATTGGAAGTCAGAATGGTAATGTTTTGCTCAAAAGTGTCGATCAAAATCGTGGAAGTTTCCTATGTCAGACTGAAAATGTTAATAGCATTCAACTAGTGGTCATCACAAACTAAGATTTTTTTAAAGTAACCTGGAGCGTACATATATTGTTTTTGACACACATGGCCTCTGGTTTAACTGTATTAGTGGATCTTGCTTTTATTTATTTTTTTAGCCTCAGATGCAGATATAGTCATTTAATAAATTAGAGGGACTTAAGGTTTATTGGTAGTTATATTACCTGAACGTGAACATATTTGATTGTATGGGCACTTAAACTTTTTCAGAGAATTATTCATGTTCTTTTGTAATTGTAGACTTTTAAGCACTAGTAAGGTGAACGTGCGTTGCACATGAACCAAATAATTTTATTAATTTATTTTAAATTAAATCTATAAATTGGAATTAATTTTTTATTATATTATTTATATTTATAATAAATGTCATTCATGTATGATGTATGTTTGCAAAAGATTAAATTTAAACTTACTTTTTGGTGAAATATGGTTAAGACAGTTTGAACTAAAATAATATGATACTTAAATAATATTATGGCTCAACAAAGTATAATGGATATTAAAAACTGATGAGTAATCTATATATAAATTAAATATATATATATATATTTATATATATATATTCAATAAGTCGTTTTAAATTAATGCATCTCTTGTTTATTTGTTGAGTGTCTACTTCTTCTTCATACTTACCTTTGAGATTTTTTTGCAACTTTTTAATGCATTTTTAGCCACGAGAATGATTGGTTGACGACGGATGCATTTCTCTTTTACTTCATTTCCTAATGCGTGTTATCTTTTAAATCGGTTTAACTTCAAGATTCAGATTTTTCATTCACCACATGTTGTTGGATTTTAAACTTGATTTGGGTCCAATTAATATTGGGCTTGAAAATATATATTTGAGTTAAAAGATAAAATAAGATCCAAGCCCAAATAGACCCAAGTTCTAGAATTTGTCAGAAGTGTCTTGGAAAAATATCTTAGATATTATTGGTAAGAAAGCTTGTAGAATATTCAGGAAAGTAGATATTTTGGAGGATGTTTCTAGTAGATGAATTATAGCCATTAGATCAAATAAATCCTAGCCATTGGTTAGGAAGTTGTACTAGTATAAATAGGGTGTCTTGATCATTTTGTAACAAGCCAAAATTTGAAAAGAATCAATACAAGCAAATATTTCTCCACCAAAAATCTCTCTTACATTTCTTAGCATAAATAACCTCCTCCTACTACAAAGAAAAAATAATTCCTCTTCCAACTTCCAATTTCTAAATAACCCCTTTTCTTCTAAACTTGAGATAACCCTCCTCCAACAAAGTGGTATCAGAGCCACAAGATCACTTGTGGTTTACATAAAAATATGGCAAATGGTGTGGCTTCCTTTCAAGTCCCTATGCTCAACACAAGCAACTATGATAATTGGAGTATCAAGATGAAGGCCATTTTGGGTGCACATGAAGTTTGGGATATTGTAGAAAAAGGATATGTCGAGTCACAAGACGAGACTACACTATCCCAAACTCAAAAGGATAATTTGAAAGAGTCAAGAAAGAGAGACAAGAAAGCTCTCTATCTCATCTATCAAGCTTTGGATGATGATGGTTTCGAAAAGATCTCAAGTGCAACTACCGCCAAGGATGCATGGGAGAAGCTTCAAATTTCTCACAAAGGAGCGAACAAGTAAAAAAGGTCGTCTCCAAACATTAATAGGTGAATTTGAAGCTTTACATATGAAAGAGTCCGAATCTATTTCCGACTATTTTTCAAGAGTTTTGGCGGTTTCTAATCAAATGAAAAGAAATGGTGAAAATTTAAGTGATGTGAGAATTATGGAAAAGATACTCCGTTCTTTAAGTCCTAAATTTGAGCATATTGTCGTAATAATTGAAGAAACAAAAAATTTGGAGGAGATGATTATTGATCAATTATTGGAGTCATTACAAGCATATGAAGAAAAACATAAAAAGAAGCAAGATATTGTAGAACAACTTTTTAAAATGCAAGTGAAGGATAAAGAAGAAAGCATGAGCAATGAACGTGGTCAACATGGAAGAGGTCGTTTCCAAGGATGAGGCGGACGAGGCCGTGATCGTGGACATGCACGAGGAGGTTTCAATAATAATGAAGATAGAAGAGAATACTCAACTTGGTGGACGCGGGAGGAGCAATCCAAGAACAAGGTAAGAAAAATCACAAACTAAGTGTTATAATTGTCAAAAATTTGGACACTATGCTTCCGAGTGTAGAGCTCCCAAAAACAAGGTTGAAGAAAAGGCCCACTATGTGGAAAATAAAACGAAGAAGATGTCAATTTGTTACTAGCATACAAAGGTGGTGATGGAAGACAAGACAACACTTGGTACTCGATCTTGGTGCAAGCAACCATATGTGTGGAAGAAGAAGCATGTTTGTGGAGCTTGATGAATCGGTGAGTGGCAATGTTTCTTTTGGAGATGAGTCTAAAGTCCGGTCAAAGGAAAAGGTAAAATTCTAATCCGCTTGAAGAATGGAAGTCATCAATTTATTTCTAATGTCTATTACGTTCCAAATATGAAAAGTAATATCTTGAGTTTGGGACAACTCTTAGAGAAAGGCTATGACATTCACATGAAAGATCGTAGTCTTTCTATAAGAGATGATAGAAATAATTTAATCACTAAAGTGCCAATGTCCGAGAAAAATAGAATGTTCTTATTAAATATCCGAATGATATAGCAAAATGTCTCAAAGCTTGTTACAAAGATATATCTTGGCTTTGGCATCTACGATTTGGGCACTTAAATTTTGGCGGATTAGAATTACTATCAAAGAAAGAAATGGTAAGAGGATTACCTTCCATCAATCATCCCGATCAACTATGCGAAGGATGTCTATTGGGAAAACAATTGAGAAAGAGTTTTCCAAAGGAATCATGCTCGAGATCACGAAGCCCTCGGAGCTCATACACACCGATGTTTGTGGACCAATCAAGCCAAGCTCTCTCGGTAAAAATAATTATTTCCTCCTTTTTATTGATGATTTCTCTAGAAAGACACTGGGTATACTTTTTGAAACAGAAGTCTAAAGTGTTGAAGCATTCAAGAAGTTCAAAGCTATGGTGGAAAATGAAAGTGGATGCAAAATCAAGGCAATGCGATCGGATCGTGGAGGAGAATTCACATCTAAGGAGTTCCAAGAATTTTGCGAAGCAAATGGAATCCGGCGTCCTTGCGGTCCCAAAGATCCCCAGCAAAATGGCGAAATTTGGGAGAAAGAATAGAACAATTCTTGAAATGGCAAGGTGCATGCTCAAAAGCAAAAGGTCGCAAAGGAGTTCAGGCTAAAGCGTGGCGTGTGCGGTGTACTGTCAAATCGTTCACCAACTTGAGGAAGTGTGTGGGGAAAAACACCACAAGAAGCTTGGAGTGGAAGAAAACCAGGTATCTCTCATCTAAAAGTATTTGGAAGCAAAGCATATGCACATGTACCTGACGAAAGAAGAAGTAAGCTTGATGACAAAAGCGAGCCATTCATCTTCATCGGGTATGACTCAAACTCTAAAGGTTATAAGTTATATAATCCAAATACTAAGAAGCTTGTGATAAGTCGTGATGTAGAGTTTGATGAAGAATCAGATTGGGATTTTGGCTCCCAAAACACCTTCAATTTCTTTCCGGATTTTGAAGAAAATGAGTCGAGACCGATCGAGCCAACCATAGAAGTTCAGCAAGAGCCAACTACTCCATCCACTTCACAATCAATAGCTGGAGGAGACTCGCCACCATCATTTCTAAATGAAAGAGACATAGAACGTGAAAGGAGTCTAGAAGATCTTTATGAGAACACCGAGAGGATAGATGATATTACTTTGTTCTGTCTATTGGCAGATTGTGAACCAGTGACTTTTGAAGAAGCAGTCCAAAATAAAAGATGGAGAGATGCTATGGATGAAGAGATACAAGCAATTGTGAAGAACGACACGTGGGAGCTGACCTCACTTCCAAAAGGACATAAGGCTATTAGCATCAAGTGGGTGTACAAAGCAAAGAAGAATGCTAAAGGAGAAATTGAAAGATATAAAGCAAGGCTAGTCGCAAAAAGGCTATAGTCAAAGAGTGGAATCGACTATGATGAGGTGTTTGCTCCGATCGCTCGCTTGGAAACAATAAGGCTTATCATTTCTTTAGCACTCAAAACAAGTGGAAGATTCACCAAATGGACGTAAAGTCGACTTTCTTAAATGGAGTTCTCGAGGAAGAAGTCTACATTGAGCGCCAAAGGGCTATGTGGTAAAGAAAGAAGAAGATAAAGTCTTGAAGGTCGAAGAAGGCTCTATCTGATTAAAGCAAGCACCACGGGCTTGGAATAGCAGGATCGATAAATACTTGCAAGAGAATGGGTTCACTAAATGCCCGCACGAACATGCACTTTATATCAAGTCAGAAAAATAATGTTTTGATCGTGTGTTTATATGTGGATGACTTGATCTTCACAGAAATAATCCGGACATGTTTGAAGAGTTCAAGAAAGCAATGACCGAGAGAATTTGAGATGGCGATATCGGGCTTATGGCATATTACCTCGGCGTCGAAGTTAAACAACAAAAAGATGGGATTTTCATCTCGCAAGAAGGCTACGCGAAGGAGATTCTCAAGAAGTTCAAGATGGATAAGCGCAAGCCTATTAACACACCGGTGGAGTGCGGGATCAAGCTATCAAAGTATGACGGAGAAGAAAAAGTGGACCCGACCTTTGTACAAGAGTTTGGTTGGAAGTTTGCGGTATTTGACATGCACAAGACCGGACATTCTCTATGCCACCGGTCTAATAAGTCGCTACATGGAGAATCCAACCACTACTCAAATGAAGGTGCTAAAAGGATTCTTCGCTATCTCAAAGGTACGATCAATTACGGCTTATTTTATTCAACAACTAATGATTATAAACTTGTTGGCTATAGTGATAGCGATTGGTGGAGATGTGGATGATCGAAAAAGTACTCGGCTTTGTGTTCTTCATGGGAGATACCGCATTCACTTGGATGTCAAAGAAGCGGCCCGATAGTAACTCTCTCAACCTTTGTGAAGTGAGTACGTAGGCTGCGACAGCTTGTGTTTGCCATGCAGTTTGGCTGAAAAATTTGTTGAAGGAACTGGGAATGACACAAGAAGAGCCAACTAAGATTCGTGTCGACAACAAGTCAGCTATGGCATTGGCAAAGAATCCAGTGTTTCATGATCGAAGCAAGCACATTGACACTCGCTACCACTACATACGAGAATGCATATCAAGAAAGGACGTACAAGTGGAGTATGTGAAGTCTCAAGATCAAATTGCGGACATCTTCACCAAACCACTCAAGCATGAAGACTTCATACGACTTAGAAGTTTTCTCGGAATGACAAATCAAGTTTAAGGGGGGGTGTTGGATTTTAAACTTGATTTGGGTCCAATTAATATTGGGCTTGAAAATAAATATTTGAGTTAAAAGATAAAATAAGATCCAAGCCCAAATAGGCCCAAGTTCTAGAATTTGTCTAGAAGTGTCTTGGGAAAATATCTTAGATATTATTGGTAAGAAAGCTTGTAGAATATTCTAGGAAAGTAGATATTTTGGAGGATGTTTTAGTAGATGAATTATAGCCATTAGATCAAATAAATCCTAGCCATTGGTTAGGAAGTTGTACTAGTATAAATAGGGGTGTCTTGATCATTTTGTAACAAGCCAAAATTTGAGAAGAATCAATACAAGCAAATATTTCTCCACCAAAAACTCTCTTATATTTCTTAGCCTAAATAACCTCCTCCTACTACAAAGAAAAAATAATTCCTCTTCCAACTTCCAATTTCTAAATAACCCCTTTTCTTCTAAACTTGAGATAACCCTCCTCCAACACATGTGTCTCTTTTGTTAAGAACGATGATAAAGTAAAATTTTATTTTATGTTTAGAAACTTAGCTCCAATAATATTTTGATTCATGTTCTTCTTTTTTTTTTTCATAATTAAGTACATATCTTGGGAGGGGATGAATGATGGGAATCAAATTCCACACCTCTAGCTGGGATGAGAGTCTTTACTACTCGACCATTATCCAATTTTTCTCATGTTTTCTTGATTAAATTAATTATTTATATAATAGAAATGAAGATAAAATACACTAATCAATTTTAATTAAAAACGGTCAATAAATTGATTTTGTTTGAAAAAATAGTCACATTTATATATCAAATAAACGATATAACCACATCGTAGAGAATCAGAATTATTGATTGCGTAACAGTATTTATTCTCCATTCTATTATCATTAACAGCATGCACGACATCATAAATTTATTATTTTCAAAATATTTTTTATTATTGAGTGTCTTTGATGTGATTAATAATTATTCTAATTATTTTTGTACCAAAAATTAGTTATGTACTATAGTAATGACAAATTTTAATAATGTAAAAATTATTAATTAATACATTGAAATAAATAATATGAAGGACTTCAATTACGTCTTTCATGTTGTTTTCTTCAGAAAATCACTTTACATTCTAAACATCAATCCAATGGAGCATATCCAAAGAATAATCCATAATTGAGCTCTACAACAAAATTATAGAATATAAAATATAATAGTCCGAAGTGTGTCAAATAACCTTAAAACATAGGTTAAGCTCAATATAATATTTTTATAAGAATGGCATAACAAAAAACCTCCTCACTTTTTAGTTGTAGTGTTCTATGCATATGACATTTTCAAGCAAAATATAGGTTTTAATTTATTATGTTTTGTTTGTAAAATCGAAAATACATCATATGTAAATTGATAGGCCTATCTTTTTATTGTCTTAAGATAAAAAAATCATTTTATCTTTGTCGGTGAGCAACATCCAATATAGCATAAAATTTACAACACAATTCATAAAAGTATAATGCATGATGAATCTAAATTATAGGATTTGAATGGTCAAATGGTGCATCCGTAAAAAAGTGTATAAATAAATGTTAAAGAAAAAATAGTTCTATTACATTGTTTCTTCGTGGAATAAATTTTTAGCCTCAAAACTATTAGTATTAATTGTTTTGCATTGTTATTATAATTTTTGCTGTAAATTATTTTTCTTTTTTTTTTATTTTATTTTACAATGGAAAATATGTCAACCCTTAAAAAATAAAAACAAAAACTATAAATATACAATTGTGAATAATCGAAATTAAACAAATATACTCATCTCATCCACTTCACCTTGAGATTTAAAATCTCATTTCATTAATTTCAAATACATAACTCTTAGCCAAGTTTATTCTATTTTTAAATTTTAGAGTATAAACTTATAATATATTTGTTTTGCAAATTTAACTTTACATTGTCACAATGATCAAGTTTTTTTATATCAAAAGAATACATGAACAAAATAAACCGATAATTGAATGTAAATCATGTTAAATCGTATATCCATTATTACGAAAAAAAAACATGCATAAAAATTAATGAATAGATCTTAGAAACAAAATAATATTTATTCAAAATTTTAGTAAAAAAAATTATATTTAACTTATCTTAAAAATTAATTATTTTTATGGGAAGCATAAAATTCCGAAAATTTTCAATTATCGCAAATTTCCATCTTCCCATACCTAAAAAATGTATCATTTACTCCAACCATCAAAGAAAATATTATCTCACAATTTAGGGTGTGTGATAGATGATAAATTTATTATTGTATGGATATTCTCAACCAACATTAAAGTTTAGAAAATGTATTTTATCCTGCTATTTATTTTGAATAAAATTAAATTAAGTATGTATTATTTTTCTCTTCATTTTTGCTGTAAATTCATACTCTTTTTTTTATGTATTTAATCATTTAGAAAATTAAAGAAAGATATTATAAATGTACATTTTCCATAGCACCAACTTTAAATGGCTAAAATTCTCTCATATGAAGTCTTTTATATATGCTTATGACATATGGTTGGAAAGTTCTCGGTATCTAGTATAATATAAAATGAGTATTATCTAAAAATTTAAAATATTCTAAGAATTAAAATTGAAATAAATCATATAAGAATGGTTTGGAATATAAAGTGACACTTGTCAATATTATTAAACAAATAAAATCAAAATCAATGTGGAAAACTACTTAATTACCCTTAAAGTTAATTTTATGATGAGGACATTTTTGACAAATCAAAATTTTCAAGAAACCTTAAAACATATTCACACTTTTATAATAAGTATAGATGGATATAGATTATGGTTCATTGTTTGACCTGGCTTTCATGGGCTTTAGCTTTTACTGATGAGCAGCAAACAAAGTAAATTGTCTATCTGATGAGTATTGGGCATTAGTTAGTAAGGTTTTTACATTGAAGTTCTTAAGTGTATGTTTTTATCATATGAATGGATGCCAAGTAATGTAGTTGAATATGATAGCATTGTGCATATAGTTTATAATAGCTAAAAAACCACATATTTATACCTGTGTAGCCTATATGACTTCACATTCTAGCATCTGTTGCCGTTTACAATGTAATATTCAAATGAAAAACCACATTTTTATGCCTGCCTAGACCAAGTATTTATAACATGCTAGGTATTGTAAATGACGTGTGCCAGTTATAGCGCATGAAATTGCTGTTGTCCAACTTAAGTAAAATAATGTCTTTTAAAAATATTGCTTGATATCACGTGACTTTAAAAATTGTAATTCCCATTCATACCATTTTGAGTGAGATAAATGGATTAACACTTTTAACATATTGCACAGTTTCTCATGTTTTAGTTTATTTTGTTTCTCCTTGTTGGATATATGGGTTAATATCATTTTGGTTGTTGGTAGTTAGAGTTGCTACTAGAGCTGGTAAGTAGGCCGGGCCAACAGACACTTTCGGGCTAGGCCGGGCCGGCCCAAGATATCAACGGGCCTACACTTTCGAGGCCCAGCCTGGCCTTTCATGGGCTGCCGGGCCGTCGGGCCAAAATGGCCCGAGATTAAATGTTTGTTTTTTTAAATAAGTTTGTTGTTTCTCAGTTCGTTTGGCTCTGACTCGCTGCAACTTTAATTTTTCCTTTCTTTACAACCAAATAGCTGCTGTCCAAAGGTAGAAGAACTACTTGAGGCAAATGAGAATTTCTCAGTATAGTGAATCAACTTTCAATGGTTCAGCACTAAATCAGGTGTCAATCACTATAGCGGGAAATGACACTGAATGTAAAATGAGAGCCTTCTAATTTATTCTAATAGGATTACAAATATGGGAACAAAATGTTGACAGATTTAAATCTTAAGAAATTTACTTGTAAGAACTTATAACTGGTAGATTAATTAATGCAATATGAATTCAATAAATATTACATCAAACATCCAAATTTTAGTTTTTTAGTTAATATATATATATATATATATATTATATAAAAGAAAATGTCGGGCCAAAAAAGCCCGAAAAAATTGGGCCAAACTTGGCCTGAGCCCAGTTGGCCCGTCGGGCCGGGCCAAATAGGCCCGGTTTCTTTCGGGCCTCTAGATTTAAGGCCCAGCCTGGCCTTAACACCGGGCCGATCGGGCTGGCCCACTGGGCCGGGCCCAAATTGCCAGCTCTAGTTGTTACAGTAGAAGAATAGTTACTTTCCCTTTATACGTTTTTCTTCAGTTCTTATAAATAGGGGCTTCATTTGTAATTTCTGTCACTTGAGTCACGCTATACACATTTCCTCTTATGAATAAAACAGATTTTGCTCTCAACTTCCACACACCTCAGGCCATTGACTTTTACTCAAGAGCTAACAACATTAAACCGGATGATTCTATTATTCTGAGCAACCGACTGGTAAGTAGTGACTATCTTGATTTCTCATTGGAAGTCAAGATTTTGTATTTATAATAATCCTATGAATTCCACTCATGATGATCAATATTGTGTTTCATGTTTCTTTAATTGTAAATTTCCTCTAGGATTAGCCACTTCCTTAAACACAGGCCCCCTTCTGCTTCGGAGTACAGGCCATTGAGTGGGTTGGATCCAATCTCATGCTGGGTTATGTCGTACATAATTACATATTTGAGGAAATTGTGGGAAATACCCACTTAGGATAGGACAAAGAGTTTTCTGACATGTGAGATAAAAAACCAAGTTTTCTACCCATTTTTGTGGTTCTTTTACCCAAATACCCTTATATTTTAAATGAAAAAAGTAAGTGGGCACTATCTCTTTTTTTTTTCTCTCTCTACTCTCTTTTTAATTTTATAAAAATCTTATTTTTGGTAATTTTTTCAAAGCCTTCAATTTTCATTTTTAATCCACTTTCATATTGTTGAACAATTTTTGAGACTTTTAAATAAATTTCCATATTTTAAATAATGGCAAATGTTTAAAAAAGTGTATTTTTTTAATTTTCATATTTAAAATAAATTATAAATTTTAATATTTAGATTTTAAAATAATTATAAATTATAGATTTTTTCGATTCTTTTTTATTTTTAAAATAAATTATAGATTTTAATATTTAGATTTTAAAATGATTTTGTGGATTTTTGACATTTTTTAATAAATTGCAAATATTTTTAAATTTTATTGAAATAATTTTCAAAATTAATAGACAATTGTTTAGAATATGTACATATACATAAAAAGGCACGATATATTTTGCCTCGATTTAAAATTAGGCACGATATATATTTCGTGCCTCGATTAAAACTAGGCACGATATATTTCGTCTCGCTTAAAATTATGCACGATATATATCGTGCCTTTTTTATGTGTATGTACATGTGGGTTGGCACGATATGGGCACGATATGAGCATACGATTTTATACATATGTGTGTGTATTTAAGGGGAATTGTACACAATTTTCAAGGAATGCATTAATTGCATCGGTTTCAAAATTTAAAATCTTCAAATTAAAGGAGGGCATTTTTGTCAAATTGGGTAGAAAAGAGTTTTCTTAATTATGTGTATGGGTAGAAAAGAATACCCACTATCCATAATGGTCTTTTAAAAAATTCCCATTACATATTTTAGTCCCCCAATTATGTTCCTTGTCTCCATATATTTCGAGGACTCCTAGTACTTTGATGATTGTTCTTTATTTTAGCTTGCTCTAAAGGATGCCGAGAAGGTGATGAGCCTGCAAAGTAATTTTGTAACATCCTACATTCTTAAAGCAAATGCACTCATACTGGTGATAACACCTTTTGGTTCAGTTTGCTTTATTGCCATCTCTAGTTGTTCTAAAGTCTGCCTTCATTTGGCTTCATTGTCCTTGGGCCTTGTGATATGGCATCTCGTGCTTTTATTTTTCTGAGCTCAATAACACTTTCAACAAATAATATTATTGGACAGTTGGAAAAGTATGAATTCGCTCGAGATGTTATTAGTTCGGGCCTTCAGATTGATTCTCAAAGGAAATGTTTTTTAAGAGGGTTTCGTCCCAACATTTTGTTTGTTATAGTTTTTTCTATTTATAAACTTTTGAGTAATTAATGAAAGTGTTTCCTTTTGCAGCAATCCTCTTTTGAGTTTAGAGAGGTCACCAACGAATATGTTTATGAGGAGAAGCCATGTAAAACCCGGGTTGTTGAGGTCCATCTCTTTTTCCTCTGTTACTCTGTGTGTGTGATTTTACTTACTGTAAAAATCTTATTTTTGGCTGTTTTCTTTATTCAAAATTTTCGTTTCATAGTATTTGATGGTCCCCGTGTGCCATGATTTTTTATTTTTATTTTCTTGTTGTTTTTTTCCATTCAAGATTTTTGTTTGATAGTCTCTGATGAAATTCTGTTTTTGGTTTTGATTGTAGTTGATAATGTTCTTTTTCAGTTCTTTAAAAAGATTCTATTGACTTGGAGACTAGGGAAGCAGTTTGATATTTTTGTATTATCTTCTTATCTTACTTTTACACGTTATTAAATTATCAAGCTCTCTCTTCGTGTTCACTTTGTGTTGTTTAATAGCTGGATCATTAATCAAGATTTTCATGAGTGCACTTGCTGCAGAAAGATTCCCACAACATTGATTAATGAAAGTTTACCCTCCAAAGTTTTAACAGGTGGGCACCTGGCCGCCACCACAAAGAATCATGATTGTGGGATGGAGGTCGGGGTTCAAATCCCGCTCCATCAAATTGTTTGTGGGGTGGAGGTCGAGGGGTTCATATCCCTTCTCCATCAAATTGCTCCCCGGGGCTGAATAGCATCCGTGTGGGTTCGATTCGGGGAGAGATCGTTATTAGTAGATTGGGGGTCGAACATAATTGTTCTCTTTGCAGGAGGATCTGGTTGTACGTCGCCAGACCCGTCGAACACGGCCGGTGCGTGCACATCCCGCGGTTTACCTTGGGCAGAATGAGGAGCGGGAGTCGTTGTCCTCAGCATAGTCGGCGTGTAAGCTCGAAGCCGAGTTAAAAAAAAAAAAAAAAAAAGAAAATTTAGGATAGATGGTTTTATATTATATTATACAAATAACCGTATGGATCGATAATTCGGTTAAAATAATTGCTTTTTCCTTTTCTATCAAATTTGTCTTCCTTAAAGAATGGATATGATGTATTTATTTTCTAGTTGTGTCTGTAGTTGTTGTATATAATTTGGGTAATGAAAATCAGAGGCTAGTCACACCTTTAAAAATGTTATCTTTAAAAATGTTATCTTTAAGGTATTAATTCCTCCCTCTTGGTGTAAAAGGTCTCAAGGAATTAACCTCCAGGATACAAAGCCTTAATCTCTAAAAATTCTAAAATTACACTTCTCGAATTTTTTGTAGCAAGAATCGAAGTTGTAAAATAATCAAACTTAAACTGGTTAGAAAGAAGAAGAAAGAATACTCGGGGAAAGAGGATTATTATTTTTCGTAACCCTTATCAGCAGATCGGAAGTCTATTTAAAGATTTCAGTGCAGTCCGCATTTCCAAGAGTTGCATCTCTTTGAAAGGTTGTTTTCTTTGACAGGAAGACACACCCTTTCGTTTAAAACTTTAAATTATTTTAAACTAAAGGTAGGACCGCCCGCTCGAACCGACAAATCGGCAGGGCCCCGGTCCGCCCTCCTCTCTTTTCCTTATTTTTATTTATTTATTTTTTCTTTCTTTCTTATATATTATATATATATATATTAATATATATATATATACACAAAATTTAAAACTAGAAGCCACTGGTACTTCCTCCGTAATAAGGAGGAAGCTCCAAAGCTTGGTAGGACTTACATCTTCCCAATACGATTTAGTCTTGCCTTAAGACGAAGAGCCACCTTGTCGCATCCGAGTTAGTTTCCAATTCTACTGTCAACAATTGTTTCTCCAACTCTAGTCTCAATCCTCTGGTGAACTTGTAAAACTTGTCTTCTTCTGTGTTGATGGTTCCCAGTGCATATTTAGACAGCCGATGAAACTCGGATTCAAATTGGGCTACTGTCATGGTTCCCTGCCTTAAACGATGGAATTCATCCCTCCGGGCCTCTTTAATAACTTGTGGAATGTACTGTTCATTGAATTATGCAAGGAAGTTTTCCCAAGTCCGTGCCACCCTGTCCTGTTCCCACTTTCTTTCTACAGATCTCCACCAGTCACGAGCCGCAGATTCTAAGCGAAAGACGGCAAGTGTAACCTTATATTCATCAGTGTATTGCAAAGCATTGAAAATATTTTCCAACTTTTCCATCCAATCTTCTGCCTTGGCATCACCTGAAAAGTCGGTGGATCAAAGCATAATAACCACTCGAAGACTCTGTCATTAGCCTCCCGTGTGGGTTCCTGTACGTTTCTGTGAGGTGCTGCTTGTTGTTGCATGAATATCAGTATTTGTTGTAAGGCTTGAGTAGTTAAGTTGTGTCCCGCAGTTGGGGGAGATGGTGGTGGCAGGTCTGGCGAAGCGTCCGGCTCCTTGGGGGGTTAGCGTCCCCTCTTGGCACGAGCACGGGTCTACCCTTCTACGACGTTCAACCATTCGTATCACAAAATGTTAGTTGCAATTCATAACATTAATGTATTCAATTAATGATCAAAATGTTTCACAAGTCATTATATGCCACTATTAATTATAATAACCAAGACATAAAATTAATACGAAGCAAGAAGTAACATCCATTAATATATAAAAATGAAGTTAGAATAAGTGGGAAAATCATACAACCGTACCATACAACAAGTGCTAAAAGAAATACAATCATCCGAATACATACATCAAGTACAACTAATCGCAAGAAATACAAGTCCTATCTACTTAGTAATCGTCTTTATCAAGATCATTTGTCATCATTGATTTTGATGATCTCTACGGGTTCCTATTCGCCATTCCTTGGGCTCATGTATAACATCCATAGGAGCCATATCCGGTTCTTCTTCGAGGTTCCTCTTCGGGTTCTTCTTCGGGGTTAGCTCCGGTTCCGTCTCGGGTTGTGGTTGTGCCGGGCGTTTGCCGATTGGCGGCTTCAAGGGCTTAGTCCATTTGAAATCTTTGCTTAGGTGAGGTCCTGAATGGTGTCAAATTGTTTGATTAGGGCTTCTTCGAGCGGTCGACTTTATCCCATAACATATAGGTCTCTGTCTCTATTTAAGCTTGCTATCGCTAGCACATCTCGTCCCCTGGCGCATCTTATCAATGCGTTCTTGTAGTACCCGGATCTGGTCCTCCCGGGCATGAATGGTTCTCTCGTGGTGTGAAGCCCCGATTTTTCGAACATATAATTGATTCTTATTGTCGTCATGTATTTGATCGACTATTTTACCGCGTCACTTTGACGGGTAATTATCATTAATATATATATATATATATATTGTATTTTATTTCATTCATTTATTACTTGTGATCATGATCTTTATTAATTCTATTTTGCATTTATGATCACTTGATTGATCATTATTACTAGTTTTTGTATTTATTAGTCGCCTTAGAATTTTAAGAGACTATTTATTTTAGAGACTTTTACCTTATAGAATTAAGATTTTGATTTAGATTAAGTGATCATGAGACTTATAAGTGATCAAGGAAATCACTAGTTATTTTGGAGATTGATATATTTCATCTATTATCATCACATTTGGGACAAAAAAATATATGGAATTACCACAATGTCCTTATAATGGACGGCCATGGTGATGATTTTGGAGTAAAAATATCATCCAACTCTTGTACACTTACACCTTATATTAGTCATCTTGTGTATAATTATACTATTAATTCAAACATTATACACATCATCTTATACTATAATTTTATATCATTAAAATCCCCAACATATTCCCACTCAAATTTAATTAATCCATTCAAATATCCCTTCACCAAACACCATACAAGTCTTGTTATACCCATACCTTGACTACATTCTTGTCTCCCATGCAAGTAACACAAACACAAGACTTGAATTTTTTTTTCCTCTCTCCTCTCACACATCACACGGCCATATGGCCATTTCCTACACCAAATTTTCACTTCATTTCACCAACTCATATTCTAAGTCTTGCAAAAATCCTCTCACATCTCTCTAAAAATCCTCCTACATCTCTCTACCTATTTTCTTCTTTTCTTCTTCTTCTTCTTCATACTTAACAAAAAAAAAAATTCAAGAACTCCTTCCCATTTTCTTCAAAAATTCAAAATCAACAACTCTCATAGGTAAGAAATTTCATTCCTCAATTCAACTTGATATCTTACTACTCATCACCTTACTCTTCTTAATTTAAGTTGAAATTTTGATTTTGAGGTACTTAGAAGACTACTTGAAGACATGCATGCATGGTGGTGAATTTAGAAGACTTGAAGAGTAATTAGTAGAGAAATTGGACTACAAGGTAAGAATTGGACACTAGAGCCCTTCTTTTTTTCTTCTTTCTATATTTTTTTCAAATTTTAACACCCCTTTTTCATTTTTGAGAAATAGGGGCTGACCTTAGGTGATTTTGGAGTTGAACCAAAATTTCCAAATTTGAAGTTTCAACTAGTTTCAATTCACCTACTACACAAGGTAAGTGTAGTAATTCCAATTTTCTCACTATCTTCTTCTCCCCTTAAATTTTAACCACATTCTTCTAACTCCTATATTTTTTGTTTTTATATTCCTTGACTTAGGGGCTGGCCTAACTCACTCCTTCATCGAGAGAGATTTATTTCATTTTTTCCCAACAAACCGAACTTTAAGGTGGGTGGAAAAATCCTTTCAACTCCTAGGTGTTTTAAATCATAAAAATACATGTAGTATTTTGCTATTGAGCATTTGAGATATATATTATGTATTGCATGCTATTTTCTTGTGTCAAGTTGGAAAATTTCTCAAGTGTTGCTCAAAATGCGATTTATCAAAAATTAGGACATACATGTACACTTTATTGTCATATTTGATAAATTCTTGTATGAGATGGTTATGTATGTGTATGACTCTTGAAATATATGTTATGTATGACATATAACCTGGAAAAGTCGAGCATAATTGATTAAAATTCGATTTTGGACTTAAAATACAAAAAAATGGAAAGTTGGTGGACTTAATTGCAAGAAAATAAAACTTAAAGGACCCCTCTGCAAATTTCGAATTTTGGGACTGTACTCAGGTTCAAAAATGACTTTTGGACATTTTAATAAAGTTTTCAGAGTTTTAAGATAAATAAAATCAACCTTTAAAAGCCCAAGGACTAGATTGTAAAATTTTGAAAGTTTAAGGGCTACTTTGCAAATTTTGAAACTGTACCAGACCTTAACTTTAAAATTTGAAATTTTTACTCTTAAGGTACTGGAAATGACATATTTTAAATATATTCCAAAAATCCAAGTGTTTAGGGCTTGGAAAGTAATTTTTCTATAATTGAGGGACTAAAGTGTAAAATACTAAACTTGAGGACCCAAATGAAATTTCCAGGACTTATGCAGATCATGCACCTGGAAATACTAACTTAACTATAACTTAATTATATTTTGGACCCAAGGTTCAAATTTCATAACAATTGACCCCTAAAAGCCTTAAAGGCAATTATTTCAAAATGGGACAAAAATGATATTTTCAAAAGTTAAAGGACCTACACTTATTTCTTTTAAAAACTGCTTTTGTCCCAATATCCTACTAACCTTAGTGATATTTTTCAACTGGAATCACATTAAAAGCCCTTCCGGTTTGTGAGTTCCGATTATTTTAAACTTAAGGTCTTAATTGGCAATTTTTACAAATTTGGGGCCAATGTGAGAATTTTATAAAAACTCGACCTCAAAACTTTAAAAACCTGAATCTCTGGATAATTTGGAGAATTTATGAACTGACCTCATAATTGTTCAAGGTTGGGATATTTATTTATTCAATTTTTAACCCCAAAGGTTTTGGTTTTTTACAAAACGGGGCTAAATGGTAAATTTTCTTTTATAAAGGACCTAACTCAAATTATTTTTCCTTTTTCTAAAATAGCCCTGGACCCTCTGACTCGGAGATTTAAATAAAGTATTTTATTTTCTCAAAAACCTTGACTTATCGGACCGATTCGACCGATTAATACCCGATCGCGGGCGACTTCCTCGTCTTGCGGTTTGAATCTATAACAGGACTTATGTTCCACCTAATCTTTCAAGATATTGAAGATTGCTTATCCTTCCGATAATCATCTTCATCCAAATAACTCCACCAACGCCATATTACTACTCGTGAATTTTCAAAATTTTTTCAATCGCTTCCCCTGAATCAATAATACTTGATTGCCTGGTTGTTGATCGTACATTTTGTATTTACTTTCCGCTCGAAGTCAACTTGGTGTGTCGAGCTCACGATCGGAATGGATACGTCGGGGATGGAACCGGCAACTGGCCGCTATTCCACTCTTAGGCCCCATCGCCCTAATCCCGCAACCGAGGGACGGAGTTTGTCCAAGGGAAGCGGGTCGTAGTACTTGAGGTATAATCATGATTATGACAAACCGAGCTTTGCTAGCTCCACTGTGGATTTTGTCTTTGCTATGGAGCGATAAGGTAGCTGGTCTTCGACCATCTTGCTCGGGAGTTACAAGGAAGAACGAAGGAATCGGCTTGCCTCGATCCACACGATTCTCGGGAGTTAATCGGACCCGTTTGTTTGGCGCTACAAATCCGCACGCAACCGCTACTTGTATTGCATAGGTTGGCGCTACAAACCGCAGAGACGCGAACCGCTACTTGTCTTGCATAGGATTGGTGTTACAAACCGCACGCAATCCTCCCGTTTGCTTGGACCATAGTGCCCGCTTGACCATGAATCGCATTTTCTTAATCGTATAAGTATATTACTTAAATCTATTTATCACGACGATTGTGGACCGTGTGTGAAATCATGCATCATCTCTCACGCGTTTTCATACAACTAAATTTCTCGCATTAACCATATATATATCGCCACACTTGCACACGATCACCCCAACCACCGAGATTTCTCGTCTCACTCCCTCCTCGTTTTCTAACCTTAGAAGAAGACTTTGTCGAAGAAAGCCGAACCGCTTGGATTGAATCGCGTGCTCGTCCGTTGGACTTACTTCCTATCGTTATCTATGTTTGCCGGGACTGTTTTCCTTTATTTTCTTGTTGTTGACTCTTTTATTTTCTTTGCATTCGGGATCGTAATTTAAGGGCGTAGAACCCTTTGACACTTAAGCCGGTGATAAAATGTGTACTTTATTTCCTAGTTCGGGTCGTAAGTTATTTGGTTGTTGGGATGTACTTGTAATCGTGATGTACTTGTAAGTTTTCCGCTTCTTTAGACCTTGTTTCATTTAAGATTGTTGCATCGTTTTTCTAGAATATTAGGTTCATTTCTATTTAAGTGATTGATCGCGTCGCGTCGCGTTTGGGGCGTGACACGTGGTCCCAAACTTCGTGAGACTAATGCGTTCTTCTCCTCCTGGCATTGTGCTACTAGACTCTCCACTCACGAGTGTGGTTACTCTCCAATTGTAGTGGGAGTTAACCCCGATTTAATTCTTTATGCCAAAGAGGCCGCCATCTCCTCAAAATAGTTTCTTTCAAAGATGCACTTCCCACACTATAGGCCATGTTGGGATCCATTCCAAAACACAACTAGGGTTTGTCAAACAAGTATAAGTGGAAAGATAGTGAAGGATAAGTATAACTAATCAAGAATCAACTAAGTTAAAACAACCATTAGTACGGTGTCTCCAATTATCATAAAATTCTTAACTTAGTCTAAACATTAGTGACACGATTCTAATGATTCATTATCAAACTTAATATCGAGGGTCTATGGTCCTTTTTAGATCCAATTCGAGCTTAGATTAGTCAATAGTGGTACTACCCAACACAGGCAGAGGGTCCTATCCTGGGTCAGCTCGGTGTAAGTTTTCATCTTACTAGCCGAGCTCGATACCACTAAATCATCACGTCCCAAATGGGACCAAAATGTGATCAATAACTTAAACAATAGATAAGCCAAATAAGTCGAGTCATTCATCAAAAGCAACCCAAACAGAGTTAATATCGCAACGAAAATTAAGTTACAGTCCAACAACACGAAATAGTAGTTCCAAAAGTACAACCAAAATACAAACATAACATTGTTCAAGGGTCCTACGCCCTTAGGTTACAAGCTTAAAATAAAAGAGTCCAACATAAAGGTTGAAGCAAAGGAAATCCTCAAAGTCGGGATGGGGCACGGATATGAATTACTCCGTGGTCTGATCTTCCTCGTCCACGTCATTAACGTATGGACTGTCACCATCTGGTCGTGTGAAAAGGCGGAGTGAGACAAAAAATCTCAGTGGATGGGTGTTCGTGTGTAAGTGTGGCTTATATAGATGTAGGAAAATAGTTATATGAAGAATGCATGGTTTATGATGCGTGCGCCACACACAATTCACAAGCAACGTGATATTCAAAATAATATAGTTTTATATAATTTGATGAAAGCGGGTTCGTGAACACTCGGCACCATGAATGGTATTCATGCGAGCAAGTAGTGGTTGCGTTTAATTTTAACGCCAACCTAAATAAGCAATATTGTCCGAGTAATTCCGGGAATCATGTGGATCGACATAACGATTCCTTCATTTTTCCTTGTAACTCCCGAGCAAGTTGGCACAATGCCCAATGGGGGTAATTAGGCCCGAATTATCATAATCATGATTATACCTCAAGTCTCACGACCCACTTCTCCCGTTGGACACTCCATCCTCTAAGGGTGGGATTAGGACAATAGGGTCGGTAAATGGAATAGCAACCGACCGCCCGGTTCCATTACTCCGATCGCTCCACTCCGATCGCGAGCTCGACACACCAAGTTGACTCAAGCAATTAGATTTACGATATAATAATATGTCAACAAGCGATCAAGTATAATATGCAATTTAAGTAAAATCGTACAAGTGTAAGTACGTGAAAGTTTTATACGCGAGTGTCTATCTCGTATTAACGGTGTAATTATATTAAATGAAGTTAATTATCGGAGGATAACTAATCTTCTATGGATTGAGTATATATTATGCGGGAGAGTTTTCCTCGTTGAAGCTTCAAATAGTTATAAGGTGAGGAAGTCGCCACGCGTAATGCGTAAAATTTGGTAAGGACTCCATTAAGGTACGGGAATTTTTAAGAAACTAAAATTTTATAATTAAATATATAAGTCAGTAAATTCCAGGGCTGTAACATGGAAAATGATTAATTTTAGGTCCTTGACAAAAGAAAATTTTATAAGTAGCCCCATTTTGTAAAAAAAAACTAGTATTTAACGGGTTTGAAATCGAATAAGTTTGATCTCGACCTCTGAAAAATGTAATGTATGTTCTTAAATTCTCCAAATTATCTAGAGAATCCACTTTTCAAAGATTTTGGGGTCGCGTTTTTGATAAATTTCATTTTGGTCCCCTTTTTGTCAAAATTGCCATTTTTGGCCCCGAATTTAAAATATTTGGATCTCACAAACCGTACGGGATTTTGATGTGATTCCAATTTTAAAATATCTCTTATAATAGAGGATTCTTGGGACGAAAGCAGGTTTAAAAATGTATTACTTTAAGTCTCTTAACTTTTGAAAATTCCATTGGTAGTCCAATTTTTGAGTTTTTGCCCTTAAGGCTTATTTGGGGTTTATCTGTTATGAAATTTGAACCATGGGTTCAAAATATTATAAAATAAAGATTAAGTAATGTTTCCAGATACATGGGTTGTGTTAATCCTGGAAATTTCGTTTTCGCCCTTGAGTTTGGTATTTTACACTTTAGTCCTCAAAATTTCAAAATTGGTTTTCTTTACTCAAAGCACTTTGATCTTTTTTGTTATTTACTCAAAATATGAGTTTTCCAGTTATTACAAGTTCAAAATTTCGAATTTTACTAAGGGGTTCTTATACAGTTTTGAAAATCTCATTTTTAGCCCTTAAACTTTCAAAAATTCCACAATTAAGTCCTTAGGCTTTCAAAGGTTGGTTTTTATTATCTCAAAATCTTTAAAAATTCATTATTATATTAAAATGTCATATTTTAAAATTAGCACAGTCCCAATTTCGAAAATTTACAGAGACATCCAATTTTTGCATATTAGTCCTCCAATTTTGTATTTTAGTCCTCCAATTTTGCTAATTTTTGCAAATAAGGTCCAATAATGTATTTTTCATTTATATTCGAAATTTACGAAATATAAATCAAATAAAACATGGAATTTCAAGTACATAGGCATGCATTAACATAATATTTAAGAATTCATCAAGTAATTCATAGATGTGTACATGCAGGCACATATTTTTGCAAAATTGAAACTTTAAGCATAATTTTGTGAAATTGTTGGACATATCAACTTGAAATAAACATGCAATACATATTTCCGTATATCATACTAATTTCAAAGTACTACATGCAAATTTTTCAAAATCACTTGAATTTTTATAAAGTATTTTCCACCCACCTTTAGTAGTTTTGATTGGTGAGTCTAGAAATGACACATACTACCTATCTCTTGGAATTTTTCGACTTTCACCTTAAGGAAGACCCTAAGTGTCAATTGTTTAAGAATTTGGAGTTATAATTTGAAGGAATTGAGATAAGAAGGAAGACATTAGAGTAACGATCAAGAAATCTACACTTACCTTGTGTAGTTTTTGCAAATGAGCCTAAAATGGAGTGTTTTCTAGCAACCTCAACATCTTTTATCCAATCTCCCAAGGTCAGCCCCTAACTTCACACTAAAACCATTTTTGGTGTTAAAAATTTGAAATCAAAATAGGAAAAAGGAAGAAGATGCTAATAAACCTCAATTTTTACCTTGTTGTCTTTTTTCTAGAAATGGCTTGAAAGTCATTTTCAAGCTATTTGCTAATCGTGAAGCCCCAATTTTTCCGAAGCTATTAGTTGAACCTTATTGTTGTTTAAGCTTTTGATCGACTATTTTACGCGTCATTTTGACGGGTAATTATTAATAATATATACATTTTGTATTTTTTTTCATTTTATTTAATTACTTGTGATCATGATCATCATTAATTCTATTCCTCATTTATGATCACTTGATTGATCATTATTACTATTTTTGTATTTATTAGTCACCTTAGAATTTTAAGAGACTATTTATTTTGGAGACTTTTACCTTATAGAATTAAGACTTTAATTTAGTTTAAGTGATCATGAGACTTACAAGTGATCAAGGGAATCACTAATTATTTTGGAGATTGATATATTTCATCTATTATCATCAAAATTGGGACAAAAAAATATATATGGAATTACCATTCTACCCTCATAGTGGATTTGCCATGATGGATATTTTGGGATAAAAATATCATCCAACTCTTGTACACACACACACCATATATTAGTCATCTTGTGTATAATTATATCATTAATTCAAACATTATACACATCATCTTATACACCAATTCTTTATTACTATTTTCCCAACTTATTCCCACTTAACCAACATTCTTCTTATTCCTCTCAAAATCAAATTGACCCACACTTTGACTTGCATTTTTGTCTCCATGCAAGAGACAAATTACAAGACACAATTTGATCAAAATTTCCTCTCCCTCTCTCTCATACTACACGGCCATTATGGCATTTTTTCATCAAATTTTCATTTCATTTCTCATCAACACATTCTAATACTCAAAGCCTTCTCCTCCTTCTCTCTAAAAACTCCCAACATCTCTCTACTCTTCTTCTTACTTTCTTCTTCCATACTTAGAAAAATTTTCAACATTTTCCTCCCTATCCTTCATAAAAATCGAACCACTATACTAAAAGGTAAGAAATTTTAGCTTCAATCCATTTTTGGATATCACATTGTTCATCTCTTCCACCTTTTTAACTTAAGTTTAAATTTGGTTTTGGAGGTACATTTAGAAGACTTTGAAGGTTAGAGCTTGACAATATTTTGAAGAAGGACCTCAAGCTTGAAGAAGAAAATAGTAGAGAAAATTTGACTACAAGGTAAGAATTGTGTACTAGACCCCTTCTTTCCTACTCTTCCTATTTTTTTCAAATTTTAACACCCCTTTTTCATTTTTGAGAAATAGGGGCTGACCTTAGGAGATTTTTGGAGTTGAGCCAAATTTCCAATTTTTGAGCTTCAACTAGTCTCCAAATATCTACTACACAAGGTAAAGTGTAGTCCTTTTCATTTCCTTATTTCCTTCTTTTCTCCTTAATTTTTCTCTCATTTTTCTAACTCCAAATTTTGATATTTTCTTGACTTAGGGGCTGACCTAAGAAGCCTCATCCAAAAAAATTGTGAAATTATCCTTTTATTTCACAATTTCCAAAATTAAGGTGGGTGGAAAATTATTTTTCCAACTTTTAGGTGTTTTATTAAAATGCATGTAGAAAATTTGATCATGAGCCTTGAGATATATATAATCTATGTATTGCATGTCAATTTTATATATCAAATCATAAAAATTCTCAAGAGTTGCTTAAAATTACTATTTATTGAATTTTAGGTGCATGCATGTACACTTTAATGCTTTAATTGATGAATTCTTGTATGTATTGGACATGCATGTGTATGATCTTTAAAATCTATGTTTTGGATGACTTATAACCTGGAAAAGTCGAGCATAATTGATTAAATTTCAATTTTGGACTTAATAATGCAAAAATGGAAAGTTGGTGGACTAAATTGCAAGAAAATAAAAGTTAAAGGACCCCTCTGCAAAATTCGAAATTTGGGACTGTACTCAGGTTCAAAAATGATTTTTGGACATTTTAATAATGTTTTAAGAGTTTTAAGATAAATAAAATCAACCTTTAAAAGCCCAAGGACTAGATTGTAAAATTTTGAAAGTTTAAGGGCTACTTTGCAATTTTTAAAACTGTACCAGACCTAAACTTTATAAATTGAAAATTTTACTTTTAAGTTACTGGGAATCCCATATTTTAAAATTATTCCAAAAATCCAAGTGGTTAGGGCTTGGAAAACAATTTTACTAAAATTGAGGGACTAATGTGAAAAATATTAAACTTGAGGACCCAAATGAAATTTCCAGGACTTATGCAGCCCATGCACCTGGAAATACTAACTTAACTATAACTTAATTGTATTTTGGACCCAAGGTTCAAATTTCATAATAATTGGACCCTAAAAGCCTTAAAGGCAATTATTTTAAAATGGGACAAAAATGATATTTTCAAAAGTTAAAGGACCTACACATATTGTTTTTAAAAACTGCTTTTGTCCCAATATCCTACTAACCTTAGTGACATTTTCCAACTGGAACCACATTAAAATCCCTTCCGGTTTGTGGGTTCGAATTTTTAAAACTTAAGGTCCGAATTGGCAATTTTTACAAATTTGGGGCCAATGTGAGATTTTTACAAAAACTCGACCCCAAAGCTTTAAAAATCTGAATCTCTGGAAAATTTGGAGAATTTAGGAACTGACCTCATAATTTTCAAGGTCGGGATATTTAATTATTCAATTTTAACCCCAAAAGTGTTAGTTTTTACAAAACGGGGCTAAATTACAATTTTCCTTTTATAAAGGACCTCACTCAAATTATTTTCTCTTTTACTAAAATCGCCCTGGACTCTCTGACTTGGAGATTTAATTTAAGTATTTTACTTTTCCAAAAACCCGACTTATCGGATCAATTTGACCGATTAATACCCGGTCGGAGCGACTTCCCGCCTTGCGATTTTGAATCTATGACGGGACTTATGTTCCACCTAATCTTTTCAGATATCGAAGGTTGCTTATCCTTCCGATAATCATCTTCATCCAAATACTCCACCAACGCCATAATTGCCACTCGCGTTTTTCAAAAATTGCTCCTAAACGCTTCCCAATCAATAATACTCGATTGCTGGTTGATCGCCTGTAATTGTAATTACTTTCTGCGCTCGAGTCAACTTGGTGTGTCGAGCTCACGCCGGAATGGATACGTCGGGGATGGAACCGCAGGCAGCTCGATCGCTATTCCACTCTTCGGCCCCATCGCCCTAATCCCCAACCGAGGGACGGAGTTTGTCCAAGGGAAGCGGGTCGTAATCGAGGTATAATCATGATGATGACAGATCCGAGCCTCGCCAGCTCTCATCGGGATTTTGTCTTTGCCTACGGAGCGATAAGGTGCCGGTCTTGGACCATACCGATCGGGAGTTACAAGGAAGAACGAAGGAATCGTTGTCGATCCACACGATTCCGGAGTTATCGCCCCGCTTTGGTTGGCGTTACATTCCCCCGCACGCAACCGCTACTGTTTTGCATTGGTTGGCGCCAAGTCCGACGCAACCATTAATTGCCTTGCATAGATTGGCGTTACACTTCCGCACGCAATCCTACTTGTCTTTGATCGTATCACATAGTGCCTGTGTGACCATGAATCGTATTTTCTTAAATCGTATAAATATATTATTTAAATAATTTATCACGACGCTTGTGAATCGTGTGTGGAACCATGCATCATACTCACGCGTTTTTGTGATAATCGCTTTCTCACATTAACTATATTACGCCACACTCGCATTACCGATCACCCCATCCATCGAGATTTTTGTCTCATCCCACTGTTTTCTAACCTTAGATGAGGATTTATTTGGGGATCCGAACCGCTCGGATTGAGACCTTGTACTACGCTTGTTGGATTTCATCGCATCTTGTTGTTGATCGGACTCTTTTCTTATTATGTTGTTGTTGGACTTTTGTATCCTAATCAATTCGGGTTTGTAATTGAGGGGCGTATGACCCCTTGACGTTAAGTTACTACCTTGTTGAATTTCGGATTGTAATTTGGTGATGGGTTGTAGACTTTAAGTGATAACTTGTATCTGTTATTCATTTCCGCTGCTATTTAGACTCTGCTTTATTGGGTTCTCATTGGTATTGTCTGGAATGTTAGTCCATTTGTATTTAAGTTGTGAATCGTTCGTCGCGTCCCGTTTGGGGCGTGACAAAGAAGAGTGGTATCGAGCTCGGCTAGTAAGATGGAAACTTACACCGAAGCCGACCCAGGATAGGACCTCGGTCCGTGTTTTGGGTAGTACCGCGACTTGACTAATTAAGTGTGAAATCGATTTCAAATTGGCATATAACCGTCTTATTGATATTTGAACTAAGTTAGAATGCATACTTTGAGATTCATAATCATACTTGTCTTGACTTAGTTGATTTTGACTGATTTCCCTTACTCGCTCTTCCTTATTCTTTCTTATCCTTCCTCTACCTTTGATCGATCCGCCTTAGTTTGTTTTATCGGGATGGAGCCGACGCCGCCTACGTGGTGGGATGTATTCCATGCCCGGCCGAGCGGGAATATTACCGGCACCGATGATTCATTGGCACCGGAAAGCGAACGCATACGACCATCCAGCCAAGAGCGCTAACGCAATGAGACGACTCGGCCGCTTGGCGATAAGCCAAGATGAGAAGAACGAATCGACCATTTGTCATCAAGGACCGCGATAACACCATAAGAGCGGGAGGACCAAATACAAAGTATCCAGAGCGCTGGATAACATGCGGAGAAAATGAAGAGGACGGCGACGGTCGCTTAAATGGGAGATTGATGCCCGTCTATCCCGAAGATCGCGATCGCTTGAGGAGACCTCATCAAGCGGATGATCGTATTGAGGACCTTACACAGTGCCCTAACTCGAGAGAGGACGCCGCACCAGAGGTCTTTAACAGCCTAATGCTCGGCCATTGCCACCGCCCGAGGTGGAACTCCGCACTGATCCCGAGGAGGATCCCGAGGAGGATCCAATCGACATTGGAGAGCCGGAGGTCGCTGCTCCACTCGATGAGGCACGGGGCTTTGAGCAGTGGTTGGACTTTGTGGATTGGCCCGAGGTCGAGGCGCGCCAACCCGACCGGCCCGATCATGACATATACCGCGAGCGATGATGATGGCGATCTCACCGATTAGCTAGCATTGTCGTTGTACTTTTGTTGTTGTAGTCTGCGTAGTCCAGTGTTGTACCTTACATTATTGTACTAGATCCGGATGTATTTTGATTCCATGTATCGACTTAGTATTCTCACGATGTACTTTGGGTGTATTCAATTTTATATTAATGGATATACCTTTTACTATTTATTCAGGTGTCTTGTGTTGATGTTACTATCCCTGCGATATCTTTTACTTTACGCGAATAACTATTGTATTCACTTACTCGCATCGCAACTAACGCCCAAGATGAGAATGGCGTAACATCGAGACGTGGGAGACCTCGTCGCGTTCCACGAGGAGACGACGATGTACCCAGGGACCGGGTACCTCTCCGAATTACCACCACCTCCTCCACCGTAGGAGACAATCGACCACGCAAGCATTACAAGAAATACATCGGTGTTTATGAGGCAACAGTGCGAGCCTCAACCCCGTGCTCCCGAACCCGCCCCGAGAGGCAAACGATCGCACATTGGAGCGATTCTGCGGTTCGACCCACCAACCTTCTGGGGAGAGCGGACGATGTGAAAGCGGAAGAATGGATAGAGAAGTTGGAAAATATCTTCAATGCTCTTCAATACTCCGACGAGCAGAGAGTCACACTAGTCCGTATTTAAATGCTGGAATCACCGCCAGAGATCGGTGGAGGGCGGTTGAAAGGAGATGGGAACACGGGGACCGAGTAATCGGATCATGGGGAAAT
Source organism: Rehmannia glutinosa (assembly GCA_016081115.2). Lineage (NCBI taxonomy): Eukaryota > Viridiplantae > Streptophyta > Magnoliopsida > Lamiales > Orobanchaceae > Rehmannia > Rehmannia glutinosa. The sequence continues at coordinate 27,208,619 of CM071925.1, forward strand.
TTCTTGGCTGAGTTCAATGAACAAGATATTCCCAGTGTCGTGAAGGAAGCACGCCGGATGAATTCCATAGACTAAGGCAAGGGAACTGATTGTGGCTCGATGAGTCAATTTCACCGATTGTCCAAGTATGCTCCTGGGGGACAATCGATCAAGAGGATAAGCTTTACAAGTTCACTCGAGGATTGAAACGGAACTTAAACAGCTTGTTGTTGCGTTGAATCGGCAACCTACTCGGCAGCATGTAAAGGCACTCTTCTCCGCATTGAGTCGGATCAACCGTATTGGATGTATTCAGCAGAGTAGGCCATCGAACAGATTTTAAGAGGCACTGTGGGACAGCCCATCTAAACCGCTGCTAAGTTTGAAGGGACCGTTTGTGATGCATAAAGGAAAGAGACCAAGATACAAGGAAAGCTGGTCAGGAATGCATGCATTGCCGTAAACCGGGACATATCGCCGATAAATCGGCAAGCTGGCGTAAACAAGGAAGGTGTTTGCGTTGTGGTAGTAATCAAGCACATTTTGCACCGCAAGATTGCCCAAGTACAATGACCGATCCAAACCAACGCAACCATAGACGCCGCCGGAACGGCCAGGGTAATCGGGCAAGGATGCCCGCCGAGCATTTGCACTAGCGGACAAGAGGCTCGGAGGCAACAAACGTGGTGGAAGGTACGCTTCTCAGTATCTAACCACTACGCTAAAATATTGTTCGACCCTGGATCAACGATTCATTTGTTGCACCGCATTTTGTACACAAACCGCATGCATGCATGGAACATATGCCTATATGCTTAGAAGTGTCAACTCCTATGGGTGCGAGTTAGATAAATGATATTATCTATAATGCATGGGTTAAGATTGCCGAGATAAACTTTCCGCCGATTTGATCTTATTACCTATATGTCAGAATACGACGTAATATTGGGAATGAACGGTTATCGCACACCATGCACAAATGGACCGCCATAACAAGTCCATTAAGCTATGTGAACCCGGAAAACCCGAAGTGGAGATTTCGGGAAGGGCACGAGTTAAGATTGCCCCAATCATTTCAGCAATGAAAGCGAAGAAGGGCGATCACTCGAGGGGCTCGGGGGTATTTGGCGTTTGTAATTAACAAACCCAAGGTTGAGATACAAATCAACCAAGTACCTATAGTATCAAAGAGCATATACGGACGTATTTCCACAAGAACTCACCTTTGTCCCTCCGGATAGGGAAGTCGAAGTTCACCATCGAGGTGTTGCCGGGATCGCCCCGATTGCCGTAACACCGTATAGAATGGCTCCTCTTGAGTTACAAGAGTTGAAAACGCAATTACAAAAAGCGATGGATGTGGGATTTATCCACCGAGTACGCCTCCGTGGGGAGCACTGTCTTTGTTCGTCAAAAAGAAGGATGGCACATTAAGACTATGTATAGATTATTGTGGACTTAATAGTGTGACCATCAAGAACAAATATCCCCTCCCGAGGATAGACGAACTATTTGATCAACTTCAAGGAGCAATGGTGTACTCGAAGTTTGATTTACAACAAGGATATTACCAACTGAAAATCCGCTGAAGGAGACATTCCCAAATCGCATTCCAAACCCGATATGGACACTACGAGTTTGTAGTAATGCCTTCGGTCCGATTTAATGCACCAACAACATTTATGGACTGATGCATCGAGTCTTCCAACCTTATTTGGATCAATTCGTAGTGATATTCATTGATGACATACTTGTATGCTCTAAGTCTAGAGAAGAGCACGAACGTCACCGAAAATCATTTTAGAGACACTACGAGCATAAGTTCGTATGCTAAATTCAGCAAGTGCGAATTTTGGCTTAGTGAAGTCGCATTCTTGGGACATATAGTATCCGCTTTGGGATTGCGGTAGATCCTTCAAGGTACAGACGGTGGTTGAATGGAAACAACCCGAGTGCAGAATGTAAATCGAAGTTTCTAGGACTATTTGGATATTATCGAAGATTTATCCAGGACTTCTCTAAGATAGCCGGACCACTCACTCGACTAACCAGGAAGCAAGTCAAGTTTGAGTGGAACGACAAGTGCGAGACGAGTTTCCAAGAGTCAAGAAACGACTTACTACGGCTCGGTCTTAGCCCTTCCAAAGGGAAAGTAAAACTTTGTCGTCTACAAAGTGATGCATCAAAAGAAGGACTAGGAGCGTGACTCATGCGGGAAGGAAAGGTTATCGCTTATGCATCACGAAAGCTCAAGCCGTATGAGGCCAATTACCCAACGCATGACTGGAATTGGCGATAGTTTTCGCGTTGAAGAAATGGAGATACTATCTCTACGGAGCAACATTCACGGTTTTCATGGATCATAAGAGCTTGAAGTATCTATTCTCCCGAAAGATCTCAACCTCGAGGCAAGAGAGATGGATGGAGTTGATTGAGGACTATCACTTTGATATTCAATACCATCCCGGAAAAGCTAACGTCGTAGCGACGCTCAAGCGTAAAGGCGAGCTTAGCGGACTTATGATTCGAGAGTGGGAATCATTAAAGGAGCCGAGCAATTGGAATCGACGAGAACCAATACTCGATTTCATGTGCTAACATTTGATTACACCCAATCTACCGAGTGAGATCAAAGAAGCACAAAAAAAGATACATATCTTCAAAAGCGAAGGAGAAGATACTTAAAGGAGAAAGATCGGAATTCTCGATACACGAAGATGGAGTTATCAGGTTCGGAATCGAGTGTGTGTACCAAATGACGAAACAGATTAGGAATAAAATCCTAGCAGAGGCACACCGCTCGAGATACACTATACATCCCTGGAGGAAACAAGATGTATAAGGATTTGAAACGGAGTTATTGGTGGGTAAACATGAAGAACTGCAGCGAGTTCGTTGGGAGATGTTTGACTTGTCAACGAGTAAAAGCAGAACACCAACGACCATATCCGGTTTACTACAACCGTTAAGAATTCCCGAGTGGAAATGGGAACATATAACGATGGACTTTGTGACGGATCTACCAAGGACCGGAGGAGGCCATGATGCTATCCGGGTAGTGGTAGACCGACTCACGAAATCGCACACTTTTTACCCATCAAGAAAACCGATAGCTTGCGTAAACTTGTGATTTATATCCGAGAAATCATTTGACCGCATGGAGTACCAATCGATATAGTATCCGACAGAGACCGAGGTTTGTCTCCGATTTTGGAAGTGCTTACACGAGGAATTAGGTACCTCACTAAGTTTCAAAGACAAAGAAGACATCCACAAACCGATGGACATCCCGAGAGAACAATTCAAACCTTGAAGATATGTTGCGAGCCCCGCACTTGGATTTTCAAGGAAGTTGGGATTCGCACTTACCATTAGCCGAATTCGCCTACAATAACAATTATCAGGCCACGATTGGGATGGCACCTACGAGGCATTGTATGGGCGAAAATGTAGATCCCCACTACACCGGGAGATTGATGACCAATGGACTCGAAGAAAGAGAAACGAAAGTCGCCGATTCCAAAGGTCGACTTAGTTCTGGGGAGAGGCCATGGAGAAGGTCAAGCTGATTAAGGAGCGGATTCGCACAGCTCGGAGAGCCGCCAAAAGAGTTACGCGGACAAGAGAAGAAAGGATTTGGAATTTGAAGTCGGTGATGAAGTATTTCTCGAGACTCTCACCACGGAAAGGATCGACTAATCCAGAAGAAAAGAGGCAAGTTGAGTCCGAGATATGTTGGACCTTACAAGATTTCTGAGAGGATCGGCAAGTTAGCCCTCTGACTCGAGTTACCAAAGCACCATACGCAGGAATGCACGATGTATTTCACGTTCGAGGCTGAAGAAGTATCAACCGGATCCCGAGCATATCATCACTCGAGATACTCCTCCTCTAATGGAAAGTCTATCCTACACCGAGAGGCCAATCGGATCATCGATCGCCAGACACGACAGATTGCGTAAGAGAGAAATTCCGATGGTTAAAGTGGTGTGGTGAGAACCACAACGGGATGAAGACGCAACGTGGGAAATGGAAGATGACATAAGGAATCAATATCCGAGAACTATTCTAAAGAGAATTTGGGGACCAAATTCTTTTAAGGAGGGAGGATGTGAAGCCCCGATTTTTCGAAGCTATTAGTTGAACCTTATTGTTGTTTAAGCTTTTGATCGACTATTTTACGCGTCATTTTTGGGTAATTATTAATAATATATACATTTTGTATTTTATTTCATTTTATTTAATTACTTGTGATCATGATCATCATTAATTCTATTCCTCATTTATGATCACTTGATTGATCATTATTACTATTTTTGTATTTATTAGTCACCTTAGAATTTTAAGAGACTATTTATTTTGGAGACTTTTACCTTATAGAATTAAGACTTTAATTTAGTTTAAGTGATCATGAGACTTACAAGTGATCAAGGGAATCACTAATTATTTTGGAGATTGATATATTTCATCTATTATCATCAAAATTGGGACAAAAAAAAATATATGGAATTACCATTCTACCCTCATAGTGACGGCCATGATGGATATTTTGGGATAAAAATATCATCCAACTCTTGTACACACACACACCATATATTAGTCATCTTGTGTATAATTATATCATTAATTCAAACATTATACACATCATCTTATACACCAATTCTTTATTACTATTTTCCCCAACTTATTCCCACTTAACCAACATTCTTCTTATTCCTCTCAAAATCAAATTGACCCACACTTTGACTTGCATTTTTTGTCTCCATGCAAGAGACAAATTACAAGACACAATTTGATCAAAATTTCCTCTCCCTCTCTCTCATACTACACGGCCATTATGGCATTTTTTCATCAAATTTTCATTTCATTTCTCATCAACACATTCTAATACTCAAAGCCTTCTCCTCCTTCTCTCTAAAAACTCCCAACATCTCTCTACTCTTCTTCTTACTTTCTTCTTCCATACTTAGAAAAATTTTCAACATCTTCCTCCCTATCCTTCATAAAAATCGAACCACTATACTAAAAGGTAAGAAATTTTAGCTTCAATCCATTTTGGATATCACATTGTTCATCTCTTCCACCTTTTTAACTTAAGTTTAAATTTGGTTTTGGAGGTACATTTAGAAGACTTTGAAGGTTAGAGCTTGACAATATTTTGAAGAAGGACCTCAAGCTTGAAGAAGAAAATAGTAGAGAAAATTTGACTACAAGGTAAGAATTGTGTACTAGACCCCTTCTTTCCTACTCTTCCTAATTTTTTCAAATTTTAACACCCCTTTTTCATTTTTGAGAAATAGGGGCTGACCTTAGAGATTTTTGGAGTTGAGCCAAATTTCCAATTTTGAGCTTCAACTAGTCTCCAAATATCTACTACACAAGGTAAAGTGTAGTCCTTTTCATTTCCTTATTTCCTTCTTTTCTCCTTAATTTTTCTCTCATTTTTCTAACTCCAAATTTTGATATTTTCTTGACTTAGGGCTGACCTAGAAGCCTCATCCAAAAAATTGTGAAATTATCCTTTTATTTCACAATTTCCAAAATTAAGGTGGGTGGAAAATTATTTTTCCAACTTTTAGGTGTTTTATTAAAATGCATGTAGAAAATTTGATCATGAGCCTTGAGATATATATAATCTATGTATTGCATGTCAATTTTATATATCAAATCATAAAAATTCTCAAGAGTTGCTTAAAATTACTATTTATTGAATTTTAGGTGCATGCATGTACACTTTAATGCTTTAATTGATGAATTCTTGTATGTATTGGACATGCATGTGTATGATCTTTAAAATCTATGTTTTGGATGACTTATAACCTGGAAAAGTCGAGCATAATTGATTAAATTTCAATTTTGGACTTAATAATGCAAAAATGGAAAGTTGGTGGACTAAATTGCAAGAAAATAAAAGTTAAAGGACCCCTCTGCAAAATTCGAAATTTGGGACTGTACTCAGGTTCAAAAATGATTTTTGGACATTTTAATAATGTTTTAAGAGTTTTAAGATAAATAAAATCAACCTTTAAAAGCCCAAGGACTAGATTGTAAAATTTTGAAAGTTTAAGGGCTACTTTGCAATTTTTAAAACTGTACCAGACCTAAACTTTATAAATTGAAAATTTACTTTTAAGTTACTGGGTCCCATATTTTAAAATTATTCCAAAAATCCAAGTGGTTAGGGCTTGGAAAACAATTTTACTAAAATTGAAGGACTAATGTGAAAAATATTAAACTTGAGGACCCAAATGAAATTTCCAGGACTTATGCAGCCCATGCACCTGGAAATACTAACTTAACTATAACTTAATTGTATTTTGGACCCAAGGTTCAAATTTCATAATAATTGGACCCCTAAAAGCCTTAAAGGCAATTATTTTAAAATGGGACAAAAATGATATTTTCAAAAGTTAAAGGACCTACACATATTGTTTTTAAAAACTGCTTTTGTCCCAATATCCTACTAACCTTAGTGACATTTTTCAACTGGAACCACATTAAAATCCCTTCCGGTTTGTGGGTTCCGAATTTTTAAAACTTAAGGTCCGAATTGGCAATTTTTACAAATTTGGGGCCAATGTGAGATTTTTACAAAAACTCGACCCCAAAGCTTTAAAAATCTGAATCTCTGGAAAATTTGGAGAATTTAGGAACTGACCTCATAATTTTCAAGGTCGGGATATTTAATTATTCAATTTTAACCCCAAAAGTGTTAGTTTTTACAAAACGGGGCTAAATTACAATTTTCCTTTTATAAAGGACCTCACTCAAATTATTTTCTCTTTTACTAAAATCGCCCTGGACTCTCTGACTTGGAGATTTAATTTAAGTATTTTACTTTTCCAAAAACCCCGACTTATCGGATCAATTTGACCGATTAATACCCGATCGCGGAGCGACTTCCCGCCTGCGATTTTGAATCTATGACAGGACTTATGTTCCACCTAATCTTTTGAGATATCGAAGGTTGCTTATCCTTCCGATAATCATCTTCATCCAAATACTCCACCAACGCCATAATTGCCACTCGCGTTTTTCAAAAATTGCTCCTAAATCGCTTTCCCGAATCAATAATACTCGATTGTTGGTTATTTTGCTGTAATTGTAATTACTTTCTGCGAGTCAACTTGGTGTGTCGAGCTCACGACTCGGAATGGATACGCGTGGGGATGGAATGGGCAGCTCGACTCATTTGCTATTCCACTCTTCCGCCCCATCGCCCTAATCCCCAATCGAGGGACGGAGTTTGTCCAAGGGAAGCGGGTCGTAGTAATCGAGGTATAATCATGATTATGACAGATCAAGCCTCGCCGGCTCTCGATCAGGATTTTGTCTTTGCCTACGGAGCGATAAGGTGCCGGTCTTGGACCATACTTGAATGGGGAGTTACAAGGAAGAACGAAGGAATCGTTTCATCCCGATCCACACGATTCCGGAGTTATCGTCCCGTTTGGTTGGCGTTACATTCCCGTCACGCAACCGCTACTGTTTTGCATTGGTTAGCGCTTACAAGTCCGTGACGCAACCATTAATTGCTTGCATAGGATTGGCGTTACACTTCCGTGTACGCAATCCTACTTGTCTCGATTGTATCACATAGTGCCTGTGTGACCATGAACTGTTTTCTTAAATCGTATAAATATATTATTTAAATAATTTATCACGACGCTTGAATCGTGTGTGGAACCATGCATCATACTCACGCGTTTTTCGATAATCGCTTTCTCACATTAACTATATTACGCCACACGCATTACCGATCACCCCATCCACCGAGATTTTTGTCTCATCCCCCCTCGTTTTCTAACCTTAGATGAGGATTTTTGGGGATCTTGAACCGCTCCCGGATTGAGACCTTGTACTACGCTTGTTGGATTTCTTGCATCTTGTTGTTGATCGGACTCTTTTCTTATTATGTTGTTGTTGGACTTTTGTATCCTAATCAATTCGGTTTGTAATTGAGGGGCGTATGACCCCTTGACGTTAAGTTACTACCTTGTTGAATTTCGGATTGTAATTTGGTGATGGGTTGTAGACTTTAAGTGATAACTTGTATCGTTATTCATTTCATTTTGCTATTTAGACTCTGCTTTATTGGGTTCTCATTGGTATTGTCTGGAATGTTAGTCCATTTGTATTTAAGTTGTGAATCGTTCGTCGCGTCCCGTTTGGGGCGTGACACTAACTCTTATCTCCTTTATGTACTTCAAGATGAGAGCCTCTAAGTGTACCTCAAAATAGAAAAAAATCATCAAATCAAGTAAAGGAATGAGATAGGCTTGAAGGTTTTAAGAAATGGATTGAAGATGAAAGAAGAAATTTCTTACCTTACTTGCAAATGTGGTTGAATTTGGGGGTGTAGGGAGAGTTAGGAGATTATGACAGTAGATGAAGGATGAATTGAATGAAATGAACTAGTACTCCTAGGAGCTAATGGCCGAAAATGATGAGGGGAGAGGAGGTGATTTTGTGTTGTCTTGCTTTGGGTTGGTTGGATGGGAGACAAGTAAGTTGGTCAAGGTATGGGTTGAATTGGAGGGTGGGGTGTTGAGGGTATTGAGGGGAATGTTTGGGTAGTGGAAATTTGTGGGAGTTTGTAGGATGAATATAAAAATTGTGTAGGATTTTTTGCTATTGGTTTTGTGTAATGTGTATGTGTGTAAGAATGGAGATGAATTTCTATACCCAAATCTTGTATATGGCCATCCACTATAAGTCAATATATGGTTTCCACATATTTTATTTTTGTCCCAAAAATGATGATAATTGGTGTAAAATATCAATTCCCAAAATTAATAGTGATTCCCACAATCACTTATTAGTCTCATAATCACTTATTCTAAATCAAATTCTTATTTATATCGGATATAAATTACTTAGTGAAATTGGTCTTCTAAAATTCTAAAGTGTCTAATAACGACTCAAGTAGTAGCAAAAATGATCAATTAAGTCATCAATAAACATAGAATTCAAAACTAAAATAAAATGACCAATAATTAAACAAGTAGTTGATCAAATAAAAAAATGATATATGGCGTGAAAATATTATTAACAGTGATCCATCAAAAATGACGCATTAAAAGTAGTCGCGAAAAATACATAGTCGTCTAATGATGTCGGTAACATGCTCGTACAAGATTGAAAATCCAGGGGCTTCACATACAATATCACTTTAATTAGCTTTAGTGACATTTTTTCTAAGTGTTAATTAAGTACTCATCTATTGTAACAGTTTAAAAAATAATTATAAAATGTTACACATCAGTCTAATGTAGCACTTTTTTTGTCAAAATATAACACTTTTTGTTTTGGAAAAATGTAACACTTTTTTATAACACTTTCTCGCACTTTTCATGGCATTTAACAAGTGATTTTTGCTCCCAATAAGTATCAAACCCATGACCTATGCTATTTGGAAATGGGAATTTGCCACTGGGCTAAGTTGATTCTTATTGCAATTTTTGTTTTGATTTTTATATATACACACATATATATATGATTATATATATACATTAAAAATTATATTATATACTAGATGTATTAAAATTATATTATACACTATGAATATAAATTTATATAATATATTATATATTATAAATTATATTTTATATTAGGAATTATATTATATACTAAAGAACATAATAAAATAATAAACAAAAATATCAAATAAATTTATCAACGAATTGATTTTTCATTAGTAAAAATAAATGAAGTATAGAAATAAAAAAATTAATATACCTTTAAACAATCCATATGTAATTAATGACACCAATTTTTGTTAATTGGTCATTTTTTTTTAAAAAAGGTTGCCGATGAAATTAGTTCCATTGTTAAAATTAAAAATATTAAATAAAAATAATTAATTTACCTAAGGATTTTTTTCGTGGATATTACGACGGAATTAATTGCATTGAAAATGTTTTTTTAAAAAAATCTAAAGGACAAATAAAATCCTTTGATAATACCTACACATGTTTTCCATAGATAAAATCCGTTTGTATTCTATAAGTTTCTTGTAATGTCATATAACATTTAGCAATTGATTATGTATCACTTATATATATATATACTCCATATAATAGAACTAATAGCAATAAATTAAAAATTAACAAATAAATAATCATTATATTTTATTTATGATATATTAAATTATATTAATGCTACAAGTAAACTAACTAAATCTCGTACACAATAAAGAGAAAAAGTAAAGGGTAAGAATCTATGAAAATTAGCAATTATTAATATTTATAGACTAATATCTTTGAAATATTAAAAAGAAAATAAAAATTAAGTAACGTTATTGGTTTTGTCTTTACCTAATTTTGCGATATCAATTAACTAAATAAATCATTCGCATTATTTAATTAAAGCAACATAATTTTGTGTTACCAAAATATAGCCAAAAAGTGTTACAATTAATTAAATATAGTGTTACCCATAGAGTTATTTAATTAAATGATACCTATTTGTGTTACCAAAACAATAACAAAAAAAAGTGATACTTAGAAAGTATTACTCATTTGAATATTACAAATAAGTGTTACACATTTATAAAATGCTACAAAAGTGTTATATAAGTATTATAATGTAAAAGTGCTACAAACATGTGTTACATAATGTGCTTTATGTAAAAGTGTTACAATTTTGTGTTACCTAATGTAATTTATGTTGTAATGCACCAAAACATTACAAACTTGAAATTGTTTGAAAGACATAACAATTACAAATAAGTCGATCGACCCTAAGCCGGTCAAAATTACAATCAAGAAACAAGTCTTTGCTTGGGAGCCCTCATCGGCCCACTGCAAGTGAGTCTCCCTCGGTAGTTAAAAGGCGGGGTGAGACAAAAATTCTCAATGGATAGGTGTAGGCGTGCGAGTGTGGCTTATAGTTGTGCGGGAAAATAGTTTCATGGAAATTAATGCATGAGTCGTGAATGCAACATCATCATACTTATAATAAGTAACAAGTATCCATGTATTGAAGTATGTTCGGAAAAATTAGCAAGCTAGTAAAGCAATAGTAGTTGTGCATGAAAGTATAACGTCAACCAATATTTGTTCAAGGGGTTGCGTGCGACGAAAGTGTGTCGCCAACCATCCCTTATGCATCAAGACGACGATCAAACATCGAAATAATAAAGGTCCTTATGGATATGAGGATTTGAGATCACTATCAAAGTTTTAGTAGAACGACTCCAATACAATTTTGGAAATGATTAATGAAATCTCGACTATAAAATACCACTTTGGATAGAATTTTTGGGTCAACCTAGTACTTTAGCGATGAAATCTACTATCAATTGTTCAAGGAAAGATACGACAATATGAATAAGTGTCGACTATTTAGTTAAATCAAGACTATTATTATAAGTACCAATTTCTTAAGTGAATGAAATATTGACTAACTACGACAAGCAAGGATATATTTAAGATTTGGATTATAAGAGATATGTTTTGAGCTAATAATTATGGGAATAGTACCTTAGGGCGATGTGTGGAGTAAATATGATTGGTTAAGTGATAATCGAATAATGATGCAACCCTTACGAATCACATGAATAAGGTATTATGAATATTGTCTACTATTTGGTAATTGAAGGAGCATTTTGAATAACACTAAGGTCATTAGAGATATTTTTGCGGAATGATTTTGGGAGTTGACTTGATTCAAACATGGATTGGAAATGAGCGCCTCTAAAGCTGCGTAAGTTTTGATGTTAAGGTTATGATAGATCTCGCATAAATACAATAAGTATGAATCTAAATGCGGAATTTGAAAGGAATTATTTTAGAAGAGAATTTTGGGACCAAATTCCTTTAAGGATAGGAGGATGTGAGGCCCAGATTTTTCAACCATAGACAACATGATCGTGGATTTTTACGATACGATATTTAAATATCCCGATAATTTGTTCTTATATTTACTATTTATTTTGCGATTCTTATTATGTTAATGGATTTAGCATTGGTTATCTATTTCATCTTAATCTCGTAAGAAAAAAAAAGTATTATCAAAAGTCCATTCTTTATTCAAAACTACCATTTTTATTTAAACAAACTTACTTTTAGATTTTTGAAATTTTGAAATAAAAAAATACAATTTGAAAATATTCTATACGATAAACTCAATATCTTTACTCGAAAAATCTATTATCTTGATTTATCAAACTTGTATTATAAAATTTTAAAATTCTTAGCAAAGAATATAGAAGTGCTTAGAAACTATTTTCAAGAAAAATAATTTTTGCCTTACGAACAAACCTTTTTCATCCTTATGATCTTTGAAAACTATCTACTACTAAATTAGTATTTTTAAAAATACAAAGTATCTTTGTCTTGAAAACTCATTTAGTAAAATTTCTATTTTTTTCCAAACAATAACACTTGAGGTTTATTTTATTAAAAATTCCACTTCTATATTGAAATAGCAAGTGTTTCATACTTGATTTTGTTAAATTACTTACTACTTAATTTAACTAGTAGATATATCACTTGATTTTTTAAAAAATTACTTACTACTTAATTTAACTAGTAGATATATCACTTGTATTTAGAATAATTTTATTTTATGGTGTACATTAATTAATAATACCTATATTTTTATTTTATTTAGTACCTTAGACGGTAAGTGATGATACTATACTTGGGAATTATTAGACACCTTATAACTTAGAAGACTTACTTCATAAGTGATATATATAGCTTATAGAATAAGGAGCTTGATTATGAGAGTTGATAAGTGATTATGGGATTGATAAGTGGATTTTTGGATGATAGAAAAATTTCAAGATTACAACTCAATAAATGAAGTATACAAACTTTGAGTGCAAGTGTAATTAAGAACAAAAAGCGTAGACCTCAAGATTGTGCAAGTGCAAGAACTTAGGCTATTACAACAAGAATGTAAAAATGAAAGCTTTGAAAATTTTGCGGATCTATTGTTGTATTGTATGCTTGTGTCTTGTGTCTTGTGTCTTCAAATCATCCTCAATTTATAGGAGAGTCTTCATAGACATAGGCTCCTCCTTCTTCACTTTTGTCTACAAAAAGAGGATCACAAGATGTAGAAATATTGTACGAAAATCAAAAGCAAATCTTCTTTGATAAGGATTCCAACGGTAGAAATTTTCTTTGTCAAATCAATAATGCAGGCGACCGGTCACCCTATAGAAACTTTTGAACGTTAGACAAAATTAGTGCGATCCAGGTACCGTTCGGAGGGGTCGAGTGGCCAAGGGGGGTGCGGCCGGTCGGCCCTCTTCCCCGGACCGTTCCCCTCCTCTTTTTAACTCGAGACGTTTGTTTTAAGTTTTTCATTCTCCGGTACCGGTGGACCTTTTGCTCGATCGGTCGACCTCCAACTTGAAATGTTGTCCGATTTTTGTAAAAAATAAACTTCAAAAAATACTCCAAACAATTAGTAAAAATATTTTAAATCAATTGGGAGTATTTGGGCAACATTTAAAACATTGTTTTGGTGTAAAAACCAATCATCAAAAGTATTGTCCAATTTTTATCGAATAATAAACTCTAAGGAATACTCCAAATGTCACGCCCAAACGGGACGCGACGACGATCCACAACTTAAATACAAATAACCAAATAGTCTAGACAAATATCATCGAGAACCCAATGAAACAGAGTCTAAATAGCAAGTGGAAATAAAATAACATATGTACAAAAATTACAGTCCACAATCCATAATCCAAATTACATCCTCGAAAACCAACCAACGATAACGACTTAAAAGTCAAGGGTCCTACGCCCTTCCGAGTTACAACCGGAATGAAAAAGAAAACAAAATAATCCAACAAAGCAATCAAAAGAAATGAGTCCATTAATAACAACAAGAAGTAGTAAATCCAAAAGCGGAGTACTGAGGGCTCAATCAAGGCCGGTTCAAAGCATCTTCAACGAAGTCCTCATCTAAAGGTTAGAAAACGGTGGGGATGAGACAGAAATCTCGGTGGAAGGGTGATCGTGTGCAAGTGTGGCGATATATATAGTTAATGCGAGAAAACAGTTATATGAAAACGCGTGAGTATGATGCATGAATTCACACACAGTCCACAAGCGTCGTGATAAATATATTTAAGTAATATACTTATACAGTTCAAGAAAACAGTTCATGGTCACACAGACACTATGTGATTCAGTCAAGACAGGTAGGATTGCGTACGGAAATGTAACGCCAATCCCATGCAAGGAAAATAATGGTTGCGTACGGATTTGTAGCGCCAACCAATGCAAAACAAGTAGCGGTTGCGTACGGATTTGTAGCGCCAACCAAACGGGTCCGATAACTCCGGAATCGTGTGGATCAGACAGCGATTCCTTCGTTCTTCCTTGTAACTCCCGAGCAAGATGGTCCAAGACCTGTCACCTTATCGCTCCATAGGCAAAGACAAATCCACAGTAGAGCTAGCTAGGCCCGGATTGTCATAATCATGATTATACCTCAAGTACTACGACCCGCTTCCCTTGGACAAACTCCGTCCCTCGTTGCGGGATTAGGGCGATGGGGCGGAAGAGTGGAATAGCAATGAGCTGCTCGGTTCCATCCCCTTCGTATCCATTCCGACTGTGAGCTCAACAAACCAAGTTGACTCAAACAGGAAAGTAAATACAAGTTCGTAGTCAACCAGGCAAATCGAGTATTATTGATTCAGGGGAACCGATTGGGAAAATTTTTGAAAATTCATGAGTAGAAATATGGCGTTGGTGGAGTTATTTGGATGAAGATGATTATCGGAAGGATAAGCAATCTTCGATATCTTGAAATATTAGGTGGAACATAAGTCCGTTATAGATTCAAAATCGCAAGGCGGGAAGTCGCTCCGCGATCGGGTATTAATCAATCAAATTGATCCGATAAGTTAAAGGTTTTGGAAAAATAAAATATTTTAATTAATCTCCACGTCAGAGGGTCCAGGGCTATTTTAGTAAAAGAGAAAATAATTTGAGTTAGGTTCTTTATAAAAGAAAATTTTCGATTTAGTCCCGTTTTGTAAAAACCAACACTTTTGGGGTTAAAAATTGAATAAATAAATATCCCGAACTTGAAAAATTATGAGGTCAGTTCCTAAATTCTCAAAATTTCCCAGAGATTCAGGTTTTTAATGTTTTGAGGTCGAGTTTTTATAAAATTCTCACATTGGCCCCAAATTTGTAAAAATTACCAATTCGGACCTTAAGTTTGAAATATTCGGAACTCACAAACCGGAAGGGCTTTTAATGTGATTCCAGTTGGAAAATGTCACTACGGTTGGTAGGATATTGGGAAAAAGCAGTTTTAAAATAAATAAGTGTAGGTCCTTTAACTTTTGAAAATATCATTTTTGTCCCATTTTGAAATAATTGCCTTTTAGGCTTTTAGGGGGTCCAATTGTTATGAAATTTGAACCTTGGGTCCAAAATATAATTAAGTTGTAGTTAAGTTAGTATTTCCAGGTGCATGGGCTGCATAAGTCCTGGAAATTTCATTTGGGTCCTCAAGTTTAGTATTTTACACATTAGTCCCTCAATTTTAGAAAATTACTTTCCAAGCCTTAAACACTTGGATTTTTGGAATACATTTAAAATATGTCATTTCAGTACCTTAAGAATAAAATTTTCAAAATTTAAAGTTAAGGTCTGGTACAGTTTTAAAATTTGCAAAGTAGCCCTTAAACTTTCAAAATTTTACAATCTAGTCCTTGGGCTTTTAAAGGTTGATTTTATTTATCTAAAAACTCTTAAAACTTTATTAAAATGTCCAAAAGTCATTTTTGAACCTGAGTACAGTCCCAAATTTCGAAATTTGCAGAGGGGTCCTTTAACTTTCATTTTCTTGCAATTTAGTCCACCAACTTTCCATTTTCACATTTTAAAGTCCACAATTGAAATTTAATCAATTATGCTCGACTTGTCCAGGTTATAAGTCATCCAAAACATGAATTTTAAAGATCATACACATGCATATCCAATACATACAAGAATTCATTAAATAAAACATTAAATTGTACATGCATGCACCTAAAATTCAATAAATAGCAATTTTGAGCAACTCTTGAGAATTTTCATGATTTGATACATAAAATTGACATGCAATACATAGATTATATATCTCAAGGCTCATAATCAAAATTTCTACATGCATTTTAATAAAAACACCTAATAGTTGGAAAGTATTTTTCCATCCACCTTAAAATTGGAAATTGTGAAATAAAAGGATAAATTTCACAATTTTTGGATGAGGCTTCTTAGGTCAGCCCCTAAGTCAAGAAATATCAAAAATTTGAAGTTAGAAAAATGAGAGAAAAATTAAGGAGAAAAAAAAGGAGATAAGAAAATGAGAAAGACTACACTTTACCTTGTGTAGTAGGTGATTGGAGACTAGTTGAAGCTTTAAAATTGGAAATTTTGGTTCAACTCCAAAATCACCTAAGAACAGCCCCTATTTCTCAAAAATGAAAAAGGGGTGTAAAAATTTGAAAAAAAAAAAGAAGAGGAAATAAGGGTTCTAGTGTCCAATTCTTACCTTGTAGTCTAAATTTCTCTACTAGTTCTTCTTCAAGTCTTGAAGTCCTTCTTCAAGATGATGTCAAGCTCTAATCTTCAAATGGTCTTCTAAATGTACCTCCAAAAACCAAAATTATCTTAAGTCAAGAAGTGAAAAGAGGTAGGTAGATGATATCAAGATGAATTAGAGAACAAAATTTCATACCTTGTGAAGGGGGTGTTCGAGCTTTTTTTGGTTATAAGGAGGAAAAATCTTGAAAATTTTTCTAAGTGTTGAAGAAGAAGGAAGAAGAAAGAGTAGAGAGAAGTAGGAAGTTTAGAGAGAAGGAGGAGAAAGGCTTGAATGTATTGGTGATAAAAATGAAATGAATTTTTTGGCACAAAATGGCCTAATGGCCGTCAGTGAGAGAGAGAGAGGGAGGAAATTTTGTTCAATTTTGTGTCTTGCATTTTGCCTCTTGCATGGGAGACAATTTGAAGGTCAAAGGTATGGGCAAGACATGGTTTGAATGGAATGTTGGAAGACTTCCAACATGTTGGCAAAAATAATATTAAAGAAGTAATGTAAGAGATGATGTGTATAATGTTTGAATTAATGGTATAATTATACACAAGATGACTAATATAAGGTGTAGGTGTACAAGAGTTGGATGATATTTCTACTCCAAAAAATCCCATGTTGGCCGTCCACTATAAGGGCATATTGGTAATTCCATATATTTTTTTTGTCCCAAATTTGATGATAATAGATGAAATATATCAATCTCCAAAATAATTAGTGATTTCCTTGATCACTTGTAAGTCTCATGATCACTTAATCTAAATCAAAATCTTAATTCTATAAGGTAAAAGTCTCTAAAATAAATAGTCTTTTAAAATTCTAAGGTGACTAATAAATACAAAATTGTAATAATGATCAATCAAGTGATCATAAATGCAAAATAGGATTAATAGTGATCATGATCACAAGTAATAAATGAAATGAAACAAAATACAAAATATATATATATATATATATATATTAATAATTACCGTCAAGGTGAGGTGAGCGGTAAAACAATCGATCAAATACATAGACAACAATAAGAATCAATTATAAGCTCGGAAAAATCGTGGCTTCACACCAAAAAATTAGTAAAAATATTTTAAATCATTTAGGAGTATTTGGACAACTTTTATAAACATTGTTTTGGTATAAAAACTCATTTAAACAAAATCATCAAAATCTTGATAAAAATATTTTTCTAACAAACTCTCCTTTTTGAAGATTACAAACCAAAACAATTTTAGGAAGTCGATTTTAAAACAAAACATATTTTCCGGTCTAAGACATCAATCCATTACAAGCAAGATTTATCATAAGTGAGACACACAAGGATAGGAGCAAAGATTTTTTCAAACAATGTTTGCACAAGCTCCCCTATCAATATGCATATCAAGAACAAGTATAAAAGCAACCAACTAAAAGCTAAAAAGCTTATCTTTTACAAAACAAGCTTGAATTATTTGAGCATAGAAGCTCCCCTATCACAAAACATCATTAGTCAAGCTTAAAAGTCCACAATACATCAAATGGACTTAGTAATATTCTGCTTTTTGGTTTTGAGAGCCATAGCTTATAGCATTTCTTGCGAGCTTATTTTCGCTTCTTTGAGCATATGAGCATTTTTCTTGTTTCTCCCCTTTGGAATCATCAAAAGAGTGTTAGCCCGATAAAAACATCATACAATTATATCAAAGTGCGCAATTTTATCGATTTATCGGCGTTTTGAAAATTGAAGCTTAAATTCCAAATAAGAGGAAACAATTGATCATTTGATTTGCAAAAGCTCATTTGATTGATAAAATATGATCTCAATAAATATATAAGACATTTGAAAGCAAATGAGTCATGCAAATGTTGAAATTTTCTTTGAGACAATTTATCGAGCACGTTGTGGGCGTCAAAAATAAAGAATGTGTATAAGGCCCTTGTAAATGTAATTAAGCCAAAATTTTCAACACCAAATCAATTCAAACAACATTCATACAACAATAATTAATGAACTCATCATAATCATATGAAACTAGCATCAAGAATATTTCAAATAAGGCAAAAACTCAAGGTTCAACCCAATTGAGCTAAGAGAGTAGAATTCTTACCATTCAATCGGTAAAGATGAGCAATGATAATGATAATCGAGACTAATTAAGTCCAAGATATAAAATGGATGCAAGAAAACAAATTTGAAGTGAAATTTGTGTGCAATTGCGAAGGGGACGAAAAATGGCCAAAAAGAGTTAAAATGGCTAAGTATGAAGACAGGACCGTTTTTAACCAAAAATAGGCGATGGGCGACCGGTCGTGTCGGTGTGGGCGACCGGTCGAGGTGATGTCCGACCGGTTGCCCTTACCCCCGGTCAGCCCATTATCTGGTTCTGTTTTTGAAAATCCAAATTTTCAAAAAAAATCTAATTTTTCGCCCTAGGTTTTAAAAATGTGTAAAATGCAAGCGTAAACCTCATTCAATATGCATTATGCCTAACCGAGCTCGTATAGATGCAAAATGCAAGCGTAAACCTCATTCAAGATAGCGGTTTTGTAAAAATGTCCGCTAATTGATCTTGAGATGGTACAAAAGATATCTCAATTTTTCGTTTAGAAACACAATCCCTTAGAAAATGATGTCGAATCTCAATATGTTTAGTGCGGTTATGATGAACCGGGTTTTGAGCAACATTTATAGCGGATATGTTGTCACAAAAGATAGGTACACTTTCAAAAGAACATTTGTAATCGCTAAAGTTTGTTTCATCCAAAGCAATTGAGTACAACAAAAAGCCGCGGAAATATATTCGGCTTAGTAGTGAAAGTGAAACACAATTTTGTTTCTTTGAAAACCAAGAAACTAGGAAATCACCTAGAAATTGACATGATCCGGAAGTACTTTTACGATCATCAATATTCCCGCATAATCCGAATCACTATATCCTTTAAGAGAAAAATTTTCATTCTTTGGATAAAATAAACCATATTGAATAGTGCCTTTCAAATATCGAAAAATCCTTTTAACGGCATTCATATGAGATTCTTTGGGATTGCTTTGAAAACGGGCACATAGGCATACGACATGAAGAATATCTGGTCTACTTTGCGGTTAAATAAAGTAAAACTACCAATCATACCTCGATATTTGGATTCATCAACCGACTTGCCTTTTTCATCTTTGTCAATCTTGCGTTTGATGCCATTGGGGTAGAGACGGTTCTTCCTTCTTCAATGCCAAACTTCTTCAAAAGCTCCTTTGTATATTTTGATTGTGAAATATAAATTCCTTCTTGGCATTGCTTAATTTGAAGTCGAGGAAGAAGTTGAGCTCCCCATCATGCTCATTTCAAATTCACCTTACATTAACTTAGAAAATTTCTTGCACAAGGATTCATTAGTAGCACCAAAAATAATATCATCAACATAAATTTGCACTAATAAGCAATCTTGCCCTTTTTCAAAAACAAAGAGAGTAGTATCAATTTTACCTCTTGTAAAACCATTTTGCAAAAGAAAAGAGCTAAGTCTATCATACCATGCGGGGGTGCTTGTTTGAACCATACAAGGCCTTTTTAAGTTTATAAACATCATTAGGCCTAGAAAATTTTCAAACCGTGGAGGTTATTTTACATAGACTTCTTCTTGAATAAGACCATTTAAAAATGCGGATTTTACATCCATTTGGTAAAGCTTGAAATTTTAAAACAAGAATAGGCAAGTAAAATACGAATAGCTTCTAAACGTCTACGGCGCAAATGTTTCATCATAATCAATACCTTCTTCTTGACAATAACTTGAGCTACTAACCTTGATTTGTTTCGAACAATATTGCCTTGGTCATCGAGCTTGTTCAGAAATACCCATTTTGTACCAATAATGGTTTGAGATGGAGGACAAGATACTAATTCCCATACATCATTCCTTTCAAATTGATTCAACTCCTCTTGCATTTCTAAAAATCAATCCTCATCTTCAATAGATTCCTTAGCATTTTTAGGCTCTTTTTGAGATATAAGAGCTTTCTCGGCAAATTTTCCTCGAGTCATTGCTTTATCAAGGATCACCAATAATAAGATCTTTTGGGTGATCTCCTTAAATTTCAATGCTATGGGAAGATCCGAAGTATCACCTTTGTCTTCTTGATGAACATTTGAGCTTGAAGGTTGATCATTTTGAGCATCATCTTGATCAATGGGTTCAACAATATCCTCTTCATCACTTTCATCATTGGGTATCCTTTCAACACCAAGCTTCATTGAATTTGACATGGATGGATTCTTCAGCCCCACTAGTCTTATTGTGAACCCGATATGCTTTGCTCTTGGTTGAATGCCCCATAAAAATTCCTTCATCGGCCTTAGGATCAAGTTTGTCCAATTGATCCTTAGTATTCAAAATAAAACAGTTACATCCAAAAATTTTGAAATAACTAATATTTGAAGTTCTTCCTTTCCAAAGCTCATATGGAGTTTTATTCATTTTAGGACGAATATAAACTCGATTAATGACATAGAAAAGGGGTACTTACGCTTCGCCCAAAAATATTTTGGAAGGAAAATTCATTGAGCATGGGCGACTCATTTTTTTGAAGTGTCCGATTCTTCCTTTCGGCTACTCCATTTTGTTGAGGTGTCCTTGGAGCCAAAAATCGTGATTGTATCCTTGGTTTCACAAAAGACTCTAAATTCTCCATCAAATTCTCCACCTCGATCACTTGAATAGACTTAATAGTATCTTTCTTTTCATTCTCAATAAGTCTACACAACTTAACAAACTCATAAACGACATCGCTTTTATTTGTAAGAAATAGAGCCCAAGTATATCTAGAAAAATCATCACCTATAATGAAAGTGTAATGTTTTCCACTTGGAAACTTGTCGTACCAATATCCCCATACAAATCTAAATGAAGAAGTTGTAGAGGCTTGGTTGTGGAAATTTTATTTTTGGGCTTAAAACTACTCTTAACTAATTTGTTCTTTTGACAAGTGTCACATAAGACAAGATTTTCAAAATTCAATTTGGGTAGTCCTTTTACATGTTGGTTTTTGTAAATAATTTGCAAATTTTGTTATCCAACATGTCCAAGTCGCCTATGTCATAAACTAGTTAAATCATTATTGGCGACAAGACAAAAAACATTTTGACTAACCAAATCACTTGCACAAATTTTGTAGAGATTGCCTTTTCTAATTGCTTCACAAATAATTTTATCATTTTTGGAAATAAGGCATTTTTCTTTATTAAAAACAACATTATAATTTGAATCACAAAGTTGGCTAACACTTATCAAATTAAACTTAAGCCCTTCTACTAAAAGAACATTATTAAGAGAAAAAGAGTTACCAATTTCTCCATTTCCAAGAATTCTTCCTTTACGTTCTAACATGACCATACCCTCTTCTTGGAGCTTGATGTTGGTAAAAAGTTCTCCTTTTCGTTCATACGGGCGTGAACATCCGCTGTCCATGAGCCATTTTGAATCATCCATAGTTGTTATAGCCCCTATGACCTCGTTGCGAGCCCCCTCTATGGCCATAAGACCATGTTTGGATTCTCCTTCTTCGTCGGTTATTTCAAGTAACTCATCCCAAGTTTTGACTTTTCGCATTTAGAGCCTTCTTTTTCGGAAAAAGGCTTCTTCTTCTTTTGTTCCTCCTCCTCGAGTTTTGGGCAATCGGCTATGAAGTGCCTGGGATTTTCTACATTTAAAATACGAGTTGTCTCTCGGTTTTCTCGCCTTTATTTTTATTCACAAATTTTGCAAATTTATAAACAAGTGTGGCCGTTTCCTCATCATCCTCATCAATATCATAATATGCATTATTAGAAGAAGATGCAAGACCTTTAGGAATATTTTGCATACCGATTGATTGATGGATGGTTTGGAAATTTTCTCTCTCGCTTGAGATAGACTTCGTAGAGATGAGGAGGTTCACGATGAGCTCATCGAATTTGAGTGTCTCGAGATTTTGTGCTTCCGTGATAGCCGTCACATTTTTGGACCATGAGCCGGAAGAGCGTTCAAAACCTTGGTCAACTTGTCTTCTTCGGAGATGACCTTTCCAAGAGCCATAAGAGGATTGACAATGTTGTCAAGCCTTTCCACCATTTTTGGTATGCTTTCACCATCATGCATATTGAAATTTTCAAAGTCTTTCACAAGCATTGTTTTTCTTGCTTGCTTCACTTTCTTTGTGCCCTCATAGATGGTTTCTAATTTTTCCAAACTTCATGTGCCGACCTTATGCCTCTTATACGATTATACTCGGTGGCGGTAAGAGAGCAATGTAAAATATTTAAGGCCTTACCGTTTAGAGAAAGCCTTCTTGTCATTTTCATCGAACTCCTTGAATGATTTGGGAGCCGAGGTGCCGCCTCCAATTTCCTGGTTGGTTGATCAACTCCTTCAATGACCACATTCCAAATATCAAATCCGCACCCTTGAGAAAGTATTCCATACGGTCTTTCCAAAATGCGTAGTTGTTGGCGTCGAATAGTGGTGGCTTGTTGGTTAGCTAATCAAAATTCTTCAACTTCATAAAGGAATTGTAATTGGAAATCGCTAAAACTCCCCAAGTGCCCGGAGTTGGTCCAAGAATGGATGGAACACTCTATTCATCAAGTCCATGAATATCAGCTGGCGCGTTGCTCAACCCGACGGCATCACTACAAACTCATAATGTCCATATCGGGTCCTAAATGTTGTCTTCAAGATATCACTCTTTTCAATCTTCAATTGGTGATACAGGATCTCAAATCAATCTTAGAAAAAGTACTCGCACCTCAATTGATCAAATAAGTCTTCGATTCTTGGCAATGGATACTTGTTCTTCACCGTGAGTCGATTAAGTTCCTATAATCGATACACATCCTTAATGACCCATCCTTCTTCTTAACAAATAGATCGTGCTCCCAGGATGATACCTTTAGGCCGATAAAACCCAAGTCCAAAGCAATTCTTGTATCTGCGCCTTTAGTTCTTGTAACTCTTTTGGTGCCATTTTGTAGGGTACCTTAGATATTGGTGCTGCACCAGGTACCAAATCTATAGAAAATTCGACTTGTCAGTCCGGCGAAACTCTAGGCAAGTCCTCCCGGAAATACGTCCAAGAATTCTCGAACAATTGGTATGTCCGTAAGAGGTGCTAGATCCGTTGTTGGAGCTTCAACTAAACTTACTAAATACCCCTGACAATTCTCTTTTGCCAACATCTTTTGCGCCTTCATCGCTGATATAACTCGTGATACAACTTTAGAATTAACCTCGTAGAATGCAATTTCCTCATCTCCAGGTAATTTAAGTATTATCTCCTTCTCTTGGCACTTAATGCCCGCCTCGATACTTACTAAGCCAATTCATGCCCAAAATTACGTCAAAGTCTTTCGTCTCAATTATGTATACGTCAGCTTCTAGATTTTTCCCCCAATGTTCACGTCTATATCATTGTCCATTATGTCAGTAGTTATTGTCTTTCCAGATGGCAAGCTAATCTCTAGAGGTGCATCTATTCTAGCATCCTTATGTCCAATTATATCATGAAACTTAGCGAGATATAAATGAGTGTGTGGCACTAAAGGTGTCCCGAAAAGTACAAGCGCAGTATTCCGGATATTGTTAACATACCTCGACATCGCACGTGATTTCGATCTACCTCTTCCCGCGTCATAGCATACATTGAGCGATGCCTCCTGTCCCCTCTTTTCTCTCGTCTTTCAAAGAAATGGACAATTAGGAGAATCGTGGGCCCGATTTTTTACAAATAAAACACTTTCCTTGTGCACCTAAACGTTCCCCGTAGTGGTTCTGTTGCATTTCGGCGGGTTGGCTTATTGTTTGGTGCACGGGCGAGAATTCCCACTCGGTTCTTACCTATTTATTCCGATTCCCTATTTTACTCGACTTTGTCCCATCAAACTTTCTCTTTTCGATGCAACGGTCGGCTTTCGTTCATCATCATCCTCGGCTAGTCCCGCTTCAACTTCATGAGCCCGTCTAACCATCACCGAATATTCCGAGTCCCCTTATGCATATAGAATTCGCATAATCGTGACCTCAATCCCTTCTAAATTTCAAGGCTTTTTTAGGTCGGTATCAACCGGATGTGGTGCAAACCGACATAATTGGTTAAACTCCCTTCGTATTCGATTCCAATCCCCTTTGCTTGAAGTTCGAAATTTTGTTTCTTCTTATCACGATAGATCTAGGAAGTACTTCTCCATCACCACTTTCTTGAATTCATCCAGGATAATGCATTATGTTCTTCTTGATCTGTTTCTCCAAGAACCTTTCCCACCAATGGTCTGCATCATCATCGGTTGAAAGGTGGCATGCCACTACTGCTCATCCGTCAAGTATAAGTCTAAAAATCCTTTCAAACGCTCTTAACCATTCTTCAGGCGATCTTTGGACCATCATGTCCGTTAAATGTGGGGTGGACG